>JAHLJT010000631.1:112204822-112655542 GCA_031308135.1 Acheta domesticus | reverse complement strand
CGCCGCGGCAGCCGCGGTGGCGGTGGCAGCGGGGCCCGGGGCCATCGGATGGGCCTTCACGGGCCCTCGCTCGCGCCCGTCGCTCAGCGTCCTCTCCGCGCTCAACGGCACTCACTCGCAGCGCGGTAGTCGCTTCTTCTGCTCAGAGCTCCGGGAAAGGTTTCTGGAATTTTTTCCACACTCTGATTTATTTTCTGACCCTAAAATATTGTTTGTCAGCGGAGCAATCTAATAACTGTCGCAGTAGGCATATTAAGATAAATACCTTTTTTTTAGGTCAATTTTTAAGTAGTAGTAGTAGTAATAATAATAATAATAATAATAATTAATAATAATATCAGCCAAATGTGGGGTATAAAATCACAGGTCGTACTGACAGTCATCGGAGCTCCGGGATTTGTTCCGCAAGATTTGTGTAAGATCTTGGCTAACCTCCCAGGTAATTCAAAAGACTGGGAACTGCAAGAAATTTCTTTACTTGAAACATTTTGCGCAAAGTATTGTAGAGGCACTGACAGTCCGTAGATCTGATCCATAGACCCTAAGGAAACTGGTTGCACCTGGAGTAGATTTTATTTTCAGCCGACTCATAACATCTTTACTCGTGATGTAATGGAATAATAATAATAGTAATAATAATAATAATAATATATATATTCTAGTAACATAATGTTACTTAAGATTATTACCGTTAAATACACTTCCTTGAATTTGCATATTATTTCTATATTTTCATGTAATTAGCTCTTCCAATGTGCATTTTCTTCCTTTTATTGACGTATTCCAACCAATATTTTGCATACAAACCTACTGACACCTTTTTCCTAAAAGATTTTATCTTTTATACTTCTATCTTCATTTGCACTCTCTGCGTTGATAAAAATTCAAATATTTTTATTCGGCCGACATATAAAATCTTTTCTGTGCTCTTATCCAAAGAATCGGTGCTGCTCTCGCTCTCTTACTGTCAGCGCATTTTCCCACTTATTGAGATTTTTCGTCTCGAATAATTTTTTGGACAACAGCTCGTTGACAGAAATGACATTGGCTACAGTAATGACTTTTCACGGTTTGTATTAAAAATAAAAGTTTGCTAATTTCACTTTCTAACCTACTACCGTATCAGAGTATTAATATGTATTGTACTGCTACAGTGGAAAGTGGTGATTTTTGTTTCTATTTAAATAAAATGAGTTAAGTGAAAAAATTGAATTTGGCTCTGTGCCTCAAACCTCCTTCAACAATCCACTGCAGTAGTAACTTTCTGCGTGAACATTGCGATGTGTCGGGGACCATCGCAGTCCTCCACCCTTGCGTCACGCCAAATTACCGGACGGCAGGAAAGAACTACGCGCCCTCGAATTAGATACGCCCAGCCGCTCAAGCCCCCCCATAAACTTTCAACTATCAATTATACCCTTTTTCTGACAATACCGCGATGCGTCGGGTGACCATCGCACCCTCTCACCCCCGCGTCACGCCAAATTACCGGAAGTTGGAAAGGGCCACGCGTCCACCGCGACCCGATTTAGTTCCGCCCAACGGCCCAAGTTCTCCAGAAGCCCCTAACAATAAATCTTACCCTTTGTCCAACAATACTGGATGATCGACAGCCGGAACAACCATTTTAGCGACTTGGCGATCGCACCCGGCTCAATAATCCTCTAAAAGCCTATAAAATCATCACATGCCAAAGCAGAAGGGACACGTGCGCGCTCCTCCGGCCTAACAATGCCGGCCAATGAACAACCAGAAGGCACCGTTGATGAAATAGAAGGTTCGAGAAGTTGAAATCCGACCAATAAAATCACTAGGCAGGAAGCACGTGAGCACTTTGAGATTTTTTTCGAAAAAACGAAAGGGACAGACGGGCGAGCGAGGCCAGAAGGAGGACGGGCGACAGACGCTAGAGAGGACGGTCGTGCAGGAGAAGTCGTATGGAGATAAAACCAACAAGTAAAGTTTTGAGTAGATTAACAGTGGTAGTTAAGAAAACCACCGAATATTAGTCAGTTAATGAAACCTGCGGTAGAAAGGGAACAGCAGCAGTGGGTAAGGCACACACTGAGCCGACCACTGCGAAACTTGCCCGGTCTTCACGGAATTAATTCCGAATAGCCAAAGTTTGGCTTCGAGCGTCATACGCGGTCCAGGTGTCGTGTGACGGCCTGAGACGCGCGCGAGCATCACGTCGCCACTGCCCGGTCATCCACCGCCGACGTCCCGTGCGCCGGAGTCATCACCCCGGAGGCAATCGGAGGCCAACCTTGCAACGTTCCGGCGTCGCCTCCTGAGGGTCCGACTACACTTCTCCGTCGCTCGGCGAGCAATCCAGTCGCGGTGACATTACCATCTAACATCACAGATTGTAAGTTGTCATCACCATCATTCATTAATCGGCTACTAAAGTGACAACAACCCAGCATCAACCTGAACAGTTTCTCTTCGTTTAATTTTTTGAATAAATTAGTCCCCGCCATTTGGTCGGGTGAACCAATTAATACCATAGCAAAGTGTTATTATTCTAAATCTTAAGAAACCACCAAATGCAACCCTTCGACCCAGGGCGCTCACCCCTGAGACGCTCAACGCCGGCGACATTAAGCAGGTAAGTGGGCATGCGCTTGGCGCCCTTATTAAATAAATTCAGCGCGTGTCCCCTCCTGCGACTTGGGACGACTGTCACACCATAAGTGTGTCGGCGCCTCCATTTTGTGAGCAGTTCCATCACATAAATTGGACGCCCAACGTGGTTGTTTTTATACGAATAATTGAGCTTGTGTAGACTCAGATCATAAATTGGACGCCCAACGTGGTTGTTTTTATACGAATAATTGAGCTTGTGTAGACTCAGATCATAAATTGGACGCCCAACGTGGTTGTTTTTATACGAATAATTGAGCTTGTGTAGACTCAGATCATAAATTGGACGCCCAACGTGGTTGTTTTTATACGAATAATTGAGCTTGTGTAGACTCAGATCATAAATTGACACCCAACGTGGTTTTCTATTCACGAATAATTGAAACTTGTGTAGCGGGCATCTCATAAATTGGTCGCCCAACTTCGTTTGTTTTTTCACGTATAATTCAGCTTGTGCAGCGTTGCAGAGCATAAATTGACACACAACGTGGTTTTTAACTAGTATTTTACTTTGTGTTACTCGCACCTGTGTTTTTCTTATTGAACTCACTAATTCTTTCTTATCCATTTTCCGTTTACGCTTGCTCAATTATTGCCCAACTGAAGATTGCATTTGGTTTTAATGTGTGTTTCTTTTGATATTTTGTATTTTATGAGGTTTTAAATCACTTTGCTTGCGTGTGAGACTTAAATTTTATATTGAACTTCCGGTAATTTTTACATATTTTGTATCAGTGAATGCTCAGAGTATTACAGTGATTCTCATAACTTAGAAGCCCAAAGTGTATTTATAAGAACATTTCACTCTCTTTTCAGACGCATAATTTCATTTTATGTTATTTTCTTTTTACAATTTCTTAATGCGTCATATAGTGTTTAAGTGTGGTTAATTGAACTCTATTTTATTTTTTTTCCTTTTTCATTATACGTGCTATTTCCGTCACGTAACAATTATATGTTTACTTAATAGTGTTTACTTTCTATTTGAAATTTTATGTTTATTTCTCAGTGTTATCCTCTAACATTTCATTGTGTGTGTTTTGTACTTTTCTTTTTATTGTGTTTGATTGTGTACTCATGTGTAACGCGCTGTAGGCGTCATTATCGTACTTACGTCACTTCGAGGATTGCTCGCTCCACGATGGCTGAAAATAATCCCATTCAAAACCCCGAGGTTTCTGACCCCGCTCCCGCAAACGCCGACGCGCCTGCCGAGCTCACGCCCCCAGCTGTTCTCGCCCCTACTGTCGGGGTTTCTTTAGAGCAGGTACTCGAGACGAGTACCGCCGAGGCCGGACCTACCCTCGCCGCGGCCGCTCCGACGCCACCCTCAGACCAAATGTCTCAATTTTTCAGCACTCTTATCGCAAAATTTGACGAACAGCGTCAAGAATTTTGTCAATTTCGATTACAATTTGACGAACAGCGTCAAGAATTAAATTCTAAATTTCAGGACTTGAATTCTAGATTTGATTCGAAATTTTGTGCCCTTGATAGTAGATTAGACGAACACCTCACTAATTTCACCCTTTTTCAAAGTGAGGTGTCTCAACAACTAAATTCGGTTAATTCAAAGGTCGATAAACAGAGCACTAAAATCGCCTCTCTCGCCTCTGCTGTTGAAAATAATTCTACGCAAATTTCTGACATCAACGAACATTTAACAGGCCAACTAAAGAAATGCGAATCGCTCCAGTCTGAAACAGTTCAACAAATGACAGAATTTAAAGACAGCATAAACAAGGATATTGCAACCGTTTCAGAAAAGCAATTAAATTTGGGACATTGGGCTCGTGATAAATTTAAAGACAATGAATCCAAAATTTCCAACTTGAAAGGCGAAGTGACTAAGATACTAAAAGGGGTTGACAATAAGATTGAAGGACTTCACGACTCCCTGAACAATAAAATTGAAACAGCAAAATTAGTTATCCAGGCACAGGCGGAAATGGAACGGAAAGAAATCGAAGTCAAAATAGACGAACTAGAAATTAAAGTAGCGGAAAAGACTATTTCAGCTTTCCCGGTTAATGCTATGCCACTGTCAATTCCTCCAAATTTAAAATTCTCTGGTAATCGCGGTGAACAGCCCATTACGTTCTTACGTAATGTTGAAAATTATTTTGCTTTAGCGAGACACATTCCTGAATCTTCTAAACCGAAGGTTATAGCCCAAATGTTGGTTGACCATGCCCAAGAATGGTTCCAAACATTGTTACCAGTTCCGGCTGATTTTCAGGATTTTCGTTCCAAATTTATTAATCGTTTTTGGGATAGAAACACCCAATACAATTTTAAAATGGATTTGGCTAAAGGTAGATGGGACCAGAATGGTAACATGTCTATGCGGGATTATGCAGTGTCTCGCATTGCCCTACTTAAACAATGCGAACCTACTCCCCCTGACGACGAAATTATGTGGCTATTAACTCGTCATTATCCATATGTCATTCAAAACCTCCTTAAAACTAGTTTTGTAAAAGATCTTGAGCAATTTCAGATCTTATTGGGCGATTTCGACCAAACGAATGTGCAATTCGCTTCTTATCAAAATCAGAGTCAAAACTCTTCACGCCCACGTAATGGCAATAATAATAATCAGAATCGAGGATTTCCCCCACGCCATTCGCAAGGTCAAGAGCGTCCTTTTAACCACGGCCCTTCGCCGCACTTTCCCCCCGCCCCCTCCCCCCCGGCGCCGACCAGTTTTCCGCCTCCCTTCAATGCCGGTCAAGGCCAAACCGCGCCCCTTCTAGCGCCGCCTTCGACAGCCCCAGGTCAACCACCACAGAGGCCGTTAAACCGCTCAGGTCCGGAATAAATGGGAACACAGTTCTGGACCATTACCTAGAGGAAGATGTGGATTCCGCCATATCTTCGTAGTAATAGATGTGTTTACTAAATATGTTAAGTGTTTTCCTATTGTTAAACCTACTGCAAAGTCCTGTTTAAAACACCTAGTGCAAGGTTTCTTCAAAGAATGTGGGACGTATCAGCGTGTCCTCAATGACAATGGCACGCAGTTCACGAGTGACCTTTGGCAGCAATCGCTAAATGATTTAGGTGTCCAAACAATCTTTTGTTCTATTAGGTCACCGAGATCAAACCCATGCGAAAGAGTCATGAAAGAATTATCACGTTTGTTTCGGGTTTATGTGTCTCACAAGCATACCGCTTGGCCCGATTTACTACCGAAGATTAATACGTGGCTTAACCACATCCCCCATGAATCTTCCAGATTTACACCTTTCGAGGCTCAATTCAATAAGAAGCCGAAACCATTGTTTCCTATTTTAGCAAAAATGGCCACTCAAATTCCAATTTCCCCTGAGGATCGGTGTCAAATTATTCTCTCAAATTTAAAGAAAGCTGGTGATACGAGAAAACAACACCAGAAGAGTAAAACCCATTTATTTAAAGTCGGCGATAAAGTTTTAATCAAAGCTCTCAGAGTATCTAATCAGCCTGAAGGCCTTATTAGTAAATTCTTTCCTTTATTTGTAGGTCCTTACCAAATTATGAGGCTTGGTAGCCCCCAACGCTTGCACTTTACGTAGCACAGATGGTTCCGAGGTTGGTCCTCACAATTTTTATAACCTTGTTCCTTTCAGAGATTAAACTAGATTAATTGGCTGAAAGAATAAAAGCCCTCATTTATGTCGCTCTGATTAGGTAACCTTATTTTAATTATATTCTTGTGGATCCAGCCCGGTTGCCCTGGCACGTCTTATTATTAATTAATTTCGTGGGTTCGCTACTACTTCAATGCTTTGGTTAAGTGATTGTTATAAGTGAACGTCGTTGTTGATTAAAAAAGAGAGAGAAATAATTCAGATATCCCTTAGATATACTCTGTCGAGAGTTGACGAGAGTTATAGCCATTAACTTTAATTAATGAAACGAGCTCCATTCTGATATTATGAATTTAATGTTTTGCAACCCAAGTCCTTAGTTTAATTCATTGGTTGTTTTCTCACGTCTACCATTCTATTTTCAATTCTCCATCGTGTTGATATTTTGTTTCCTCCTCTTGTGTTTTAAATAATTTGGCCACTGTTGACTATTATGCTTATCTATTATTTTGCAAATGTCGCATTTATTCCACTTGTTTTTATACCTCTAAAATCGTATTAAAAGAGCGTCAAATATAATAATGATTAACAGGGTTCCCACTTTTGGCTCTTCACCTTGCACATTTATTCAATTTGCAGTAGCGTTTAACTAGTTTTAGGTACCCCATTGTTTCATTTTGCCAGTCTTTCTAAGTTTTGTTTCCAATTATCCCTCTATGTTATCTTCTTAATTACTTATTTAGTGCTTAGTTTGCTTTTAGTTTGAGTAGGTGTTGCTAATGGCCCACCACCATTTCTTATTTTTGAAAAATGATAAAGATTATTTTCATTCATTTTCTTATCATTAATGTGTTTGTATTACTTCTTAAAGATTTTGTGTCCTAAATTATTGGTCATTTAGTTTTTTAGAGATAGCTTTAGTGTTGTTCCTCTTCATTAATTTTATCCTTTTGCTTAATTAACTAGTATTGTCTTATCATGTTAGAGTTGTCATTGAAACCCCTAATTTTCGTTCTGGACATGCCAGGTTTTTGTGTTTTCACCTCTTCATCTGTCGGCACATGCTCCCCAAATTTATTTATCATCTATTTTTGTAAATCTCTTTTTTTTGTTCTTAGATTAAAAAAAACATGTCCCATGCGTTTTTTTAATCTCATTGTACGGGGGGGTAATGCGATGTGTCGGGGACCATCGCAGTCCTCCACCCTTGCGTCACGCCAAATTACCGGACGGCAGGAAAGAACTACGCGCCCTCGAATTAGATACGCCCAGCCGCTCAAGCCCCCCATAAACTTTCAACTATCAATTATACCCTTTTTCTGACAATACCGCGATGCGTCGGGTGACCATCGCACCCTCTCACCCCCGCGTCACGCCAAATTACCGGAAGTTGGAAAGGGCCACGCGTCCACCGCGACCCGATTTAGTTCCGCCCAACGGCCCAAGTTCTCCAGAAGCCCCTAACAATAAATCTTACCCTTTGTCCAACAATACTGGATGATCGACAGCCGGAACAACCATTTTAGCGACTTGGCGATCGCACCCGGCTCAATAATCCTCTAAAAGCCTATAAAATCATCACATGCCAAAGCAGAAGGGACACGTGCGCGCTCCTCCGGCCTAACAATGCCGGCCAATGAACAACCAGAAGGCACCGTTGATGAAATAGAAGGTTCGAGAAGTTGAAATCCGACCAATAAAATCACTAGGCAGGAAGCACGTGAGCACTTTGAGATTTTTTCGAAAAAACGAAAGGGACAGACGGGCGAGCGAGGCCAGAAGGAGGACGGGCGACAGACGCTAGAGAGGACGGTCGTGCAGGAGAAGTCGTATGGAGATAAAAACCAACAAGTAAAGTTTTGAGTAGATTAACAGTGGTAGTTAAGAAAACCACCGAATATTAGTCAGTTAATGAAACCTGCGGTAGAAAGGGAACAGCAGCAGTGGGTAAGGCACACACTGAGCCGACCACTGCGAAACTTGCCCGGTCTTCACGGAATTAATTCCGAATAGCCAAAGTTTGGCTTCGAGCGTCATACGCGGTCCAGGTGTCGTGTGACGGCCTGAGACGCGCGCGAGCATCACGTCGCCACTGCCCGGTCATCCACCGCCGACGTCCCGTGCGCCGGAGTCATCACCCCGGAGGCAATCGGAGGCCAACCTTGCAACGTTCCGGCGTCGCCTCCTGAGGGTCCGACTACACTTCTCCGTCGCTCGGCGAGCAATCCAGTCGCGGTGACATTACCATCTAACATCACAGATTGTAAGTTGTCATCACCATCATTCATTAATCGGCTACTAAAGTGACAACAACCCAGCATCAACCTGAACAGTTTCTCTTCGTTTAATTTTTTGAATAAATTAGTCCCCGCCATTTGGTCGGGTGAACCAATTAATACCATAGCAAAGTGTTATTATTCTAAATCTTAAGAAACCACCAAATGCAACCCTTCGACCCAGGGCGCTCACCCCTGAGACGCTCAACGCCGGCGACATTAAGCAGGTAAGTGGGCATGCGCTTGGCGCCCTTATTAAATAAATTCAGCGCGTGTCCCCTCCTGCGACTTGGGACGACTGTCACACCATAAGTGTGTCGGCGCCTCCATTTTGTGAGCAGTTCCATCACAACATATGGCAGCACAGCAGTCGCTTAAAAATGGCGGACATCGATGTTCGCATGGGACAGCTTCGTGTGACTGATTTATTGAATGCAAAAGGTGCGGTACTCATGGCTGAAAAATGTGTAGGGTGACACAACAGTGGATGGTTGCGTTGTTTAACGGTGGGTTCGGCCCGGTAACGAAGGGGAAGGGCAAACAGCGTTGGCTGAGGAAAAGAGGAGAGGCAGGTGGGTGACTGTAGTTATGCCCCGCAACATTCAACAAGTCGATGACAGCATTCGTGGTGACCGTCGGATGACTGCAAATGAATTATTTCGCATTATCTCCCTCAATTCATCTGCAGTCACCCAGCAGTCACCAGCGTCACCCACAACTCCCTGCGAATTTTAAAAGGGTTATTTTTTTTAATTTGGAGGGTACTTTATATTAAGCCGCAAAAACAGTTTCAAAATTTTCTCCAAAATGGTGTCAATTTTTTTCCATATTAACGTATAAAAATGTCATTATTAACGTGAAAATATAATTTTCGTTGAAGTCTCCGAATTTCCGAAAATCGCAAATGTCCAACATTTTTTCGGCGTTTTCCTACAACTACATTACTGAAGACAGATATTTTCCTTAATGAAATCTGTTCTTTAAAACTAGATCTTGAAATAATATCACTGAAATTCTCTGAACGTTTGAAAATTTGCAAACAGTCTACGTGTTAATCTTTGTTTTGAAAACTTCGATAAGTTCAGCTGTGAGGCTGGTGATGTACAGGTAACGTGAACGGCGTGCTAAAGCAAAGAACCGAAGTTGAAATTCTAGAATTTTGCTACAATCCTTGTTACAAAATGTTGCTTGGTTTTACAAATGGCTTGTTACAAGAGGAAGCTTGGTTTTGCAGGTTTGTGGCATAGCAGTTTCTAATAATGAGTGAAAGTACGTGCTGTTGTAGCACCAGTCGTTCACTATCGTTTCCCTGCTCTATACGCTATTGCGCGAGCGCTGCCGCTATTGCGCGAGAGCTTCGCACTCGGGCGGGGCGGGGGCGGGGGCGGAGGTGTCCGGTGTCCCGTGGCCGGACGGCCGGGGGCGCGTGCCTTCATTAGCGAGGCGGGGCGAGGGCGTGGGCGGCGCTAACGAAGCGTGCCGGCCGTCACCGCCCTCGCGCCGACGACGCACGGCGCAAATCCGCGAGCGAAGCTCCAACGGCCAGCGAAGTCCTCTACTGCAGTGGTGCTATAGCAGCACGTATTTTATTGCATTATTTGCAGCTCTTGCAATTTTTGAAAACTCAGTTGCAAGAAAATGAGACTTGTGCCACTTTTATAAGCTAAAATTCATCCACGCAATAAAAAAAATAAAAAAAATTAAAAACCGAAAATATATAAAACCTTTATTTCCAGCAATAAATATGCAAAAAATGTTCATATTAAACACGTATATGATGAGCTTATTTAAAGATGTATTTGTTTCTAATATGTTTTATTCAGGAAAAATCTCTATCATTAAAATTGTAGTTTGCTATACTTTTATTTTGAAATTATTGAAAATTCAGCAAGTTCATAAAAAAAAGACCTTTGCAATTTTTGTACGCGTAATTCACTTTATTAGAGAAAATGAAGAAAAAATTGGAGCAATATTTCAGAAAAAATTGGATTATAGAATGCCTTTAGTTCAAGGAAAAATAGACTACACATATTTTAGAAAAATGGGCATGACCTTATTAGAAAAATGGGCATGAACTTCTTTTAGGATGGATTTCATCCAGAGAAAATCTTGATACTGTGCTACTGCAATGATATTCAACTTTTGAACTTATTTAAATCTCGATTTGGCATCAAAGGAAATTAAACGGTTGAAAGAAGCAATATATTATGAAACTTAAGACAATCGATTATTAGGAACTCTTCTAAGGAAGTTGAAGAATCGAGAGTAGATGAAACAGGCCGGAGGAAGTCAATTACGAACAGAAAAACGTTGATGAGAAAGGGTGTCCAAACGTAATAGACAGCGCAACATGAGAAGGCAGGGAGACAAAATACGAAAATGGAGAAGTGCAACAAGTGCCTCATATCAACTCAAATTGAAGTTAAACGTGGTAGAAGCTTGGACGGGGAATACCAAAATAAACGGTGTTTTTAGAAGAGTACGAAGCGCAAGAAGAAATTTCAAGAGAGAGAGAGAATGGAGAGGCAAAAATAAACTTCAAAGAGCAGGAAATATTCCCGAAGTAAAAAGACAAAACGAAGAGGGCGACCGCGGCGGCGGTAGCACAGCAAGGAGCGCCGCCCCTCGGGTGCTCGCCGCTGCCGGAAGTTCGTCAGCGGCGCTCCCGAAGCTTTATTTTCCGGGCGCGAGAGCGCATGCGCCGCGCTTTGTGCAATCAGCGTAACGAGATTGACAGAGCGCTCAGCGCGACGGCGCGGCGCCGGCGGCAGCAACGGCGGCTTCGCGCCCCGGAGCCAACACTGCTGGGCGCGGCGCGGAGCTGCCAGCCAGGGCCTTGCAACTCTCCATCAAAACCGGAGACAAAGCTTGGGAGTGCTACTACAGGAGGCGCTAGTGTCGCCAGGTACAGATGCAGGCTAGGCTGCACATAAAAATTGGCTGATTTCTGAGAATTACGAAAAGTGTCTTCTAAGTGCTCAATTATTCATACATATTATTATACATATTATATATAATTATTCATAATATAAGAAACCGTTGAAGAAAGAGCAAACATCGACTCTAGTTTTTTGTAACGTTAAGCGCCCACTTGCGCCTGGCGAACCGACGCAGCAGCCACGCACGTTTGAAGTATCGTTGGCAGCAGTTCGTATTTTAGTTCCTGTAAGGTGCTGCCGGAGAGGGCGCTACTATAATGGCCTCCACCCCGTTATGTGGGAGTTGAAAAGCCCTGCTGTCAGCTCTACGAGACGCTCCGCCCGCGCTTCCAGCTCCTTCGCCTGTGCATGTGCATGGGTTACGGCAGGCGAAAATTCCCACGCTGGTGCATGGCGCGTATTCACACCTATCCTCCCACATTCTCTTTTACTATACCGATAAGAACTTTCGCATATCCTGGATAGATAGGTTTATAATCAATTATCCTTCCAGTTCCTGGGATCTCAGATATGACTCTTCTCGTTGCATAATCACTTGAAAATATTGATACAAGAAAAGTTCTTAATAAACGTCAAACTGTGTCTTCCGATACAATATCAACATAAAATTATTTTAAATTCATCTATGTAATTATTATTATTATGCAGGGTGGTTATAATAGAACTTTCTCAGCAGAACACGTTATAACAAGGAAAATAATTATCGTAGAACGAGTGTCAAACTTGCTAGTATTACTGTCCAGAGTATGGAGTGCATGATTTATATGCATTCCACACCACTGGCAAGTTCCAAATATGACCACCAGGTGCCATCAGTCGTAGCCATCAATCGTTCTATCAGTCGTAGTGCTGAATATTTGCACACACTGGACCAGTCGCCTTGCACTTGTTGACGAGTCAACATGGGTTTGGACAAAAGGAAGAAATTTAAATCAACTGAGGACTGGGTGTCACTCCGGGAAGAGGCTGACGATCGGTGGAACCACAGGTGGTTGATGAAATAGGTGTTGCTCTGACCGAATATGGGGAAAACCCAGAATTGCCGAGTGTGGGGACCTTCACAGCCAGACAATGTGCATGAAGTTCTTTGCATGGTGGACATGTCGCCGTATGGTGTGGCTTCACGGTGACGTTCATCATTCACCTAGTGGCCATATTTGGAACTGGCCGGTGGCGTGTGACGCATATAAATCATGCACTTCATACTACGGACAGTAATTCTAGCAAGTTTCGTACTCGTACTATAATTAGTTTCCTTTATATAACGTGTTCTGAAGGGAAAGTTTAATTATAATCACCCTACACACTGTATTAAGAAGCCATATTTTCTAATTGCCGATTAACGAATAAATCCGAAAACTCGAGAAGGCCTCAAAATGACAAGATTCTATCGTATTGGAGAGTATATCAGAGTTCGCGAATAAAAGTAGGTACGTAAATTGCAAGTGTGCATAAATAATTTATTTTCATAAAATTTTGTCTACAAGTCTGACTTGAAAATTATTTCAATTTGTAGAATGTGTGACATTACAGAGTTTAAACATGTCATTACATATGTTTTGCCAAAAATTGTGATATACTGCAACATTTTGTTTCTGAAGTTGCCATAATGCATTTTAAAAGATTTACATTAGTTTCATTTTTTCTCAGAGAAAATGATTCATTATTCATTGTTACCTAGCAATTCCACAACCCCCTAATCCATATTTGAAAATCCAATTTCTCCATAAAGACTCTGTCTCATATCAACCACTCATGGATCACCTGCTGCACTTCCCATATAGTATCTCCCGCGCCCAGCCAGCTTCCGTCCCGCCGTCTGCGTTTTCCACCGCGGCCTCCGGTGCCCGCAGCAGATCTTTCCCAGCGGCTTCCGCCCCTGAGAGCGCGCCGCGCGCCCCTCGCCTTCGCCCACGCCCCGCCCATCCCCACGCCCATCGCCCATCGCCCACGCCCACGCACCTGCGGGTCAGCGCTCAGCGTCCGCAGCCCTCGGCCCGAAGGGTTCACCCGGGAGATGCGATTTACGGAGGCGTTCCAACTCGGCAGTTTGCTCATTTCGCGTTCAAACAGAGCTGCCTGTTAAAAGTTCGGTTATTAAAAAAGTTCTTTTTTAGGTTCATCTCTTTCACAATTGGCAGGCGAGACACCTGGAAACGAGGATATGCGTGTACCAATTGTGGCTGTGCCTGTTCCGTTTGTTTGCGGAATGAATCGCCGGAATCCATATAGTATCCATACAGTATTTTTTTTACGAAATCGATTCCCATTTTTTGAACGAGTTCGAAAAAAAGTTGGAATGATGACACGAAGCACCATAACGGATGAGCAACTGTACGTTTTGAAAACTTTTAATTGGAGTACCTGACAACGGTCTTCAATTCAATCCCAAGGGCACCTTAAGTTACGAGATTGTTTCTGATTTTATTGTGCACTACGTGGCATCAACAAGACAATATCTTTGTTAGCGGATCGTATAATATTTCCATTTCAACTACAAAGTCACCATTCATGTAAATCTTCTTTCTCCGCTGCGCAAAATGTTCCTGTGTATTATCCTTATGACGTCGTTAATTTTTAAACGAAAGGCTCAAAAGATCATGCAAACGAATCATTACGAGAATCCGGCCCTTTCATTCCCATTAGTATTTAGCGCGTAATACGCAAAGCCTACGCTATCTCCCTTCGCTACCCCGCCTTCTTCATGACAAAGCGCGCGCTGTGTGCGTGAATGAAGCTCACATTCTTCACGGGTTTCAGCGCTGCGCTCGCCGAGAGCAAACTTAACGCGCAGCGGCGCCGCGCCGCCGAGGCGAACGAGTAAATACGAGTGCAAAGCCGCGCAACGCGCACAGCCTGGCATGCGCCACACCGTGAGTGGCTGCTCATAAGCTACTTAAAGCGCGGCTAAATAGCCGCGCTGTGCGCTTCACTGCTTATTCCTTGTTGCCTTTGCCTCGCTCTGCCAAGGATAGCAGCAGGCCAACGCCAGGTGAAAAATGGCGCTCAAAAAAGTATTTTTTATGTCTCACCAATACTTTAATTAGAAATACGGAATTGGCTCATTGTTTGGTAACACAAATGTAACAAAAATCGCTTTATTTATCATGGTTACTGTAAGGTGAACGGAATAATATTGTCGGTCATCTAAAAATTGTTATATTCTAAGATAAACGGTCGATTTCACCAACGCTGATCAGCAGCTTTGACGGACGTCAAACCATTGACGGCGCGTCAAACGCCTTATTTACGTTTCACCAAGGTCTTTTCGCCTGACGATCGTCAAAGTATTCGTCAAATTTTGATGGACCGGCACCCCGCCATCAACGTCTTTGACGACTCGTTAAACTGCTGTTGTGAGGTTAGGGTGAATCAAACGCGTGCATTGTATTTCATTAAACTAGTTATTTTACTTTTTTGCTGTTCAAGTGGGACATGTGTGATATTAAGGGAGATAATTTTGATGCTTAACTTTTGCATAATTACAAACCATGGATCTAGAACAAGCAATTATTCAAAAATATACTTTTTAATAATTGGAAGATCTTCAATTCATATCGAGAGAATGTCGAAAAACGGTGTTACTGAAGAATTTAGAAGAAATAAAACTGCGTTTGGAATATCCCTCAAACAAATAAATAAACGCCCATGCCCAGTAGATATCTTTAATATTTTATGCTGCATGACATTTTCTCCGGCCATTGCAATGGAATTTTGTCATCACAGAGAGCGATTGCGTAAACAGAAAGATCGTTTCTTTCGCAAATCCTTCTCTATGCCCATATAATGTGGTATTTCCATGCGGTGCCGAACCCTAACCAAAAACATTTTTTTACAATAGCGAACATTTCTGGAGATACAGAGATGACAGACTGTACACATGTGCAAATTTTGTCTTCAGAGGAATTGAATTAGAACTATTCAGAAATTAAAAAATGTATTTCTTCGTTAATGTGCAAATATGTGATTTTCTTCATGTGCGAACCACGAAATCTACTGTGGACTTCGCGCCAACCTACCGAATATAATAGTTCGTCTTCAGTAGTCAACAGGTTCAATAGCCAATGCGGAACCGCGTTGTAACCCGACATGATAGCCAACCTCTGTACGAGGAGAAAAAAATTGACACACGATCCTTGACGAATCGTCAAAGTTAACGGGGCGTCAATTCTAACAGAAAAGCGTTGGTGAAACGTAACAATGCGTCAATATTTTGACATTCGTCAAAAATGACGATCGTCAAGAGAGATTTGACGAGTGTTGGTGAAATCCACTGAAAGAGTTTCTCCTCAGAAAATACGTTTATTTTCAGCAGAAATTCGGTGTTATACTCTATAAAAAGTGTCAAATTAAATATTACAAACTTCATGTAGATGGGTCGAAAATGATCATTTTTGCCACTAAACATGTTTTGGAAAATGGTGTACAACAGACTTATATACACATGTGTACACTTACACACACACACACACACACTTACATACACCGTATGTGACACTTACGTTATTACGCATTCTCAAGCACAGATGTTTGGCATGTCACGTTTTGGCGCAGATTTAATGTACATGATGAACATCTGTACATACGGGTTGTCTCAAATTCGGGGGAAAATGCCACATGTATAAATGCACATAATTCCCTTATGTGCAGTTTTCCACTATATGTTCATTGACAAAAACTGATGATTTTCGATCCTTCTACAAGACCTATAAGTTTGTAACATTTATTCTGACACATCTGTATATGTCGGCTATCTTGTGGAATGTTAGTAGGAGAAACACATTATTTTCTGAACATATTTCTTCAGCTGATTAAAAATGTCCGTGAGTGCAGTGCGTTCATCGGGAGGTGGCGGTGATCTTTCCCCGCTGGATGGCGAGATTCGGCGCCGACCTACATTCCACTTGCGGGGTTTCCTTCAACCAGGTATCTCCCACCAGCGGGGCACCGCCCCAGCGGGACAAGCTCTCAGCTCCCGATCGGTCTTCCGGCATGTGTGATAGTGTAGTGCATGTTAGTGTAAGAGTATGTAAGTAAGGGTTAAAGAGAGGACAAGGAAGAGGAAGGAAAGATTGCGTGCGGTCCATGGCCCGTTTGTTAGGGTACTGATTCTGCATTTGCCTACTGTTGATTGGAGAAACGACGGTAAGCTACCGATCGGAGCAGCCGGCCGCTAGAATTCTCCTCCAGACAGTGACTGAATTCTCCCTAGCTGACAATCTAGTGCCGAAAATCCTGTCACCGTCGGGACTTGAACCTAGGACCTCCTGTTCAGGGGGACTGCAATGTCATCAGTACATGCACTGAGTCATCTCTCCCGGTTCTTTACGGGAGAATGATTGCATAAAGAGCAATCACACTAAGTACGAGAAGAAGAAGCCGTGGGCTTGCTGCGATTTCAGTGGTCGAGCGAAGTGGCTCTCAGACACATGCCCTGGTACACATAAAAACTCCCACTTCCAGATCGGATTAATTTCCTACGGGGTGAGAGCTCCAGATAAGCCCCAGGTAAGCCTATGGTTTCAAGTCGCCCCTGCAGGAAGCAGGGAAAGCTTTCAGGAATATTTTGTGCGGGTGTGTGTTTACGGAGAAAGTTTGAGCGCAAAAAAATACGTTTACCTAGTGTTTCTGAAGAATTTACCTTGCTTCTGAAGACTTAAAAGATGGAACATTTGATCAATTAAAAATAATTGTTTCAATAGTGGAAAATTGTTTTAAATCCGATTCGAAGCACTGTTTCAAAAAAATCATTTCAAATGAATTTTAATAGTTTTTATACTCCGTCTGGTGGCAGTGTTCCTCTAGTGCTAGATCGTAAGATCCGGCGCCGACTTATACGTCGTTTGCGGGATTCTCCCTTCCAGGCTCCCACAGTGGCGCACCGTCCCAATCGGACAAGCTCTAAGTCTCCTACTGATTTCTTGACATATATGGTAATGTTAAGCATGCCAAGAGTACGCGCGTGTATGCGTATTAGAGGGGATGAGGGTCCAAGAACGAAGAACAAAAGATCACGCGGTCCGCTGTGCTTTACAGCCCCGGCATTCGCTGCTATTGATCGAAAAAAAAGGGATCACAGCAGCCAGCTGGAAGAATTCTTCTCCAGACAGAATTCGACCCAGCCATGTGGCTAGTGCCGAAAATCTGCCACTGTCTGGATGTGAACCCTAGGATCTCCCGTTCAGCGACGCAGCAGAGGTAACGGGAATGCTGCCACAGAACCATAGCAGCCAGTCGCTCAATTCGCACCATATCGTGTTCTAGGCTCAATATTTGGTCCCACGTCCACTCTCCTGCAGCGCATAAAGCCTCCGTTCTCGGAGGTTTGTTTCCTCGCACCGAGGCCGCAGCGGTTTACCGACGCGCTTCGTGACTCGCGCTCGAGTTGAAGGGGACGCCCGAGGCACCAGAGGAGGAGGAGGTGGCGGAGGACATGGAGAGGTCGAAGGCGGAAGGGATGGTGGCCGAGATCTGCGAAACTTCGGCAGGACGATATGCTCGACGGATTCGAAGCACAACTTCGCTCCGTCGTCTCTTCTGCCACCGCCGCTGCAGCCGCATTCGGTGGAGTCTCCTGACTCAGCCCCGCCTCGCCATCCCTCTCGAATGTTATTGGCTTTTGCTGGTGTCCTTGAAACTCCATTTCAACATCATAAGGAAGACATGATAAAACCTGAACTATGCATTTTTTGCAAAAATTCAGAGGGTTCAAGGAAAACCCACACTATTTTTATAAGCTTGCTTCGCTCTATCTTTAAAAAAAATGGGAGCTACTTCTAAGAATTTGTTGAAAATGCTTTAAAAGCTTCATGGAATGTAGTCCTCAAAAACAAAATACATGTATTAAATTCCCAAAGCCTTCATTCGGTCAGATTGGTTACGGAAAATAAATATTTGAGAAAATCTTAAGAATTTCGTTGCTAGTGTTAACCAGAGACCAATCAATGTTTTGGCATAAATTAAATTAATAAATTAATTAATTAAAATTGAATTAAATTAATTTTGCCACAAATTATTTTCTTCCCGTACTAGTTACTTACGCAATAAAGAGAAAGTATTGTAATACTGCGGCAAAAATCGGCGATTTTTCGACTCATTGAGAGGCTCTCACGTCGTAACAAGGACCAAAAAAACGTGGATTCTGACTACACAACGTATAAGAGTAATTTTTTAAATTCAGAAGCAGGAGTTATACCCTTTTCGATAAAGGGGACACACATTACGAGTCTTTCGGACTTTCGAATGGAGCTGTCGGGATGTGACATTCCGGCTCTCTCGACACACCATCGCGGGTACGTGACCCCGCTCGTCACTTGCCGAAGTCGGCTGTCCGAGGGAATAAAAACCCGAGCGATTCGCAGCTCTCCCTTCTTTCTTTACCAGCTGAGATGCCGGAGACACCTGTCGCGCCGTCACCCACTCTCAGTAGGAATGTTTCGCTGCCTGGGTAAGTGACGTAATACATTTTGTAAGCTACACTTTGTTTCTCTTTCCACTGCACGAGTTGTTGGGTCCTCCCTCTCCCCATCAACTCGCGGCATCTGGTGTCGGGTGTGGAGTTTTACGAATGATTACAATAATTTCTCTTCATTAATTAAGGACGTGTTAAGCGAGAAACTAAAAACTATTGACATGCCCGCTTCAGAATACAGAAAAAGATCAGTGTGTATCACGACAGGACGGGAGCTGCGCTCTGCCGGTAATGCAGCCACGATAAAAAACGAGCTTCACGAGTCTCGCCCTTATCGCGAATATTATTGTGAGACTGACCGCCACTTGACTTTGTTGCAGTTTTTACTGCCAACGCTTTGGCACGTGTGTTATTGTAACCTAATTGCCGTTCACTTATTTTTTCAGGTATTATCAACCATTGGTTTAACTACCACATACACTTTCGTAAAAAATAAGGAATTTACCACGATATTTTTCATTGAAATAAAGTTCTTTGATAATTTTCAATTTATTATTTCATTACAAAACAACTCGTGTAACTGACAGCAGATTTACTTCTTTTGTTATGTATTCTTCATTTCGACAACTGTAAACTATTTCTTGAGTTATTTTCATAAATGTTCTTTAGATTACATAAACACTCTTATGGTTTTCTCTGGTTTCTCTTTATTCTTCTTCCAACAACCTCTTATTTTTTCCAATTATTGACCTCTTTTATTTTTACCAAAACTTTGTAAATATACATATTTTCGTTATATGTATATTTACAAATATACATATTCTCATATAAATACACATATGTACAGAGTAATATACTGTAGAGAAAATTACATAATGCTTCGGAAAATCGATTTTGAGATTTCGATAGAAAATTCCCGATACCGAAAAGGTGGTTTCTCTAAAATCTCCGTCCATATCTCCGTGTGTCTGTCAGCCAGTCCGTCCTTTTGTCCGTTTTTCTATCATCAGTGAAGAGACGGGTTGGGACCCCTAACCACCCGGACTTGGGTCTCGGCGGCCCCGAGTTGGGCAGTAGGCTTCGTCGTGGCAGTGACCGATACTAACGGGTTATTGAGATGGGATTCGTCCCGGAGCAATGTGAATGGCGCGTAATTAGACTCCGGTGCTCGAATGGACAGCTTGTAGCTCTGAGTTGGCAGCGTGGCCCTCCCAGGCTTAATTGGGAAGGCGCCTCGATGGGTTGCTGCTTTCCGGCGGATGCCAGCCCAAAAGTGTACTTGTACACTCGCGGAGGGCGGGTGGTGTGGATTACGAACCACTGAGCTTAGGTGCCCACCCTGGGAAGTAAAGTCCACTTAGTAAGACAACAACGTGTGTGGTTGTAGCACACGCACGGTTCATACTTTCCTTACTACCAAACTACCTTTACCCTTGAGAGTTCGCGCCGTATAGTGAAAGACTTACAATTATTGACACTACTGAGTTACTTCCAAATAAGCCTTTTGAAATGAGCAACTTCGGTTTTCATTATGTTTTCTAGGTCGATCTATCATTGTGCTACACTCTGGACGAGGGTAAAATTATACATCATAAATACAAAAACATTTCTAATGTTATTAGACAATTTATCTGTCATATTACATTTTCTTGTGCGACATTTTATTATGACATCGATTTTATACAATCCGACATCATTTTATCTCAGTATTGACACAAGACCTCCATTCATAATTTCTTAGTAAGACACTTTCTCAAGGGGATCTTATCCATCAAACTATTTTCTTTTGTATTCTAGTATTTCTCATTCCCCTCATACGCGCGGTTGTTCACTTCATTCCGATGTTTCTATAATGTTTTCTTGCCAAATCACAAAAGTACGCGTTGTGAATTTTATACTTCTGCTTTTTCCATCTACAACATTCTTAGGACTTCCCCAAAAGACTTGAAAATTCAACCCTCTTCAATCCCTACTACATTCTGAATATTTCCGATGAATTGTAAAGTTTATTCCTGAAATCTCAGTTTCGTACATCTCTCTACAGTTCCTAAGCATTTGTTCTATATCATTTCTACTTTTTCTTATTTAACCAAAGTTAGTATCTTCTTTCTAGCTTTCAAAAGCTTGTTAATATCTCAATCTCCATCATTCACGAGAAGAAACTTTTAGCAAGAAGATGAATTTAAAAAAATTGGTAAACTTCATGCTTCTTCTTACTGTGCATCTCTAGCTATTCAAGAATAAACGACAGAAACATTCAGCAAGAGAGAGAAAGATGCTGTGAGTTTCTCTTTAGGTACAGCAATATTTCACTTTGATACTTGGAGTGCATTCAAAGAAAGTCGATGTATCTCCAGCGTCAGGAGAGAAGAGATGGTCTTCATTTATTTGGACGCTTTCGCATCGGAAACATGGAATATCGAACGGCACTTGTAAGGTGGAGGTGGATGGAATCGTAGGGCTGTCAAATGGAAAAATATATCGTCAATTTATCAGAGCAGATAATACAAAAAGAAAATGCAAGTCACTTTTCTCAATATTAATATATTTGGAAAATTGGGAGTTATTTATAGAAAATTGGTAATAATATCAATGCAACTGGATTTCACATTTATTTTATTCATCAACAAAAGCTCACACAGACAAAGCAGGAAATTACAAAAATCCCGATAAAAATATACCAATGAAAAATCTGTGATGTATGATTAAAAATAGGAGTTTTAGCTACCTCTGTTTTAAGAAGATTCTCATATTTCGATGGCTTAACTTTTACCAATTGATCTGACATTGTTTAGTAAAAGACCTATATAAGCTTGATCTTGTTGGCTAAAAATAATCAATTAAAGTTACGGGCAGCTCAAAAAAATCATTAGAAGTTGACTTTCTTGGAAGCCCAAAATAAAACGTCTGGTACTATAACAGCATATATTTTCTCATATTATTTCTAAGTTTTGCAATTTTTGAAAATACAGAGAGTTGACAAAAATGACACCTGCCCCGTTTTTAAGCGCCCTTTGTTTTACCCGTGAAAAAATTGTCAGGCCTTTTTGAATTTTGTTCTATAAATTGCATCAATTTCAATCGAAGATTACTCGAAAACTACTAGTTTATCAAACACATTTAAACGCCCTTATTTAAAGATTTAATTTTTAGTACAGATTTTCTTTAACAGAAAATCTGTATCTTCTTTAACAGAAAATCTGAATCATCAAAATTGTACATTTGGAATGGAATTTTTTCGCAATATTCGAAAATACAGACAATTCGACGAAAATAGGATTAGTACAAATTTTTACCGGCCTTTGCTTCAAACAAGGGAAACATTGAAAGAAAACAATTGGAACCGTTGTTGAGATTTTAAAATTTGCATTGAATTCAGGCAGAAATTACGCAAAAACTAGTGTTTTTTTCAAAAATAGTATTTAAAATTATTAAAAAATAGATATTTTTAGAAGAGAGTTTCTGAAAAATCTCTATAATCAAAATCATACTCTTGTAAGTGAAATTATTTGCAATTCTCGCAGAAAATGGGACCAGCACCATTTTTACCTTCCTTTGCTACAAACACGAAAAATGAAAGGAAAAAATTGGAGCCTTTTTAGAAAACAATTGTTGCAAAATTGCCCAACGAAAATGAGACCTGCGCCAATTTTTAAACAACACCACTATCCGAGGAAAATATTAATAAAAAAATGTAGGAAATTAAAAAAATTTAAATGCTAAGAATCTAAAATCAAAATATCCCTTTCAAACTCGCAGGACTTTGAGTTAATTCAAATCGATTCGAGAATATCAATTTTGAAGAAATTCGTTTGAATCGTGAAGGCATTGGCGTTGATTGCAGACACAGAAACTGACAGACAGACATATAGACAGACGTTTTGCCTTCAACTGTTATCAATGACCCACAAAACACGGATTTTGATTACACGATTTGTTGTAGGAATTAATTTACTACATATACGGACAAGATTTATCCATTTTTTCGTTACCAAGACCAGTAACAAGACTTTTCTGCCGAAAAATCGCAGATTTTCGTCGCATGTTTACAATACTTTATCTTCTTAAGAGGTAAGGCGACAAAGTAAAAGAGTCATTGATCTCAACACTGAACACTGTGCCCATAAAGTATAACAGTTGCGCGAAATTTATCGGTGTGAATCTGGGCGATTGACCGCTATAGCGCCGGAGACTCAGGGGAGTGTGTGAAGGGCTCCGCGAGTGTGTGATGGCGGGGCAGGAAAAGAAGCCAGCGCGGGTGGAAGGAGACTGGACAGGCGCCAGTTGGGCACATGGCCACGTAGAAGTGGACGTTATCTTTTACCACGAGGGAGATCTTGCGATGAGAAGGGCCCAGTATGGAACATAACCCGATGTCAAACATGTGTCAATAACGACAGTTGTTAAGTAATCACGCGAAGCGACTAATGAGCGGTACTGTCAGCTTGATTCCTTCCTGAAATTTTAAATTCATTAAAGTTTAAATAATTTTCATACATTTTTTCCGCCACTATTCCATTCGTGAAATTAAATCCTAGTGAGTTTATCTTATATATTATTTCTCAAAGGGCTGTTTGGTCTTTTCAATAAATTGGGCGACATACGAAACCGATCTGTATAAAGAAGCAATGGATTGAAAAATCGTGTTTCTTTTCACCTGCACATGGGACATTCGTATTGAAAAAGGGCGTTAAAAATACCTAAATATTAAAAAAAGTAGTAATTCGGGATCTGTAATATCTGATTGCCGCGCGATCTATCGGAAGAAAATTACACTCGGACGGTGGCGGGAAATGCAATCTCAAGCATTTTTGTTTGTTTCAATTTAGTGTAGGTTGTGTAAGCACGTGAACGTGATTTTCTACATTGAATAGAAATCTTGAAATATGAGAGGTTAGTGATCTTAGTGAGGTTAGGTCGTTTATAATGCTGGAATACAAAAAAAGAATTTATTTAAGCAGAAAACAGTTTGGTTATTTGACTAACCGTGCGATTTAATCGCACGGGTTCTCACTAGTACATACAAAATGCCCCAATGAGAGCGGTGTATTTCAAAATGTTTATCGCTTTTCTTCCCATTTTTCTTACCGCTTCGCCCTATTGGCCAATCATAAACCGTGACTCTTCTATCTTAGCAGGCGGTATACATCAATCGCTATGTCGATGACCAATAAACCGCGTTTGTACTATAACATAAACTCTTTGATTATAACAAAGCTTTCAGTAATCTTCAATATTTGGCGCATTTTTTTACTTTGTTGAACATAATTTCATTAATGGAATAATCATTTTAAAAACCACTCGTGCTTTGGAAGTTCTCAGATAAATCCCCCCTTGCTTCCCGAGTCGGGGATTTATCGACTATTTCCAAAGCACTCGTGGTATAACCTGTGACAATTTTACATATTTCATGCAAATTTGCGTTTCTTTTTCTAGGCACAAGATAAAAATATACATCAGAATGCTCACTAAAATTTCTAAAATTAAAACAGATGGCAAGATAAAATTACGTAAAATCGCATTTGGAATATATATTTCAATTGAAAGTACTCTTTCTGTGCACTCTTGTAAATAGTTATCAATGTTTTTCTGTATTCAACACAAGGGATATAGAACTCAACTTGCAGATTATTATAAAACGGCATGAAGGAACAATATCTTATACATAATGCGTTAGATACAATTTTTGGGGAGAAATTATTTCCAACCAAAGAATTTTGTTTTTTTATCATATAAGAAAGGCGATCCGAGTGCCATGCATTCTAAGTCGAGCACAATACATAATAAGATTAAATTGTCTACATGAACATAATAAAAAATGGGGATTTAAATTATCATTTTTCATTTCACAAAACGTATCAAGCTCATCCCTCAGATAGATTTACATATCTCTTATCACATATTTTGCTCAGTTCTACGTAAATAACCAGGATACCTCCTGAGACGTTAATCCGAAAAAAAAGCAGGTCTCTAGAGAGTGCTTTGGAACCTCGGGATGTCACCCTCCAAAAACCCGTCCAGGTGCGGTTTTGCAGGACGCGTAAGCGCCTTAGAGGGGCGAGGCGCGCGGCGCGGCGCTGCAGGAGCAGGTAAGGAGAAGCAGGACGGCGAGGCGCGGCTGTGCGACAGGGACGGGGGTGAGGGCGGTGGTGGAGGTCGGAGAGGAGCGGGACACGGGGCGGTGGCGGTGCGGCGCGCCAGAGCGTGGCCGGGGCGTAACAGCGGCTGCAAGCGAGTGGCGGAGCGTTGCGGGGGCGGGATGCGGCCAGCCGAGCGCAGCAAGGGAGACGGCGCGGGCGGCCAGCGTCCTGCGCCTCGCACAGTGCCCTGGCTTTACTGTCGAGGGGTCGAACGCACCCTTGGGGCACATCTCTGTACTGAATTTGTGCACGCACTATCAAGAAAGACCCGGAAAGTTACATTAAAATACACGTACGGTGTTACGTGTATTTTTGGGTGTGACAAAAATATGAACAGGGTTAGTGTGAAGAGTTGTTTTTATTAATTTCTCAGACTATGCGGTAGATAGTTATTTCAAAACTGAAAAAAAAGTTTTAAAAAATCTTTAAAACTGATATACAGTAGAAAATTTAAAATAGTTAAGTAATATTTTCAAACTTTTCAAAGAATGCGCAATCTCAATCTGATAATAAAATATATTTGTTCTTAATTTCAGCATTTTATGGTTCTTTTAATTTTATTTTTTGTTCACTGTAAATAAAGCCAACATATATTATTCATATTGATAATGAACTCAGTAACCAATCTATTCTTTAAAAGATATAATAATTTCAAAACATAGTTAGCCAACAGGGAACAGACTCAGAATAGCAAAACAGACTCAGCCAATAGGGAACAATTGTGAACTTTGGTTGGTCATTGATGCCTTGGAAGCGAAAGAAACAAGGATATATCAGGACATGATGTTTAACCCGTGTAGATCAGGTGAACAAGGTACTGTGCCACGCCGCGCGGCGCGTGGGCGGCGGGCTCCCCGGAGCTGAAGCTGGCAGACGGCGGGCAGAGGTGGGCTGACAACGTCGAAGGAAGAGCGAGGGTGGGGCCGTGTCGGAGGAGCTGCCGGGGCCTCTAGGGTCACGGCGAACAAGGGGCGCACGGAGCGCGTGACAGAGGAGACTCGCCGAGATGCGCCGCCTATTATCTCTGACAGGACACGAGGAAAAGGCTGGTCGGCAGGAAAGACAAGCCCTAGAGAAAATTGAAAGTAATATCTGAATGATGGCTAAGATATACGGGAAATGTGTATTAATTCTTTAATATCGAGAAATAAATTCATCTCAAATACAAAATTCATTGTGAAAGAAAACATACTGTTTTGAAATTACATAAAGCATATACGAAAAAAAATAGATCAAGGAAAAGCATGCAAGAATATTTTGGAAATATATTCTATGAAGAGTAAATTCAAAATATAAAGTGATGTCGTAAAAAATATCGAAAATAACGAGATGAACGATAGGACGTGAAATGCGAAAACGAAGAATGAAATAGAAAAAGGAATAATTTCACTTAAAAATCAAACAGTTATTTAGTTGAACTGATTTATTCGTTCAAACATTTAATTTGTCCGTTTCGCTTCTTCTCTTCGATATAGTATTTCTAGTTATTAAAAAAGCGAAACACAAACCATGTCAACAAAAATCCGTGAACTATTTTTGGTAAAAAGAACTTCGTGGAAGATTCGTTGTCAAACGATTTAAAAAAATCTGTTTGACATCAGTTTTTCAGAGTTTTAAGAAAAAATCTAGAAGAGCCAGGAATGAAGATTGGGACAAGACGATGTGAGAAGGAATGCGAACAATCGATCACGCGGCAGCGGCCGCAGAGTTGCAAGCAAGGATTGATTGATTTATTATTTCGTTTACATGTTATACGGAATGTGGCGATATTACTCCTCCGCTGGACCGTGAGGTCTAGCAGGTTGTCTCGTGGGGTTTCCTCCTCCACATATCTGCCCATTGGAAAACTGTCCCAGACGGGGCAAGCTGTGAGCTCCAGACGTGTGTGGCAGTACAGTGCATATAAGTGTGGACGTGTAGGGACAGAGGAGGGGGCAAAGATGAGAAAGGGACAATCCATTTTAAGTGGTCCAGCACTGGTCGCTCGACCATCTCGAAAAAAAATCATATTTTGTACATAAATTTCCTCATGTTTTGGGTGTTCAAAACCATTTTTAACTTTTTATATTGTACCTGGTTTACAAATGGCGGCCATTTTTGTTTCGCGCCGTGCGCCATTTTTCGCGTTCGCAGACATTTACTCTTTCCTAATTTACTCAGCTCTAGGTGGTTCTAGCATTCTAGAATAAAAAGCATTCGATTTAGCATACTCTGGCCTGCAAATCAAAATATTATTTACCTATTTTGTATGTTTGTATTTGGGAAATATTTGCACCCAAATCTACGGAACGCGAATGAACAAAATCCGATTTTCAGAGAGTAATTTTTCAAAGAAGGAATAGAATCTAAGCCTTAATTTTTTCTGTGCTTTTACACACAACAGTATAGTTACTTTTTTGTAAAATATCATTGGTATACAACGCACCCCTTGAAAATTACATCCTCTTGAAAATAGGAATTTTGGATTTTTTCCCAATTTTGAACTGTTATATCTCTGTTGGGGGACCAGATAAAAATCTGAAAATTGCACACTTGCTAGACCGCTATCATACCAAACTTCAGTAAAAATTACAACTTTTAGATTTAACTCTAAGTATTTTTTTTAAATTGCAAACTTACGAAAAAAAAGGGCTTCATTTTCCCATTGAGGATACTTTGTGCCAAGTAGTAATCACATTATTTTGAAGCTATTTTAAACTAAAATCTACATTGATTTAAAATAATTAATTATACTTAATAACTAATGTACCTAAAAGTGGCCAAATATATAATTTTCAATATTACGTATACTTTACCCTTTCACAAACTTACAATTTGACATCTACGTCTGTAATTGAAGAATTGTTATCTTGATTTTGGAAGCTGAACCACTTAAAACCAAAATTGTTTATAAAATACTACAAATAAATCAATTCAGCGTTTTGGTTGTTTTCGCAGAGATACGAACAGTCGCACAGTACTCCTTAGATGCAATGATCGCAACTGAATTTTAGAATTACATAATGGACACAATCATTTCCCTGGTATAAGGTTGTCCGAAAAATAATTTTTTTTTGTTAGTTGTGCAAGTCAAAGTTATTTCTCTCAAAGCTTTTGATAAAACCTTTTCATGATTTTTGTACGGATTTGAAAGAGCCTGGCCAAAGAGATCAAATTTTTGTGCGTATTTTATCTCTTGTTACTTACAGAGAGATTTGATATCACAGTTATTCCTTAATGAAAACAACATTCTCCTCTACAATAACGTCTTCAATTAACGCAATGTCCTTAGGAAAAATATCATAAAGTTTTACGGCCAACTTCATTAGTAATATCACCTATACAGCAATCACACTCCAATTTCGTAAACGGTCACACAATTGTGCACAAAGGCACAGATTAACACGTTTTGGCGTAAAGGGAAGACAACCCTCAAGCCACATACTCATAGAAAACTATTCAAAAGCCTGTGTGATCTAGAAAGTGTGTTAAATCCTTGGCCCACCGCGTTGGTTCTGTTAGATTCACGTATGTTGTCGATATTCTAAGAAATACTCAGAGGTGCGGAGTCTAGTTTGGCAGTAGCTCCGACTCTACTTTTCAAAACTGCACTGGTCTAATATCCGCTGATTCTCATGCATTTTCTGTTAATTCATTCACGTTATTTGCACTAAGAAATACGGTGCGACCATCTGTATTTCTGTAGAAACATTCAGAAATAGTAAGTAGAATGGCAAATTTAAACGCGAAAACATAACCAAAACGCTGAATTGATTTATTTGTTGTATTTTATAAACAATTTTGGTTTTAAGTGGTTCAGCTTCCAAAATCAAGATAACAATTCTTCAATTACGGACGTAGATGTCAAATTGTAAGTTTGTGAAAGGGTAAAGTATACGTAATATTGAAAATTATATATTTGGCCACTTTTAGGTACATTAGTTATTAAGTATAATTAATTATTTTAAATCAATGTAGATTTTAGTTTAAAATAGCTTCAAAATAATGTGATTACTTCTTGGCACAAAGTTTCCTCAATGGGAAAATGAAGCCCTTTTTTTCGTAAGTTTGCAGTTTTTTAAAAAATACTTAGAGTTAAATCTAAAAGTTGTAATTTTTACTGAAGTTTGGTATGATAGCGGTCTAGCATGTATGCAATTTTCAGATTTTTATCTGGTCCCCCAACAGAGATATAACAGTTCAAAATTGGGAAAAAATCCAAAATTCCTATTTTCAAGAGGATGTAATTTTCAAGGGGTGCGTTGTATACCAATGATATTTTACAAAAAAGTAACTATACTGTTGTGTGTAAAAGCACAGAAAAAATTAAGGCTTAGATTCTATTCCTTCTTTGAAAAATTACTCTCTGAAAATCGGATTTTGTTCATTCGCGTTCCATAGATTTGGGTGCAAATATTTCCCAAATACAAACATACAAAATAGGTAAATAATATTTTGATTTGCAGGCCAGAGTATGCTAAATCGAATGCTTTTTATTCTAGAATGTTAGAACCACCTAGAGCTGAGTAAATTAGGAAAGAGTAAATGTCTGAGAACGCGAAAAATGGCGCACGGCGCGAAACAAAAATGGCCGCCATTTGTAAACCAGGTACAATAAAAAAAAGTTAAAAATGGTTTTGAACACCCAAGACATGAGGAAATTTATGTACAAAATATGAATTTTTTTCGAGATGATCAAGCGACCAATTTATTAAATTCTGGACCACTTAAAATGGATTGACCCGAAAGGAGAGATTGCGAGCGATCCACTTGTTAAGCAACATTTACTGCAGCAAATGTTGGCGTCTTAAGAGAGGTAGGTTGCGTAGGAATTTGGAAAGATTTAAAAATGAAAGCCATTAAGCTTTGGATTAGATTAGCAAGTAAAGAGGCTGACACGCTTATTCGCAGGTGATTTAAAGCGCAATTACAGGAAAATGATCAGCGCTATTGGTCGTTCAAAGTGAAACGGGTACTAGAAAGCGCAGGTCTGGCAGACGTTTCTCCGGACATGGTTGGGGATAGGGGTACACGGGAGATAGAACGGTTAATTTCAGATAGACTTTCGGATATTAAAAGGAAAGATATACTGGCAGCATCTGCAGATAAATGTTCGTTGGTGGTACAAATTCACACGAGTCCTATATGGGAATGCAAAAGTTACGTACACACACTTAAAAGGGATGCAAGAGGGGGATACGCTTGGTTTAGGGTAGAGGTGGATGCACCGTAGAATGAAGGATTCGAATGACAATGGAATCTGTGTACTTTACGGTGATAGAGAAGATTGGATCCACATCCTCTTAAATTGCTGCGCTACAGAAACTTGGGGAGGAAAATGGATGAGAATGGGGAACTATTGTTTTTAACTTCGAAACATAACGCTCGCTCAAAACATATTAGGTGATAATAGATCTCACTTCATGAAAGAATTAGGAACATTTTTTAGGAAAGGTACGAACTATCACGGAAACGGTAATCTGGGAGTGGGAAAACAGCACTGGTTAGTAGTATGAACGGAGCCTAGAGTGGAGATGAAATGAGTAATTCAAGAAGCAATAATTAAAATAATTAGTAAGGTAATCAGTATTGCTAATCACTAATATTAATTAGTAAGTTAGTCAGTAATAAATAAATCAGTAAGCGAGAATTAAGTTAATCAGTAGTAAATTAAACGGAGAGGCGATGGTGCGGGCGATCTTTGTGGCGCTGTTTGATTTCAGGGGTTGAGGAGGCCAAAGACTGGATGGAGAAGACGCCCACGCCAGGAAATAAATAAATAGTTTAGAAAAAAATCTAGTAGATTAGCATGTACTCATCTTTTGACGGAAGGTTCTTCCCCCTTCAGGGGATTTTTTTCAGCCGTACCTTATTGTCTCCTATCGCTTTGATGCGATGAAGAGACCAGTAGGTGTGAATGCCAGAATTCGAAAGGTTAGAATGCGATAGAATGTAGGTATTGTAATGGCTTAAAGGCCTTCAGCCTAGCCACATAGTTAAAAAGTATTGCAATTATATATAAATGTATAATAATTGCCTATTAAATAAAAATAAAATAAAGTTACTGTTTTAGAATTTACATCGTATGGATCTGATAAACCATGGAGAACTACCAATAAGAGCAGCCAGTCATTACAAATTTCTTTTCCAGTCAGCAGCTGAATTCGACGTAGGTAGTCAAAAATCCTCTACCATCGGGACTCGAACTCTAGGACCTCCGGACAGAAACGCAATAGTTGTTGCTCTGAGGCATTTCAGCCGGTGCGCCGGTTGTGTGTCGCTAGGTTTCTGAAGCCATTGTGGGCGGGGCGGGGGCCGGGTTGAAGAGGGGCATGGCGTGGCGGGGCGTGGCGGGGCGTGGCGGGGCGTGGCGGGGCGTGGCGGGGCGTGGCGGGGCGTGGCGGGGCGTGGCGGGGCGTGGCGGGGCGTGGCGGGGCGTGGCGGGGCGTGGCGGGGCGTGGCGGGGCGTGGCGGGGCGTGGCGGGGCGTGGCGGGGCGTGGCGGGGCGTGGCGGGGCGTGGCGGGGCGTGGCGGGGCGTGGCGGGGCGTGGCGGGGCGTGGCGGGGCGTGGCGGGGGCGTGGCGGGGCGTGGCGGGGCGTGGCGGGGCGGGGCGTGGCGTGGCGGGGCGTGGCGGGGCGTGGCGGGGCGGGGCGTGGCGTGGCGTGGCGGGGCGGGGCGGGGCGGGGCGTGGCGGGGCGTGGCGGGGCGGGGCGGGGCAGGGGCGGGGCGGGGCGAGGCGAGGCCCGCACTTTTTGCGCACAGAGCCCTGGACGCCTCAGGCTGAGAGCGCCAGCTCGGACTGCACCGACGCCCTCGACCCTCACTTTCTTGCGTCCGTTCGCCTTTCTGACATTTTCTCATCACTTTCTCTACGTTTTTCCCTCTTATGCCCTACCATTCGCGTTCTGTTCGTTTTCCTCTTGCAGGCACTTCCCGTGATCTTCCAGGAAAGCGAGGTGCGGCGGAAATTCGAGATGCTTCGAAAGGCAAGGGATTCGGCGCGAAAACTCCTCTACAGAGATGAATTGGGGCGCACTTCTTGTTCGCTGACATCGATTCGAACTTCTCGAACGTCACATCTTCTGCCAAGCAAAACATGGGATTCCTGGCATTTATCATGCATCTGTTTTGGCGGGCAACACTAAAACTGTTCACGTGAATGACGTCGCTCCTGCTATATTGCGTTTTTTCGTGTTTTCAAGCTGATGCCCGCGGTGCCCCAGGGAAATAGCGAGAAGTTTCATATTTGCACGTCATGTTTACATGTTATAACGATGGAATTGCAATAAAAATCACAGTACTCAACGCAATATTAAAATAAAGTTGGAAATTTGCATGACCCAGAAATGCCAATACAACGTAACTCAATAACTGGTAATTAGAAAAGGTTGAGTATAACTTGTTTCTGTGACTGAGAAAAAAATGAAATGGACATGACTTCAACTCATAACCTTGGTAATAAAACTAGTGGCGCGTTTTAACTTTGGAAGCAGACATTTAAACCCACATTTGTTTGAAGTTTGAACACAAGTTTGTCATAGAACCTGACTTTATTTTCTTTATAGTTAGGAGCAATTTCTCACTAAATTTTTCGTAAAATTTTGTGAGCAATTTAGTGGGAAAAACAAAAGTAACCTGTCGACGAGCCATATATTGGATTACAATGATTCTTTGCTTAGTAAACATTTTGAATTTTTAAATTTTATTTTTACTATTATAATAATTCTCCTCTAAAGTTAGAAGAGATTCTCTGCATTGTCATATATATAATAATCACGAAATTGCTTATAATAGACACAACGGAATGACAGTGGTCACCAGTTCACAACATAAAGACAAAAACCCAAGTTACATGTAGAATTCGACCATGCAGTGTTCGGCTCCATGCACAGAGGCTGTAGATCCACCAACCGCAGGAGTTGACCGCGGGTAAGGTCGCGAAAGCGGACTCATACGAAGTAGAAGCAGAGTACTCACGCGAGGTAGATGCGGTTCTCGTTGGGCAGCGAGGCGGCGAGGCGGTCGCGGAAGTTCTTGAGTTGCTCGCGCGCCTGCGTGTTCGGCGCGCCGCCGTCGGGCGACACGTCGGCGAAGTCCGGCTGGCCGTCCTCCAGCTTCTCCCAGTCGCGCACCACCGCCAGGATGCGGTGCGCGGTGCCCGGCGCCAGCCCTGCGCACACACACCTTCATTCGAGCACGCTCGCCGCATGCCCACGAAGGCTCTCAAGCGGTTTCCTTTTGTTGAAAGGAAAATTAACGGTCTTTAAAAGATGATCGTGAAACATATCTCATTAATCAATTTTGTACGTTCTTCGGATCGTTTTCAATTAATCGCCAGACTAGTAGTGAATTTGCTTCAGAAAACGACATCAACAGCGTAGCTAGTGTCATGATAATCCAATCTTCAGAGAAATGAAAAGAATATAATTCAGATGTCCGATGTGTTTAAGAGCTGTTTGTGAAGACAAGTGTCTACGTAAGTTTTGCATTGTTCAAATATTTTAGATGATGATGTTGCCAGAAAAATGCTAACACTGAAGCTGAACATAATAAAGTTTTGCAGGGTATGTATCTGGAGGGAGAGGAGAAGGAAGAGTGAGGAATGAGTAAATGACAGAGGATCGGAGATTATTCTACAAAGATTGTTTAGGAGATGGAGATGGGGATGGGGAGTTGGGAAAGGGAGGAAGGAAAGCTAAGGAAATAAAAGGGAGAGGAAATTATGAGGGTGAGGTGGAGTTTGGAATGTGAAGAATTTTGAAATGCTTTATCTGAATCTCTCTCTACTGTATCTGAAAAATATGCTGAATAAATGAATGCTGATGAGATTAAACACAATTTCAATTAAAAAATAAATGAGTTTTTTTGAATATTCTCTGTACTTTCTTGGATTTATATCATATTAAGAAACATTAAATTCTTAATTTTATTGATTAAAAATAAATAGTATTTTTAGTTTTTGTACTTTTCTTAACATAAAATTATAAATAACTGCATGATGTGCCGACAAAAGCAAATAGTAAGATTAGTGCATTTACAAACTTTTATGCTATAAAAATAAATCGAGGTATTTATATTCAACATTCAAAAATGCCTATATACTCTATTCAATTCACTTTAAGTCTTTTGAATACAAGTAGCAATATTTTTAATACACAAGAAAAAAGTGTGAATTACGAAAGACATTGAATCATTTTTTACCTCAGAAGTAAAGGATACCATTTCATATTTATTTAATTTCACGAGAGAACAATTTAAAGATGTTTTTGTTATTTACGTCTTTAAACACGCACTTATCTCCTTAGCAACCAACCATCTAAACAACGCTTTAAGAACGCGTCCATAGCAACGGCCGCTAAAATGCCCGAGAGTCCATTAAAAATATTTTAGAGGACACTCGGATTTATATTTTACTCTCGGGTTTAAATGCTCATAAATCTTTGAATAAATATGTCCCTTTTGTCCCACTTGGACCTTGTTCTTTTTGTCCCAATTCGTCCATTTTGTCTCCATGTCCCATTAGTCCCACTGGCCTCATTTGTCCCCCTTTTCCGTTTGCCCCTTGTTCTGTTTTGTCCCGACGTCCGACTTGTCCCATTTTATATCCTAGTCTCATTTGTCCCCCAGCCGCATTTTGCCCCTTATCCCGTTTCCCCCATGTCCCATTTTGTCCCCACAAAATTTTATCTTCAATATTGTTGTTGCAGGAAGAAGCCTAAACTTTTGCAGTTTTCAAAAAATCAGGGATTTCAGCGAAAATGAGAACTGCACTATTCTCTTAAGTGTCCACTTTGCTATTCAAGGGCAAAATTTATCCAAAAAGGGTTTTATGAGAGCATTTTGAAAATGTTTGGGTTTCATATAAAGTACTCCCGAAAATCAAAATACACGTTTCAAAGTCAGAGGGTCTCGAGTTCTTTTAAAACGATCTAGGAATATCAATTGTGGATAAAATAGGCAGAACGGTTTTGGCACTTTCGTTCACCGCAGACGGACAGACGAACTCCTGGACAGACGGACAGACAGACGTTTTCCCGTCAATCGATTTGTTTGTGTCAACGACCAACATGAATTCTGACTACACGTGTTAGAGAAAGTAATTTACAATGTACAGAAACAAGATTTATCCACTTTTTCGTTACCAGGGCTCTCCAATAAGAATTGTTTTGTCGAAAAGTTCCTCGTTTTCCGGTATACGATCACAATTATTTCCCTTCTTACGAAGTAAGGGCGAGAAGCAAAAATGAATAACTGAACCCCTGCGGTTTCATGGAGTGAAAGGAAAAGCTGTAGAAAAGTTACGAAGGAACGTACTACATATATACTATAGGAAAAAGCGAAAAGTATAAAAATTCGGTTTTATATTTTCCAGTACTTATTCCCCAACACGAATCAACCAACGGCGGTTAAGAACATCCTGAATGAATACAATTACGATTCACTGGGAATACAGAGTTACAACTGTTCATAAAAATGCAATAGAAATATTGTGTATTTGCAGAGATTTGGGCATGTAATGGACTGAAGCAGGATGTCTTTCTATCCACCTTAATTTAAAAACGAAATGTATCATACTATATAATTTTAATCACTTCTTTGTTTTTGTAAAGGGGCTGACATTTTAAACGATTGCCGCACTCTGTCTTTGTATATACTCATTACTATTTACATTTAAAACATTAAATCTTCAAACTGAAAAAAAAACTCGCTATCTCCGTTTCGCTAACTATAACCTCACGCTCACACCGCTTCCTCGCGACACGAAAAGTCGACTGCTTTTGATAGATCGAAAACACACAACACAACCAAACAACTTAATGAATAAATGACGGCAGATAAGCATTCACTCCAATAATTTGAATGAAAAATTATTAAAAATTAGTGTTATTATAAAACTTCCTAATAATAGCACAAACTAACGGTTTTTGATTTAGAAGAGAGCTCAAGTTTCTTTCTAAACGAAGAAACTTAGTGCTTTAAATATAAATAAAATTGAGAACAAGATGGATATTAATGATATTGCTGTTGTTATTGATGATGAGGATTATGATATTGTATTTACAAGAATACTGTAGTTACGAGAAAATATCTGTACTATAACAATTTATTCAATGAACAGAGAAATAATTTATATCAAACGATCACAATATACACCTACGAAATGTATACATCTTTTATAAATTCGTTCTCTTCACAGAGATGGGAATAAAACCATCCCGCACGTAAATATTCATGTGAGGGAGGCAACGGAGAATACCCTAGGGAGGCAGCCCACGCTCAGCGTGAACGATGCTGACGGCGGCGGCGCCCCGGCCGGGTCACGTGACCGCAGCTTCCTTCGCTGCCGGCCGGCCCAGCGAAAGCCCGCCCCGGAAAATATACTGCGAGGCGCGGCGTTACGCTCATAATCCAGCGGATTACAGGCGTTCCGAGCATCACGCCGATAGAGAGAAGGGATCCGCGTGCGCTACGAAATGGGTTAAGCGGCCCGTACGTGCTATTTGCATAACACACTCCGGGGCCGGCGAGGGAAAGAAGATTTTATTAGTTAGGCTCGGATTAAATCGTCTGCATTAAAAATAACAAGGAAGTAATGAGTCTAAGGCAGAAAAAACGCCCCGCCAAATGGCCGAGCTTAACACAATTTCCGGGGAAAATAACGAACCCCGAACTACTCCCGTGCGGCTCGCCGAGGAAACACGTGCCTGTACGGAAGAAAGGGGATAGGAGAGCGGAGTGCATGCCTACGTATACAAGCATGCAGTTAAGGGCCATTATTGTCATTATTGAGAAATTACAGATTTCAATACTTTATTTTACTTACCCAGGCCTTTCAGGAAAAATGTGTTAATACAAAAATGCAGAAAATGAAATATTGTGTTAAATGTAACGAGTTAGTTTCTATATTTAGAGAAAAAGGCCTATCTCTTCTCGTTCATTAACGTTCAAACTTGAAAATAACTAATTCCATTACAAATAAAACCATATCTGAAAAGTAGTATGGAGGCCACTTTACACGTCTAGTCTATTGAATATTGATTCTAAAGAATATTTTATACAGGCACGGTAAGTAAGGCCATAACTGAAGCCATAGAGAATAGAAGAAATATACATAATACTAAGAACTATTGCTTCCAACTTAGAAACATAACGCTCTCTCAAAATATATTAGTTGATAATAGATCTCACTTCATGAAAGAATTAGGAACATTTTTAGAAAAGGTTCGAACTATCAGTGAAACGATAATCAGGGAGGGGGAAAACAGCACTGGTTAGTAGTATGAGCGGAGCCTAGTCTGGAGATGAAATAAATAATTCAATAAGTAAGCGATAATTAAGTTAATTAGTAACGTAGTCAGTAATGCTTATCACTAATATCAATTAGTAAGATAGTAATAATTAAATAAATCAGTAAGCGAGAATTAAGTTAATCAGTAGTAAATTGATCGGAGAGGCGGTGGTGCGGACGATCTTCTGCCGCGGTTTGATTTCAGAGGCTGAAAAGGCCAAAGACTGGAGGGGTGAAGTGCCCACGCTAGAAAATAAATAAATAAATAATTTAGAAAAAATCTAGCAGCTTAGCATGTACTCGTCTTCTGACGGCAGGCATTTCCTCCTTCAGGGTTTTTTTCCTCAGCCGTACCTTCTGGTCTCCTTTACGCGGCTTTGATGCGATGAAGAGACCATTAGGGGTGAATGTCAGAATTCGAAAGGTTAGAATGCGGTAGGATGTAGATATTGTAATGGCTTAAAGGCCTTCAGCCTAGCCACATTGTTAAAAAGAATTGCAATTATGTATACATATGTAATAATTACCTATTAAATAAAAAATAAATAATACTAAGAAATGTTTACTTCTTTTGAATCAAGACTGAAGAAAGCCATCTGAATATTAAAATATATGAATTACGCCAATTAATAGTACATTACTAAATGACAATATGATGATAATATTAATTCGAGAACACAAGAAAAATATAATAGTTGCAGTAAACTGCATTCAGTGTATTAATGTCCAATGGAAGCTGGCATACAATATTTCGCTAACACCATCTATGGAACAGCCACCTTCGTGTCCCAGATGACATTGGTTTAGCACAATTCGACTGCAAACGAGCAATACTCGATTAGTGCGGGTTGGCATGCACAATTTAGAATCCACTTTATTAAAATGTCATTAACTGTAAAATTTGTGTTTACTTCCTATGAGCTTAATTTGTAACACAGTCCCTATCGGAAGATTCATTACATGAATATGATTTTTGCAAACAGGGCCATGCGCGGTGTATTGTCACCTCCCTCGCCGGACGTCTCGTGAACACGATCGACAGCGATTAACCGCATCTTAACTATTCGCAGAGTTCGCTGTAATTGGAGGAAAATATAATGAAACTGGATGACATTGAATATTATAAAACAGACTGTGTTCAACAATACATTGGGAAGAGAGAAATTACATTTTTTTCTTATGATATCTTACAACTAATTCTCGCATTCATTATTCTCCACTTTGGAAAAGATGAAAAACATCAAGTAGAAAGAAAGCACAATCCCTCGAAGAAGTATTCAAAGTGCATCTTCTGCAAGAAGAGAGCATAAGAAGCTTGTACTAGAAGAGACTACGACCGTATTTGATTGATTGTTCGTGATTCCGGGGGCTTCAACTACAGAGGTCATCAGGCCCGTTAGTGAAGTGCATGTTTTTCATCGGGCGGTGTCTGTGATCTTTTCCCCGCTGGATGGCGAGTCCGGCGCCGACCTACCGTCGACTAGCGGGGTTTCCCCTCAACCAGGTATCTCCCTCCAGCGGGTCACCGCCCCAGCCGGGACAAGCTGAAAGCTCCCGACTGGTCTCTCGACATGTGTGGTAGTGTAGTGCATGTTAGTATAAATGTGTGTAAGGGATGAGGATAGGACAAGGAAGAGGAAGGAACGACCGCGCGGTCCGTGGTTCGTTTGTTAGGTTACTGCTTCGGCATTCGCCTGATGTTCATCGGAGAAACCACGGAAAACTACCGATCAGAGCAGCCGGCCCCTAGAATTCTGCTCTAAAAAGTGACTGAATTCGACCTAGCCGAAAAGCTAATGTCGAAAATCCTGCCGCCGTCAGGATCCGAACCTAGGGCCTCCCGGTCAGAGGGACAGAAGTGGCATCAGTTGATGCATTGAGCCATCTCTCCCGGTACGACAGTAGTTAATGGATGTCCCAACAGAGGATGATCTCGTGAAAGAGTAGGAAGATATAAAGATTAATATAAAGAAAGCAGCGACGGAAGCACCTGGTATGAAGAAAAAGATTAGAAGCAAGAAAGGTTTACGATTCTGAAACAAAGAAATTGTAGAAGAAATGAAAGACAAACAGTCAAAAATATAAAAAAAGTACTTCAACAGAACAACGAACGAACTCGAGAAAACCATCAAATAGCACGAAACAGAGCACAGTATAGTCAAAGAAACTCACCAGAAATCCTGGGATAAATTCATTAGTAAAATTGAAAATGACATACATGGCAGGTAAAATGCCGCATATAAGGTAATGGAACATTTGAACAAGACAGAAAGAGATACATACAAGAAAGAAGAGTGGATCAAACATTAGAAACAACTATGGTACGATGAACAAAAAGATGATGAAAGATCGGAGTGTAAAGAAGCATTGAGCAGTGAAAGCAGTGAAGCAGTGAAAACAACAGCATTGAGCCAATCACAATACAAGAGCTTCAAGAATCTTTAAAAGAACTAAAGAATAGAAAGGCTTTTGGAACAGACAAAATTAATGCCGAACTTCTAAAATAGGGCGATCCACTCCTGCATTGGAGATAACATTTAATGAACCGATGCTGGCAATCTAAACGGATAACAAAAGAATGGAAAACGGCTAAAGTTGTATCAATATTTAAGAAAGGATATCGTAAAAACCGAGAGAAATACAGAGGTATTAGCCTGCTTCATCCAACATATATGGTATATGCCAGAATTATAAACAAAAGAGTCCTAAAAATAGCAGACTTGCTAGATGAAGAACAAACTGGTTTTCGAAAAGGAAGGTCAACTAATGACAATGTATTTGTTCTACAGCAAACCATGGAGAAACGAAGAGAATTCAATCTACAAACGCATATGGCATTCATTGATTTCGTTAAAGCCTTTGTTAATGTTGATAGAAGAAAAAGTGGGTCATTATGGAAAATTATGGCTACCCTAATCATCTAATAGAAACAATTAAAAGCATGTATAGTAATTCAAAAATAATTATTAAGACAGATTGCAAAAAGACAGAAGAAATTTTAATTAACAAGGCGTTCGATAAGGATGTTCAATGTCGCCGACACTTTTCAACATACATGTAAATGACATATTTCTGAAATGGAAACACAATATTAGAAGAGGAATAAAATTAACATAGAAAAATATTTTAAACCTTCTACTCGTACTTTATGCAGATGATGCTGTAATAATTCAAGAAACAGAAAAGGATCTACAATATGCTCTGCACCACTTATATTAGCTATGCAGCTCTTAAAACCTAACCATATCAAAAGACAAAACTAAAATGTTAGCATTTTAGGGAAAAGATAATATCCGTTCAAAAATAATTATAGTAAATATAAGCATAGAACAAGTTCTAAATTTTAATTACTTAAGATGTGACACAGAAGAACAAAAAGACATTGACAAAAGATTACCACGATTTCAATCTATCTGTGGGACCATACACACGACTGTTAAAAACAAGACCCTAAAAGATAGGATAACATTTTATAAAACTTTAGCTCTCCCGATATTGCTTTATGACAGTGAGTGCTGGGTTTTAACGCAGAAAAGAGTTAGCAAAATTCAGAGCTCAGGGATGAGGTTCCTTCGAAGAACAAAAGGCTGCAAATTAGAAGATCAGATAAGAAATGAAGAAACTAGGCGAGAATTGAATGTAAATAGCAGAAATAATATAATGAAAATAAACAGGAAGAGTGGCTGCAGCACTTAGTAAGAATGGAAGAAACAAGTCTGCCAAGATTAGCATTTACTTACAAACCGAGAGGGAAAACCCAAGAAAAGATAGAAAGATACAATGGAGACGGAACAGACGTAAGCCTAACTCATGAAGTGTAGAAGAAGAAGAAGAAGAAGAAAAAGAAGAAGAATGATTCTCCAAAACAATGAATGCTCTAATTTTACATTCTCTATAAATGTTGAGCAATTTAATGTCTAAAACACAACCACCAGCATGTTCTGAATATTCAAATGAACACAATTTTCTTTTGAAAAATAATATTTACAAGTTTGAACTTGCAATGAGTTAAATTAGTAAGTTACCGCTAAATATCACATTTTCAGTTCCAAAGAAAATATACTTTGAAAATCGAATATAAACGACGAAAATCGCAAATTTGTGGGATGATAAATTATAGAGTGCGATTAACAACTCTCATTTGACTTTAATGTAAGGCCAACAACCATTTGTCAATGACTCCTTCGACCGAATTCCATGAACTCTTGCTCGTCACCTTAGGTATGGGCAATATCCGCCAAGCCAATGAAATGAGTTTTTATTTTTTTAATAAGATCCAAACTATGCCGAAATTGGAAAATTACTCAAAACAGTCTACGTGTATTCCTGTCTTTAAGGGCGAAGCGATTAATGTAATGCACCCAATATTAATTTAAATTATTACAAAGTACGAATAATGTGTAATTTTGCTTGACTACGTTTACGATTTCGCAATGTTAAGTTATTTTTATTACATGTTTAATACCTTTGAAATAAAGAATTGAAAACTATAAACGCAACAAAAATTACTTTTAAACTTTTGCATGATATATTTAAATTTTAGATGTGGAATTTATCAAGGGTTTGCTTTTATTATTAGGTTCGTTTGATATTGTTTCAATTTACGGTAGAGACCACAAATAAAATAAATGTAATAAAAGATGTCAATTTTGTATTTACAAATGCAGTGTTCAATTCCAATGTCATCCAATTGCAAAAAATATCCGTAACATATTCACAATATTATTTCACAAGCAACATAACCATATGTACTGAAGTGAATTTCATCGGATTCAGGTATAAGCGAGTTTTGAATATTGCTTCACCAGCAAAACCCGCAGGCTGCAAAAGCGTGAATTACCGAGTGCATTTTATTAACCTCCTATCGATCGGTTATGATTGCTTTGTTTGCGATTCCACCGCGCGCAGGCGTGCGTCTGTGGGCGAAGCCGGCGGGTATTGGACGCAGCTTCTGCGCATTAAAACTGCATGCACGCGCTCCTGCGCTCCGAGAAACGACTTCATTTCACGCGGGATTAGCCGCGGGGATCAACGGCCGCTGCCATAACGCTCCGGGCGATGGGATGTTTTTGTATCGGCATATTCTACTGGAGACTGGAAATGGGAGAATGTAGGAAAGGGTAAGGGGGTTATGGAGAAGCCAGGAGGCAATGGGGTGGTGATGGCCATGTGATCGCGGTGGAGGTAACGAAGGGGGTGATATAAGCGGTTATTGCGGCGGAGGCGGCTGTTGGGCTATCGGTGGTGACGGCAGAGGGTCGAGAGGAAATATGGAAGCGAGGTTGCTGTCAGATACGGAATCCGAGGCGGTGTCGGTTAGGAGCAGGGAAGGAGGAAATAAAGACAGAAGGGACGGTGGAAATGGGGGACATCAACGACGAAGGCCGGCGAGGGCGAGGGGCAGCGGAGTCGTAACGGTGGCAGCAATGGGCAGGAGAAAGCGGGCATGGAAGCGGCGGCGGCGAAGGATAGTTATGGCGGTACGGGCCGCGATGTGGCGGGAGCTAGGGGGTAGGAGAAGCAGAGGAAGCGAGCGAGGTGGAATGTGATGTTATTCCCACTTCATTCTCTTCTTTATCCTTCGAAAGCGCAATTTCAGCATCTGCCAGTTCCCTCCGCGTTCGTTTGTTCTTAGATTCAATTCCTGGTGCATTTCATTATTAGTTCCTATGCGTTTTGGTATTTTACTTTATATCCTCCTCTACGGTTATGCGCACATATACGAACGCAAAAGCAAAATCAATCAAATGGCAAATGCTTTAGTGGATGATAATAATATTTATTTTCTGCCTCCTCTAAATCACATGCTATTTCTCATCCACCTAGCAAGTAGTTACTTCGGCCTTTCGAACACAACCAGATTCTCAGGAAATACTCTAACTGGCATAACAAAATAGGTAATTATCGCCACAGCTTGTTTGAAATTATTAAGACAAAAATAGAATAAGATAAGTGTCCGCGATTTGGAGATGATAGTTGTTGATCGTACGCAGTTCAGAGAGCAATAAGGTAATTGTAATATACTACACTATTACAATATCTCGAATTTCTTTCAGCAGTGAATAGCACTGCCTTCTCTCACGCCATTATTTCCTTACCCATTCACTTCTCTTAATATATTCGACTTCACTTTTCGAACATATTCACGGTCACGCTCACTTATTATATTTCCAAGTCCGCTTTCTGTTCCTTTTCTATGCCCTTGATTTTTAATTCCACTGCTTGCCGCCTGATCCGTCTCGGCTTTCCTATGGCACCGCCTACGTCGACACCTCTTCCACAGACTCCAGCGCGCTCGGCGTCTCCACAAAGCTTTCTACCACACCGCCGCGCTCCTCAGCGTCGCGCTGAGCCCCGCCCTGCCCGCCCCGCCCCTGCCCGCTCGGCCGCCGCTCCGCCCCCGCTCCGCCGCCGCTCCGCCCCCGCTCCGCCGCCGCTCCGCCCCCGCTCCGCCCCCGCTCCGCCCCCGCTCCGCCCCCGCTCCGCACCACAGCACCTCACTCCACGCCTAAGTGTCTCACTCCCTGCCTTCGCGTCCCGCTCCATCCCTCAGCGTCCTGCCCCGCATCGTCTACGCCCTACTCTCACCTCCGTCCCACTCCTCACCGATTCAGCCACAACGCCCCGCCATGAGACTCACCGCCCCACGTCCGGCTTCAGGCCTCCGCCCCACACCTCACTGCCCCGCCCCGTCCTTTACTTCTGCCCGCACCTTAGCGGACTCCCTTCAACACCCCCGCCCCACGGCTCGCCATCCCGCCTCCATCGGCTCACCGTCCCGCTCCGCGCCTCGCCTCGGGCAATTTCCCGTCCCCGCCTTCTTTCCGACCGCGCGCTAGGCGAGCTCGATTTCCGGTTTTAAATTAATTCGCGATTAGCCCATTGTGGGGCGCTGGCGCGGACTCCGGCGCCCCAGAGGCGTGGGCGGAGCGAATCGCAGGACCCCCTCCTCGCCCGTCCGAGGACCAAGTTTCGCGCCGCCCGCCCCGAGGCGCTCCCGCCGCGGCGACGGGGAACTGACCGCTCGCTCCCCGGCGGCGAGGGGCGTGCGCGCCACTGGCTCTCAACCTTTGCGGCGACGCCGCTCGAGAAATTTGCGCTAAATAAAATGAAAACTCTGCGCACACACAATTTAACTTTTGCCTTCTCTCCAGGTTATTTTCACATTTCATGTCAAACTGATAAAATGTAAATACTTGAGGAAAATTTCAAAGCCAGTATGTTTGTCAACGGAATAAGAAGTATTAGCAAATTAAAAGAAATAGATATTTTCTTTCTCAAACAAACTAATTATTTTATTTTATTATTATATTCGTATTAATCCTAAATTCTGGAATCTAATCGGCGAATTTTGAATACTGAACTTCTATATCCAATATTATTAATCTAGGATATTTTATTTTTGAAAATATTAAAAAAAAAATAAAACGAAATTTACCAAGAAAACGTCTCATTCGGAATAATTCGTGTTGAAACCAGCCAATTGAGTAATAATAGAATAAAATAATCGGAATCAACAATAATACCTAGAGAACACCGCCAGCTGGAAAAAAGGCAGTTTAATGCGACCCTAACGTTAAAACATAATTGAAAAGAATATATAAAGAAAGTATAATTGAAAAGAAAATAATGAAAGAATGTAGAACGTAGTAATATAATTCGAATGATTTCTTTCTTTCGATTGTCATCGTTATGTAAAAAATTTGAAATGTAAGACTGACAATCTGCCGAATAATATATCCCCATATGGAGAAAAAACTGATAAAAGCTCATTGAATTGCATGACCACAGTTCATGGTTGAAAATTTATTAGATTTAGACTGGGTTGTAAAATACTGAAGAGTGTTACGAGCGTAGTGGCAACCTTAGTACAAACCTTTAAGAAAGCAATTTTTTTTAAACAGTTTGATTTCTTGGCTTACGATTTTATTTTAATTCAAATAATTTGACTTAAACAGATGTTGTTTTTTTTAATTTGACACATGAATTTATAATATTATAATTTTTTCTTGAAATTATTAAACTACTTTATTAACAGAGGTTTGTTTGCTAATTACGTGAAGTTACTAGACTTTCCCTATGTATCAAAAAATCTTGGATCATAATTGAATATGGAAAATACCCACATTAAGATGGAGGTAATTCTCATCTGTCGATTAGGTGAAATTCCTGTACGAGCGCAACGCTTGCGGTGCCGTCGCAGCAGTAGCGGGACCCAACGCGCTGGCAGGCCTGGCCCGCGCGGCGCAGTGTGGTGTGGCGTGGCGTGGCGTGGCGTGGCGCCCCGGAGCGCATGCAGCGCGCGGGCTGTGATGGATGGCGGCGGCGGCTCCAAATGAACTGCGGTGCCCCAGGGAGCTCATTCCATCTCGGGCCGAAGCCTGCCACTTCCCCCTTTCTCTCCTCCCATCGCCACCCTTGGCCCGTCACCCACCATCCTCTTCTCCCCTCCCGCGTCCGCCCCCGTCCCAACTCCTTCCACCCTCTTCTCTCTTCCCATCTCCCTACAACCTCTTCTCTCCTCCCGACTCCGCCGCCTCCATCGCCGCCGCCCCGATATCCGACTGCTTGATAAATGTGGTGTTTAAGATTCGCGTATAAAACAACCGTTACGGCCTTGTTTACTGCTCTCGCTTTCTCCGTCCAGCGCTGCTGCGAGCGCTCCTTCACAGGGGAGGAGAGGGTAGCAAGGCAGCCTCCGCCGGTTCTATTTTTCCTCGTATGCGACTACTAAGAGAGCAACACACTCTAGGATGCTACATTGAAAATTATTGATATGCTCTTTTCATTTTCCCCAAGTGCGAGCTGCTTTTACTCTTCTTCTGACACACTTATTGAAATAAAGACCGTTGGAAAGGCAACCCCTTCTGAGAAAATGGATAGTATAGTATAAATTTGTTACTTATATTTTGAACGTCCATTTTGCTACTGTCTCTCAATGTCCACAACCATGTTTCTCGGGACTTACATTTCAGTAAATGATATCGATTTGAATGAATATCTAAGGGTTAAATAAATTGGAAACACAGGTTCGAAATGAATTTTGTCGCAAAATAATATAGATACATTACGTGATATTATAACCCTACCTTACTAATGAAGATTTGATTGATAAAAAAATTTTATATTTTATTAATCTTATAATTTAATTTAATTAAATATTTATATTTATTTATATCATATTTATTAAATGTTACATTTTTAGCACAATTATAGAGGTTCTAATTTCCTTGAAATAACGCAGAAACAATTTTTAGGGGGAAAATAATAAAATTTAAAAAAACTAAGTTCATGGCAGATTTCTTGTTGCTTAAAATGGTGTTATTATTTGGAAAGGTTACGCTACCACTCACACGCGTTATATAAAATCTCTTAAATATAAAACACAAAATTTTGGAAAAGTAAAAGCTACTGCAACGCATAGAATATAGGTTTTGATCAGCACCTATACGTAACAAGGAATTTATGGTAGAATCTCAGTGAAAGATCGCGCGAAATGAAAAAAAGAATTAGAAAATGGGAAAATAAGCCATTTGGATCAACTCTTTCATATTTTGTTTACATTAATCCTTCTAGTGTGTCTCTAGAACATGATGAGCTTTTCAATTTTGGAATGAATTTCTGGATGTTATGGCAAAAACGGGAGGACAATGAAGGGATAGAAGGATAGAGAAACAATAACACAGTAATGTGATTTCTTGCCGCAGTCTTCGTTCTCCCGCATCCCGGTTCACCTCCTCAACATGCTCATACCACAGCCACCCCCACATCATCCCCATCCCCATCACGCGGGTCGGTTCCGGCCTGTAGCAAAGTGCGGCGCTTAAAGAGGAAACTCTGACGGAGCCCTGGGCGGCTGCCAGAAGATGCTGGCCTCGCAAGAAGCATGAGAAGGAGACGGCGGCCGAGGTCGTCCCAGGGGTGTTGACCGCGACCATGTCACCGGATTGGTTCTGAACTGGAGTCCATTTGGCCTGGCTGAGTGACTTCTCATATCGATGAAAATACATGTAGATTGTCTTCTTAAAAACATCTGTCAGCTTTTCGCGGTATTTTAATGATATTAGGAAACTTTATAATTGTTTATAACCCTTTTCCTAATTCCTAATTCCTTGGTATTTCAAAATTGTAAATAGACAGGCAGGCGCGCACAAAGTGAAGTTGGAAACCATCTCAAGTATCGTTCTACAGAATGTCCAAACTTACTCCCGCCAAAAAACAACACTATAAACCTTTTAAAAATGAACAAAAACATACAAAATGTTTGTGCAAAAGCTTAATCATAATTAAAAATCACTATTTGCTTGCTAGAAATGTGTTCGCATTCTTTACCCAGCACTCTACCGTGCCAGAGCGGCAACAACGAGCTATTGACTTTGACGGCGTGATTCCCATTCATTGCTGCGTGCTATGCCACGCCGGTGTGCAGCCCCCGCTGTTATCGCTGAGGTCACTGAACATTTGCGGTTTCAAACCACTGGGCCAGTCAAGGTCGATGCCACGAGCGGGAGTCCGTGGCACGAGTGCCACGATGAAATTGCCCCTCCAGGCAGTTTATCACCTCGCCACCCGACACAACGCCATTCCTATTGTAAGACGTCAAGGTTACTAATAGTTCCCTTTCCCGACGCTAGTTGCGCAGAGAAGCTCGTGACATGACACGGTGCCACGACGCGTGCCACACCCACCAGTAGAAGACCTTGACACCACTGCACTGGGCGATCACACCGACTGGACTCCGTTTCCGCGACCTTAAAGAGGGCAGAGGCTTATCGCATGAGCAACATCTGCCACGATTCGCAACCGGTAGTAGAGACAGCAGAGAAAAATAGTTTCCTCAGCGCGAAGCCGGTGACTAATATGCTTCTAATTTCCGAAGATACTTTCAACCGGCATACTGGGAGGTGGATGTCTACCTCTGGCCAAATGTATTTACATGAGTATGAGTTTGAGTGGATGTATGAGTGTATGAGTTTGCATGGAGTCGTGTAAAAGAGCAATTGTAAAAATTGGTAACTGCTTATCAAACGCGTCCAACATTAAAATGTTTAGAGACGTCATTGTTCGCGGTCATCACAACTTGTGCTTTCAATTTGCTGCGGGTAAAATACGTACCCCTTCTTTACAATTTTCACGACTGTGCGAACATAAACTTGTACCACTAGTTTAACCCGTATAACGAATGAAAAATATGTTTAATACTCAAAAACAAGGCCAATGATTGTGTAATTTTCTAGTTACGTTTGTTTACGAGAATTAAAAATTCATATCAGAAAATATATTTAAACTATACCATCTAAAAAAAGGATACTTCCTTTCATTTAAAACTTTGGTTCAACAGTTAAAAGTTAATAGCATGACTGATGAAAAGTCACTGAATAAACTGTGTATAATAACACTTACTTGTGTAAGTGTGATTCCATTGTGTTCCATTGTTGTGGGCTAAGTACATCGCGGTACATCGCGAATCGCGATTAATATGAGAAATGGAGATATGCGCGTGCCACCATACCTACACAACCCCTAACTTGAAAATCATTGCTACTCTGTTAGTGGCATTTGCATATTACTATATCACGTTTCAATAATATCATACATGCATTAAGCATTAGAACTTCAAGATTTTGCAGACTAATACATTCTAACAAAATATAAAAGAAAAAAGCAAATAGATAAACTGCATCACCAAGTTCATCAAGAAACGTTTCTCATTGACTTAATTTATTATCATCGTGATAGAGACATTTAATGGGTTCAGTATTAATTGTCTACTCCTGAGTCGATGCCGAAAGTTCTTCTATGCTAAATCTTGTTGGGACAGGTTGTTGTCCCACACCTTCGAGTTAATGTTCTCCAATAATTCAAGTTAAGAGAAGTGTAGCAATAGTTGATAATTGAAGACCACGGCTCCAGACTGTAGATTTACGAGCATAAGAAATTTCTCGCGTACATTCCTGATGTGAAACTCGACTAGCTATGCATACACTTCACAGCACTACTACTGGATCCATAAATTCACGAGTAAAATGTTCTCCAACTAATTACACCGCGGGCGAACTTTCCCGCGCTAAGAGACCAACTGTAGACGGGCTTCGAGTACAAGAAACCTCCCACCCTCTACCCCGCTGTACTCTCCGTTCTCTTCCGGGGGCCCTGAGTAGGGCAGCAGATGGCCGCCCGTGCTCGACCCCCCCCCCTTCGCCGGAGGCTTCCCCGGCCTTGGGCGCGAGTGCCAATTTTCCTCTCCGTTTCTCCGGCCCGCGCGCGCTCGCCTCCTGATTCCAGTGGGCGATTCGCCCTCTTATCCTTGGAGCGGTGGGCGTGGCCCCTCTTTAACGGCCTCTCCGGATTCCTTGCGGAAGGACGACCTCGATCGTACGCCTCTTGTGTTGTTTCCTTCCACTTTATCGTTCGCGGCGTTCTCGAATGCTCCCTTTTATTTCTTTCTCTACTATCCATCAAGACGTAGGGCAATTGAGAGGTTAGCTCTATTGCCTTGTGTTCACGTCTCGTGGTGTGAAATTCGCGTATTTACAGGGCCAATGCCACGTGTTGATGATACGTTTTGCCAAATGTGTGCCAGGATGGAGAGCATAAATGAGTGGGACGTACGTACCTTCCGTCTTTTCGGCGAGTGATACGAGAACACATAATTTAACGTTTAATGGCTTTTCAAGGCCCGTAAAAAACTAGTTCATATTCGTTTTTCGAAGCATTGAAGCGCAGCAGTTTTAAACCATGTCAATTAAAATGACTGAACGAAGACCTAGATATTGTGCAACCAATTCTGGATGCCTTCCCTTGAGTTATTGATAATTCTACCTACAAAAGTTTCAGTGATGCTAAATGTTAAGTTCTAGTTACTTGATGTGATGCTTGTTCTAGTGAGACTGAGCGACGAGACTATTAAATTTCTTTCCCATCAGAAAGGTTTCACATCTCTGTTTTTAGCGAAATAGTTCTATAAATTTTATAAAAAATAAATAAAGAGGATCACACAAACAGAATTAAACATTCACATAAAATACCAAATAAACATATATTAACGTCAATTAAGAAATTATATGCAAATTAGTGGTGCTAATCACCGCGTACTTTCTCCCCTTTTTTCACGTAAAATTACGCGAAAAGTACTGAACCTTTCGAAAAATTGTACATGACCTTATTTCAAAATTTATCTTTAAGGAACAGATCTCATCAAGGGAAAAATCTCTATCTTTAATATTTTAGTTGTAGAAAGACTCCGAAAAAAATTGACCTTTTGCAATTTTCTGAAAATTAGGGTTTTTAAAGAACATGAGATCTGTAACATTCTCTTAAATGTCCTTCACACTATCCAACAACAAGATTTAATCAAAACGATGGATTCATTTTTTAAAAATGTTCCAGGGCCTTCATGTCAGGTACTTACCAAATTTAAAATATCGGTTTCAAATTCAAGGGACCACGATATTAGACAGATCGATTCAAGAATATCAATTTTGAAGAAAATCGGCTGAACGGTTTAGCTGCTAGCGGTATTCACAGACGGACAGACAGAAATATTTTGCCGTCTTTTCATTTTTCAGTATCAAGGACCCACAAAACATGAATTCGGGCTAAACCGTGTGATAGAGGACTTTTTTCTTCTAAATTTAGCAACTGAATTCATCCATTTTCTCCTTATCAGGGCCCTCTAACAAAGTGTTTCTGCCAAAAATTCGCCGTTGTTTTTCGTGCACTATTACATAATTTTCTCTCTATTCCGTGGGGAGAAAGTAAAAAGACTTAACCACTCAAATATTTTTTCTTTATTTCGATTTATTCTTGACCCCAGACAAACAATGAAATAAGGAAGGTAGTAACATATATTAGAAAGCTGTTTAATGAGTTATTCCTCCCCTCCTCTCTCTGTTGATTAATTTCAATTTCGGATTTTAGGTAGTACATGTATTGTTACATAGTTTGTGTTAACTTGAAATGCTAACGTTATTAAACGATACTATCTTGTGATTTTCTTTGTACACGCAATAAGTATGTTTAAAGAGTTTTTATAAATTTTTAAAATTAAAGCTGTATAAACTTGAAGTACATTCTCACCAACAGTAAACTTGCACCATAATACGTATTGTCTTTTCTAACTCAAATATTGCTCACAGGAACATACGAGAAGACAGTCTAACAAGCCAAGAAACTAAATGTTTGCAACTGCACTCTCCCCCTACATCTCGCAAGAAAGCTCGCACAGACACAAAAGAAACGAAGACAAGACAATCACAGTAATTGGGTTCACGAACAGCTTGAAACTTCAAATGGAACTTCTTCTGCCAATTCTCTATCGTCTTAACTGCCGTCTTAACTCGTATTGTTTGTGACGTTTCCCTCTAATCTTTCAGTGACATTTGACGTCTGAATCCCGTGAACGACAGTGGCCAAAATGTATCCGTTGTGGATTCATCTCAGGATAAAACACAACCCCGCAGAGAAAACGGGGAGGGGGGACTCGTCTTTGAGCTCATTCACTGCACGAAAAGAACGCCACTCGAACTCAGCTTTTTAGTCTTCCGTTTCTCTTGTATTTATTAGTTCTAACTCGCATTTTCTTGATCATTTACTGCAATCGGAATTTGACATACGATCTATTACATATTAATTTAATTTTACTCTCAACTTGCTGCAAATCTAGGGACTTTAAAGCATTATAGAAACTCGATGATTTCAATAATCTGTTTAATTTTTTTCTACAAATAAGTAAAATGGAAGGCGAACTTTTGATTACTTGAAATATATAATGTTCCATTTTAACTATTGGACTTAGATTTCTCTTTTACCATTTCACTTTCGTCTTCTTCCGTGGTATTTTTTCTGCATTTTGTCAGTCCTATTTTTTGATACCAGATTTCTTGATTGAGATATTTTGGTGCAATGCCCTGCGTCTTTAACTTCAGAAACAGAAATCAATAGGCATTGATTTCCGTATTATATTCCAATATACGTAATTAATTGAAATTATGTATCAACTCTCTCGTACATAGCACACTACGACAATAAAACTTGCCAGAGAACAAACATATATGATTGTTATACAGCTCAATGCCCTGAAGACAATAGTGAATCTTCATTCTATCATCTAAACTTTCTTCTAAAAACGCAATTTTATTTGCACTCGGCTGCGTTATTTATACTGTCGCAGCGCTTATCACATTCTCTTATTTCATAGGAATATTACTGCCTTGTGTTGGGAGTAGAGATGGAAGGGGGCGATAGGGGGTAGGTAAAGGAAAGTTGCAGTTGCATAAGTCAATCGATGGTGAGATCACACATTATCTTTTCTTGAAGAGTGCAAATCCGCTATAATGAAGAATATTGTTTATGGATGTTCCTGTGTGGAGAACGTCTGTTAATACACAAAATCATTTCTGTTATGTATGTGGCGAGTTTACGTCAAAGACAGCCCATATCTCCGATCTCCAAAAAGGCGTATGAATGGTATTTGGAATCAAAGGCAGATAAGGGTAAGTGTTGATCACCACAGAACTGTTGCTCATGTTGCTCCCGCTATTTCAGAGACTGGATGCATGGAACCCATCCATCCATGCCATTTGACATTTCGCAGTTGTGGAGAGAAAATTACGTCAACTCTTTGTTTAACGAAAGTAGCAGAATCTCATGGCAAATATTACCTTTGAATAGTTGCCGACAGATACTGAGGAGGCAGCTTGGCTTTTATTGAAAGATGTATGCAACAATGTCTTGAGAAATGTAATGTCTGAGAATTACAGGAAACTGATGGAACATATGCTGGTCTGTTACATGGCTATGGGGTTCAACATGTCTCTGAAATTACATTTCCTTCATTCCCATTTAAATTTATTCCCACGTAATCTTTGAGATGTGAGTAACGAACATGGTGAACGATTTCACAATGATATGGCTGCCATGCAAAGCCGATATAAGGGAAGACGGTCACCAAGCCTTTGGGTGGATTACTGCTGGACTCTCTAAGAAGAGGTATCACCATACATCCACAAACGGGAAGTTTCCAGAAAAAGTTTCTAATTTGTAAGTATATTTCAAATTTTATTCAGCTTTACAGTACTGTTTTCATTTTAGTATGTTTGGTAATACAAACAATTCATTATAAAATAATTTTATAGAAACAATTTTTGTAATGCAAATGTGTTTTGGGGATGATCTGTAGATTAATACAGTGCAGATTACTCCTGTATTGTTTTTTTTTTTTTTAGTTTATTTATTTATGGTCGCTTTTTAACAGCTTGGTCATCAGCGACCTCAGTTTGTTTACATCAGAATATTACATTACATAAGGTTACAAACATGGTATCATTTCACAGTAAGCATTATATCAATATATCATTAAAAAAATTTGTCTCATTATTATATTACATTAAACAGCTTACTTATTTTTAGTAGTTCCAAAATTTTTTTACAACCTTCTTCTGATTTTAACAGAGAATATAAGCTGCCTTCTATTTTTAATGCTTTTCTGACATTATCAAGTTCTTGACACTCGAGAATAATGTGAGAAGTAGACATGGTAGCGCCACATTTAGGACAGGGTTCAGGGTTAGAATTTTTGAACAGATGACAATAATTTAGATTAAAGTGACCGATCCTTAATCTTGTTATGACGACTTCTTCTCTTCTTTTGAAATTTGATCTTGGTAGACTTGGTTCCAGGATAGAGTTTCTTACTAGGTGTAGCTTCGTAGACCCCATCTTCCATTGTGAGTTCCAATATTTTAAAAAAGAGTCCTTGAAAAGATTTCTTATATCTTTCTGGGTACCATGAATTTGATGGTCAACATTTGGTAATGATGTTGCCATTTTTGCAGTTGTGTCTGCCTTCTCATTTCCAGCAATATTTTTATGAGAAGGAATCCAAACTATTTCTATTTTGACTCCTTTTGTATTTTGGATAAATAAAAGTTCTTGGATAGTTTGGATTATTGGATTGCTGGTGTATCGGTTTTCAATGGCTTTAAGTGTTGACATTGAGTCGGAAAATATGACAATAGGCATGTTGTTTGCGGATCTGATACTGCTTTCAATGGCTTTGAGCACTGCCCATGCTTCACATGTGAAAATAGAAAAGTAGTCCGGGAGACGAAATGGAATGGCTTCATTATCATTTGTTAGAATTATTGCACAACCAGCTTTTCCATCTCTTTTTGATCCGTCGGTGTAAACTTGGTAGAAATTGTCATATTTTTGGAGCATTTCTTTTATCGCATCCTGTGCATTTGGATTAGATTCAAAGGAAGTGTAAGAAATATTTCCTAGTTGGGTGTTTATGAGAATCTTCAAGTCTTGCCAGGGTGGGATGGGATGTAAACGTCTAGGTAAGCTGAGTGGTTTAACAATATTAAAGTCATTCCTGTATTGTTGTGGAGTCGTTTTCATGTTTCTCGGGAGTGCGGCGTATCTTTTCCAGAAAAACTGATACGTGATGAAACATTTATGATTTTGTTTTCGCAATCAGCGTATGTGATTTAGTAAAATACACGTATTTTCATCTCGCCGCAAGACGCAAAGTTCATATTTGTTGCACTGTGTATTAATCTCAATTTCTAGTTTTGGTGAAATCTACCTTGAATTAATATCAGACGCGTCAGAAACTGAGTTGTTATTTCAAGAAATTTTCGTTTGGTTGTCAGTTTTGTGCTAAACCAGATACTTATTTGAAATAATACCTCACATATTAAAATGTTTGAGTAAAATCCTCATAAACTATATGTACATATAATATAAGAAACTGTATTATCTAATAATCAATGCTTGAGTTCCAGCTGGAAACTTCAGAGAGAAATCTCGTAACTATTTAAGGTATATTATAACCTAAACATGCAAAAATTTGAAATATTGCTTAATAATATTTTTTCGTGTATTTATTGAATAAATGTCTACAATGAACACAAAAATATTAAAAAAATTGAATTTTTTGGGGGGAGATAACGAAATTTTTTGTACAGAAATAGGCTTTGAGCATAAACATCATAACGTTAGAACTAGTATCTCGATTACTTTAATTCTTTTTTGTGTTACAAATAATTTGAACTAGTCCCTGAACCAAAATAATATTTGTACCATTAGCATTAATATATTAAAAAAATGTTTCAGAAAGTTAAAAAGTAAAAAATAACATTTTAAAAATTAAATTTTCTCTATGAAATAATTGGTTCAAATGTTTAGTTTTGGTTCATGCACTAGCTACATGTTTGTCAATTATAACAAAAAGAGAATCAGAGGGCTATAATACATAGAACCGGAAATATAATGTTTGAGGTTTTCAAAGACAGCCAAAAAGTCAAATTTCGGGGAAATTGTTCTAAAGTTTGTAATGCTATAGAAAGGTAACAGGTTATTATTTTGAAAAAGGGGGCGTGGTTTCCCCAATGCAAGTATAAATATTAAAATAAAAACAAAACGAAAGACTAAAATAAAGAATAAAATGGGTTTCTCCATATTAAAGAGAATATGTCAAAGGTTTTGATTCTGTTAAAAGTCAAAAAACCTATTTTCTGCGATTTTTTGTTACTTCTGGGGTATAATATACCTCAAACGAATTTGATATTTTTCTTCACATTACTGTTGTGTGACTACAGTAAATCCTAAAAAACAAATTTAACTAATGTGGACAATAAAACTACAATGACACAAATTCTGAAACAGTGCATCATTGAATGCTTATGTACTCGTAGATCGTTCATGCCTTTCCTAAAGTCGAGACATTATACATGCGCCAAAGCAAGCGGCCTCCAAGCCCGTTCCCTGCCTACGTTTCCACTGGCCGCGTTCTGCACTGCGTCGAAATCCCTACGGCGCGTCCAAGCGACGTCTTGTCCTTGCCAGCCCTCGCCTTCGCCCCCGGGACACGGCGCAAAGCTCCCGGTTGCTACTTGGCGCCCTCGCTACCCACACCGCTGCGCCCCGCTCCGCCCACAACGCCGGCAACCCAAACACACTGGGCGAAAATGACCAAAGATACCGAAGTTACGCAGCGCAGAAAGTGGATGACAAAAGGTATCGCTTGGGACAAAAAGGAATGAAATAATGCTTTAATAAACATATTTGCTGAAACTAAAATTAAAAATTTAACAAAATGTTCGTTTTGGCATACAGAATGGTGTCAGTAATAAATAACGATTAATATTTCAAAATTAGAAAATGAATTCAGTTTTTCAAATAGAAAAAAAGTCTTGATTCATACATTTATTCTTTCATTATATAAAATTGATTTGTTTGTAAATTATTCATTGCATATGAAGAACGAAAATTATACAATATTTTATGTTCTAAGTAGTCTAAATTGTTGGTTGATTGATATTTTCGGACACGTCAACTGCTATGTCAATTAGCACCGTTTGTGTAGTGAACATTTATATGCCTGTAGGTGGCGGCGTCCCTCCCTGGTGGATGGTGAGATCCGGCACCGACCTGCACGTCGGTTTGAGCGGGATCGCTCCCTCCCGGCAACTCTTTGCAGTGGGACATCGCTGCAGCAGGGGCATGCTCTAAGCTCTCCACTGGTCTCTCGGCATGTGTGGTAGTGTAGTGCACGTAAGTGTGTGTAAGAAAAGAGTAAGGACAAGGAAGAGAAAGAAAAGATCGCGCTGTCCGTTTCCGATTTGTTGAGGTAATACTCCGGCATTCGCCTGGTGTTGATTGGAGAAACTATGGAAAACTACCTACCAGAACACACAACCAACAGAATTTTTATCCTCTGGATTCGACCTAATCTTATACGTGTCGAAAATACGCCACCATCGGGACTTTAACTCCAGGACCTCCGCTCAGAATTGCTGAGAGGCAGCGACAGTATTGGCTCTAAGCCAGGCTAAACCTTTGAATGCGTTTCGTTATCGTTGAAAAACAATAAACGAAGAAGGGGACATTAATTTTACGTTGTTTTGAATACATCCTAAACATGTGGTTGTAAATAACATTTGGGAAATAGAAAACGTTTTGTTCGCACTTGTGATTTTATTTAGGTCTACTGTACGTCGCTCCGACCTCCCTTTGTTCGCCGCCTCCTCCTCCGCAGCCGTTCGTCTTGCGCTATCAGGGCGGCAGTGGGCTCCTGCAGGCCTCACTCAAGCGTCAGCGGTGGAATTAAGCTGGCGCGACGGCGGCGCCCGGCCCCAACCTTTCTTTCGTCTCCGCCCACGCGCGCCTCCCCTCTCCCCGACCCCTCCCCGCTCTTCGCCTTCCCTTGCGCGACATCTATACTTGGCTCCGCGCGAGCTGGAGCACACCTATGTTTGCAGCTTTCAATGTAATTTACCTTTGAAAATTGATTTTATTGTATAGGTGCAAATATTTTTTTCAACAAAACTTGAAAAGAAACGATCTTTTTTCTGTATTCGAAATTCGACTAGAATATGGTTTAGGATAGAGATCACACAATTATGAAAACGTGCACAAATTTCACTTCTCCCCATAGCTCGTCACACACAGTTTTTATCTGTTTTTAACGTAAATAAATAAATGTAATTTTTCCATCGGTTTGCTTATGAAAATGTCCCAATAGAGATTCTGGGTTACAACATTTGTAGGATGTATTCAAAACAATATAAAATTAATGTCCCATTTTTCCTTCTATTGTTTTACAATGATAACGATGCACATCTGCTTTAAAGAAAACAGATATCCATATCTAAAATATATTATTTCTTTAAGGAAAATATGTGGAACTTCAAACTCATATCGTAACTTTTAAAATTTGTATTTTGAAATATTTATTTGGATTTAAACGTCAATTATCATTATCAAGCAATATATTTTAATTATCGATTGGTTTCATTCATGAAAGAGAATTAATAAATATGATCAGTACTTTGAAAATTCCATAATACATCTACACGTCGCCACAAGGACGAATTTTAATTTTAATTTTAATTTTTTTATTAAATTCCATTAACAAATTTTCAATGTTGAACTCGGTTTTTAATTTAAAAAGTTAAAAAGCGACTCAGTATAGACAAAAAAGAAATTTTCCCACCTCTATTCTTTTATCAGTTTTTTTTAATTTGAAAAATAGCACAACCTATCGTCATTTTTATCCATCAGAACCAATGTTCCCAGGAAAAGTAATAACTAAAAATTTTAACGAAATTCTATTTCTAAAGAGAAATAACATCAGTTGTACACCAGAGGAATTTTATTATATATGAGTATATAGAACAGTGGGAGCTCGGTGAAAAGCGAAATTATTTGTTGCACGCTTCTAATGACACATAGCACTCTCTTACGAAATTGATTAGAACGTTAATGATGAGGAATACGCATAACCCAATTAGTTATAAAGTGAAGCGATTTCAAAGAAATATTACATTGTTAAAACGATGTTTAACTTCTTTTAAAAATGTACATTTTTGTAAAACCCGTTTTCTCAATTGCACTTAAGAAGAACTGTTACGGATTTTCAACATGGACTTAGTGAATTAATTTCTTCCAGCCCTCATAGCTTTTTCGTAAGTCAGCAACGAATGACAACGATCAAGGAACCAAATGATTTAGTTTTTGGAAGGGAGACCAGTAAGGTATGCAAAATTAGAGTAAAATGCTTTTGTAGAAGCTAATCAAATGTGTAAATGTACGATTTCCGTCTCCAAAATCAATGAAATATTGGCTGTCCGAAAGAGACATTGAGGTATGGCTGCCAAGACTTCAGTCGCCATTCACCCACCAACTTCAGGACTACATGTGTTTATTGTATATGAGTATTTAGCTCTGAAAAACGTTTCAGTATGACATTAGAAATGTCACAAGCCTAGGATGCAGAGTCTTTTAAACAACCTTGTCTCTTCATCGAACTTGTACGCCAAATGTACGCTTAAAAGATGTCAAGTATTTTTTCTTATTAACGATGATCACAGCTTCCTTTAAGGTTGATGTCGCCTCAATTTCCTTTACGTGGCGCCATTTGACTTGCACGGGAGGTTCGTGGCTTCGCGAGGCCATTCTCAACGCGTCACGCGAGTGTGCAGGAGCGGGCGAACGGAGAGGGTGGGGGTGGGGTGGGGGCGAACGAGCGAATCGCCGAAGAGCTATGCGGGTCGCGCTTTCGTTCTTTGCGACGCGGAGCGTGAAAGGCCGATACGGGCGCGGCCGCATTGCTGCAATTTACCACCAGGCCGCGCCGCTGACAGCTTCTGCGAAGCTACCTGAGCGCAGAAACGCCGAGGGCCCGTCGGGGCCGGACGGTGGCTCGGGCCACTGCTGGGCGAAAGTCGGGAATGAATGAACGCATTTCGAGGCAATTTCCAAAATCGGGAAATTCGTCTGCAGGGTTCAGGTAAGAACAGCAAGTCAGAGCTAAAGGTAGTGAGAAGGAAATTTCCACGAACAAGAGGTTATGAAATGAAAAATGGAAATGTTTTCAAATTCACCTGAAATGAAGAAAGTAAATAAAATTCTTGGGAAATGAAAAACGAAAAGAAAAATAACATGAAGTGAATAAACATGCTATTGGGCGGCAGTGCGAATAAACGATGCTGGTAGCCACTCACCACTTAAAGTATATTTTGAAATGCATAAGCTAATAAGTAAATAAATGAATAAGTAAATTTCCAACACTGCATAAAAGTCGACTTACGACTTTTTAAATATTTGTATTAATTTTTAAAGTGTTAACGGTTCAAAGAAAACTTTTTAAATTGTAAAGCTTGAAAACTAAAAACATGGATAATTGAAGAGTTGGGCTTAAAACAAGATAAACCACCCGGAATTGCTTTCGAGGTACTCGAACAAGCCTGGTGCTTTCGAGGTACACGGCCTGGTGGTACTCGACCATTTTGGTTTAAGGGGTTTAAGCATAGAGGAGAGATATACTAGAGTGCGCACCGAGCTGCGCAGAAGGCCCGGCCGGGTATCAACATCTCTCGCGCCAGTGTCACGTGACTTTGGGACAGCTAGGTGGCATCTACAAGAAAACCCGTCTCGCATTAAATGATTTTATTTTTATACGTACGTAAGATGTTTCATTCCAGCGTTTTTTTCTCATTTATTAATCAACCCTAAAAATGTTGTTTATAGCAGAAAAGTGAATTTAAGTTTTTCTGCTCTATTTGCTCAAGTACATGAAAATTCCGATTTTTGTCAAACTTGTCACTTTCAACCGCATACTCCACTAAACCTGTTTTACAAGTACAATTACATAGGTCTATAAATAAAAAATATTTGTAAAATTAACTCCATGGGATGCATTAATCCAAATTTCTGTTATTACTCAATGTTAGGCATTCTACTATTGAAGATCCACATCAGTGACATTTATAATAGCAAGTTATCAAAATGATATTTCAAGGATTTATAGAGGGAAAAAAGGCTTTTACCTTTGATTTATTTAGTCAAAAACAGTAAAAACTGTATGTGATATATGGGGAAAAGTTCCATCTGCACTCATTTTCTTGAGCTTCAAAAGCTATATTTTAACTATAACATTTGACATTTTCTCTCCCAAGTTCTATAAAACCTATTTGCATCGATAAACAAACTGCATGTTTTATTTTTTTCTTTGTATTACTAACAACAGTAACATGCCACTGGCTTTACTCCTACCACTAGTAGCAAGTAAGCTCAAGAAAACACGGGCGTATTGAAGCTACATTTATATCCAAAAGCAAAACAAGGGGACATCTCAGCATTTGCTCAATGGATCAGGAAAACTGGACAAAAACCTGATCGAAATGAGGGTCTTTGACCTGGAAGGTAAAGTACATATTTTTCAAAGAATTTACTAATAAAAATCAACTACAATCATACAAATTACTAACTCTAACATACTATAAACACAACTTACACCAGTAAATACACATAGGATTAATGTCATCTAAATAAAATCATTGTTGTTAACTGATCCATACTATTTTTTTGGTAAATTTGGGTGTGCTCTCTTCCTAAATGTTTTAATCGTATGTCAATATATTTAAACAATATTGCCTTTATTAAATACATCCTGTGATTCATTATGACCTCTTTACCAATAATATGATATGTTAAATTACTAAAAACAGAACTATTCACAAATTCTCTCAGACATCTATTTACAATTGTACTACATGCTGCCTTTTTAAAAATGTCACCTCTCCCCTGAAGTATTCTTACTTCTACCTCTGCTCTTTTGCAGATTTTTATAACATCTGCAGAAGGGTATTTCAGTCCATAATCATCTTTCCTCTGAATGAAGGAATATGATCCTTAATCAGTATCAGTCCAGCAAAGAACTAAGCTTACAGTTCACATAAGCAAGAGACTTTTACAACTTTCTAACTAAATTTTTTTCCAATATAAGTTACAATGTCCACAACATAGGGAGACAATCTAGTTTCAAGATTGTGTACTGATGGCAAGTACTTATGGTCAGTTGGTACTTCACTGCCAAGTTCAGGATCATTTACTTGTGGCACACTTGCATACTGGCATGAACTGACATGTAACACAGTTGTTTCATCCTGTGGAACACAATTTGCAAAGTTAAATTGTTATTGCACTTCTTGAAAAGAAAAAGAATTTTGGATCGTAAGCAGTGAACAAATATCCACAACGTCCCAAAATAATTACGCTGTAGCACCACAAACAGCAAACAGCACGAAACGCTACATACAGCAGCGTACAGCACGAGCTGCCGGTGTCCCGAAGTCACGTGACTTACGACCACCTCATGTTGAAACCCGCGCAGTAGGCTCACGCGCACTCTAGTTGTATCTCTCCTCTATGGGTTTAAGTACGTTGTGGCCATATATAAGATATTAAATGAACTATTTGGGTGTCCTTCAGCATTGAAAACGATGGAAATGGATCTGAAATTCAATTTTTTGAATTTTTATCATTTTCCGTTTAGACATTCAATAATGAAAGAAATGGAGTTGTAAGAAATAACAATGTATTCCATAGCTGTCAACTCAAAAAAAATTTTCAATATTAAGTGAAGTGTAAATAATAAATGGAATTACATAAAAAATAATTCATTCTCTGTTATAGTTTAATTAATTAAATTAATTGTTATAGTTTAATGACCTTAATAAAACAGGCATGGTAATTTTATAACAATTTATTGATTGTTGTACATATCTTAACGTTACCATGCCTGTTTTATTAAGGTAATTAAACTATAACAAATAATAAGCTATACAAAATACGTATATAATCAATAAAATAATACATTCTCCATTATCACAAAATTTTAATTCATAATTTCGTTTTGAAATATAAATATGTTTCGAAAAATACAGCAGTTTCCGTAATCAACAAGCGATATCATACTCTCTACTTAATTTCTTCATTATCCAGCCCCAACTTTCAATCGTTTGACTTCAGCGAAAACAGTAACGTACTCTTTGTTACTGCTGGAATTGAGATTCACTCTAGTTACTACGAACCAGGTCACCAACACTCAATCTGCTCAGTCACCCAGCGCCACGAATTACAGATTCGCTCAAGCGGGAAACGAATTTTTAATTATTAATTAAAGAATTGACTTGCCTGCAAAATTGTCTGCAAATGAACAAGCGTGCTACAATAAAGATAATAGAAATGAAGTGATCGTAAAAGCATGAAGTGACCATTTTTGTCGTTTATGTCAAAAACAAGTTGACTTCATTACTCTAAAAGGAAAACTACTCACAAACTAGTGGTACTAAAACAACACATATTTTCCTGTCCTTAGTAATGGTTACGTTATACTATTTGTACCATAATTTCTCTCCGAGTCAACAGATCTAAGTCTTCTTTTTTTCTAAAACTCATTACAAATCGTAAAATTTTAGATGCAAAAACTAAATATTTTCAAGTAAATATCAAATTGACGCAAATAAAATTTAACGTTTTTGTCGCTGGTATTGTTCACAGAGGGACGCCCTAGCAGGCGAACAGACGGTCGGACGGACGGACAGACGTTTTGCCGTCTTTCCGATTTTTTGGTATCAAGGAAACACAAAACATGAATTCAGGCTACACCACGTGTGAGAGGATTTTTTTCTAAATTTAGCAACTGGATTTATCCACTTTTTCGTTGCCAGGGCCCTGTACTAACATTTTCGCCAAAAACGCCGTGTTTTCGCGCAGCGGTACATAACTTTCTCTCTATCCCGTAGCGAAGTAGTAAAAAGAGAATGAGTTGGACTGATAGACGTGTTTTACCTGAAATGATTATTTTGTTTAAAAACAGAACTGTAGATGCTACAGAATGGTACAGACTTTCTCGGATTAGTTAGTTTTGTAATATTTTTAGTCTGGGCTACCTTTTCGGTTTTGTACTAGGGACATTCCAGCTGCCATCGTTTGACTCCTAAAAGACATTTTTTCGCGTGTTCTCAATATTTCAGTACCCTAATGAAACAATCGAAATATAATTTAATAAATATTATAGAAGAGTAAACCGTTCTAAACGTAAACATTCGTTCAAAAATTTTAAGCTGTTTTTCAGAAAATGCCGTTTCAGAAAAGCGATTTTCAAAATGTGCAAATTAAACTCATTTTTACAGAAAACTTTTGAGTTATCGAGAAATTTTTATGAAATCATTCGAATTCCTTATACTCCATGCCATAATGCTTACAAAAGCCTTTAAAGTAAACATTAAGCATTTGATGTATATTAAAATAATCATATCTGTAATTTTTGAAAATTCGCAGAAATGCATGAAAATCATTACATCTATAACTAGTCATGATAGTGAATTTAGCACTACATCCAACTTTCTACAACAATTATGAAGACACATTTTCTTAATGAAATGTGTTCATCAAAAACAGATCTTCAAATAAGGTCATATTCAATTTTTCAAAAACACGAGTATTTTTTGCGAAATTTTGTATCAAAAATATGCAATTTTATTTTATTTAAACCATTGTTTCTTAAAAACTGCACAAAATTCTTTTATTAAATTGGGACCTTAGATAGCATAAAGAACGCTTAAGATAATGGTGCAGGTCTCATGGCCGTTAAAATGCCTAATTTTGTGAAAATTTAAGAAAAAAAAATGTCGTCTTTCTTACAACTACAATTGTGAAGATATACTATTTTCTTAATGAAATTTCATAAAAAATTCTTCAAATAAGGTCGTGATGAAAATTTTGATTATATGAGTATTTTTTTGTGTAATTTCGTGACAAACATAATAGCTCGCTCCGAAATGACTGCGCCTCGTGAACGTAATAGAGGTAATTTCAGCAGGATACTTCGTAAGTAAGAATTTGTATATTATTTCACGATTCTTTGTTAGTTTCTTATATTCGAACTTTTGTTATACAAATTAATGTTCACAAATTAATCTTTTATAAATTATTTCAAGCCTATTTTAAATTGCGGTCTTTAATTGAGTTAAATGTGAAAACGAATAGATGATTTCGCCTTGCATAATGAGATGTGGCTGAGTAGTTTTGATGAATATAAAAATATTATATTTAATTATTAGGTTTTTGTATCTCTTTTCATTTTCTTGCAAGGTATATCAACAATGCTAATTTGCAAAGTGTTGTATTCCCTACGAATTAGTGATCATTGTTGCGTGTTGCAATACATTTTTGTAACGCCTCACTGATTACAGAAAGCGACAATGACGGCCGCAGTTCGTTTATTTATTTATTTATTTATTTATTTATTTACGTCAAAAACAGTTAAAAACTGCGTATGACGAGCTATGGGGAGAAGTGAATTTTGTGCACATTTTCATAATTTACTGGTTACTATAAACTAATCATTTTACTTACGGTTAAAATACGCATCGCGCGTCGTTGGTACATTAATGCAGAACGTGGCCACACTGAATTGAATGGCAGAAAGTTGTTTTCGTTTAAACGTTTTAAGATAAAAAAAATATACGTATTTTTCACACTTCGTTTGATTTAGAATTTTTCAAATGATAATTGAAGCGTATGAAAGAAATTGTCGTATTATAATATTACATAGCTATAACAATATCGCGAGAAAGTACATAGTTTCAAAACGTGCATTTCCGTTGAAATCTCTTGTGAGTTATCGGAAAACATTATCGAAAATAATTTGAAGTATTTCTCACAAACGCAATAATGCATAAAATGCCTGTGTGGTGAAAATGTTGATGATCCGGTTTAGCCACAAGACACAGCCACATACCGACATTTTTCTATAAAGCATTTTGCGGTATCAAGGACCCACAAAACGTGAATTCTTCGTATATTTCCACAAAAACACAGTTTTTATGCAGCATAACTTTCTCTATGCGAGAAAGAAAAAAATGAATATTGAAGACATAAATCCTCAAATTAACTATACAAACTAAGTAAATAAATAAATATGTTTTTAAAGGCAGTTTTGAAGTTACCATTGACATCGCAAAAGAAAAATGAAAAAGATGCTGTGGTCTGTTTCCCATAATTTACGGTACAGATGCCTCCAATGAAAAAAATTCTACAATAAATCTGGAATAATTTCTTATTTGTCAAATTTTTATGTCGGAACTTGTAATCTTCACAACATGGGGATTTTCTATTGCTCTTGCATAATTGAAGCGACTAAATGACACATGAACAATTCTTCAAAAAAATAATATTAAGTTTTGAATTGCTAATACTTCCTCGCTTATTTGTAACGGTTATGTGTGTTTCCAACCCGCAAAAATATTAAATTGCGTGGGCTGGGATTGAAACCCCATGTAAATGCAAGCCCGAGGACAAGCAATCCCGAGGACTTATTCACAGAATGACTTGGCTGTTGGCGTTTGAACAGCCTGCTCGTCGCATCATAAAGGAAGTTGAATTTTTACCCGCCGGAGCCAACGCAAAGAGGAGGAAAATACTTCGCTTGCACAGTGTATGTTTGCTTCCACCCAGCGCTCAAGGTATTTTATCGCTTATTACCGGATAAGCTCAAAAGTTCTCGCGAGTTACCTGGAATAGCGGTTATCGTTTTTAATTTTGATAGTTGGTAGTTTCAATTTAGAGAAAATTCTAAATTCTCCTGTCGGTTGCCTACCAGCAGGTGTTACTTTCTCTTTGACTCCCACACTGATTGATTTATTGATTATTTGAAGTTTTCGGGCAAGTCAACCGATATGGATATTATTCCCGAAAGTGTCGTTAATGTTTTATCACGAGCTATTGCTGGTTTTTTTAACTATTAGATTGTGCCGATCCGGCGCCGGCTTGCGGGCTATCCTCCTCCAGGTAGAGCCCACCAACTGGGCATCACCCAAGCCGAGACAGATCGCGACTGGTCTCCCAATATGTGTGGTAGTGTAGTGAATGCAAGTGTTTGTAATGGTGAGGGAGAGCAAAGATGAGGAAGAAAAGGTAACACGCAGTCCATGGTCTATTTGTTAGGGTACTGCTCCGTCGTTCGCCTGGTAATATTAAAAAAAATTAAAAATCATGAAAACTACAGCTGAGAGCAGCCTGCCGCTAGAGTTTTCCTCCAGATAGCGAGAGCAGATAAACTTGTCCCAGCTATTGCTAGGACTAACTAGCTAGTGTCAAAAATCCTGCCACCGACGGGACTCGAATACTGCTACCTCCCGGTCTGAGATACTGCAGTAACATCAGTTGATGCTGAGCCACCTTTTGACCTTTCGACTGTTAACTCAGTGAAAACATAATTCCACTCTTTGAATTCTTAGATGGATTTTAAAGTTAAAAGCGAAACCTCTGGGCAGATAGAAAGACTGGAAACTTTGTGCGGATATTGCCAAGGAAACAAGAGAATATTATACCTTTTTTTCAAATCAGAAATCAGAAATTTATGTTTACAATGATATAAGAAACCTTGCATCTTGAAACATTGTTACTATTTGAGAATGTTATATACTACATAAAAGAGCAGGAACACTCTACTTTTTCGTTATTAGAAATGCACAAAATGTTTCTTTTAAACTAGGCATTTTTTCTCTGCAGCAGAACATACATTTTTCTTTCTGGGAAGCAAATGCGAGAAAGTAATAGATAAAAAGAGGTCACGCAAAATAAAAAGAGATAATAAAATCATATTAAGATACCATTGGAAAATAATTTTTTCTATTGCTATTTTTGGAATTTTTATTACCACGAGACAATAAAATTAAGAAGTACATTGAATGTAAATGCTATATTTATCAACAAACAAGTCAGGTTGTGAAGATTATCGATATTGATTTAACGATGGCGGGATTTTACAGTGCTAGTTAAAATATAATGGGGAGTTTATTGTCGCGGCAGTTTGTTGATCCGGTGACGGCTGTGTATCGAGCCCCCTCTCCTGCTTGTTTCTCAAGAGCCTTTCTGCTTGCGAAGCCCCATATTGCAGCCCATTATTATACCTGTAATTAATGTTAGAGCCTGTTTACTACCGTCTTGTAAGTCTTGGTAAGTAGGTCTTCATTAAGGGCGGAGCTATTCTATATAGCAGGAATTTCGATGCTATTACATACTAAGGGAAGAGAGGAAGGGTTATACAACGAGCATGGGAATAATAAGCTCAGCCCTTAGTATTAAGTAGAACTGCCAGGTCGGGCCCGATGAAGAGAGATTGAAAAAAAAGCATGTAGCCACTATTACGGTAGATTAAAAAATAACTTATTTTACTGGCCAAAATGAACTTATGAAATGCCAACAATATCACTCGAATATTAAAGTTTGGCTTCCTTAGTATTTATATTTACTTTAACTGAAGTGTTTTGTTGAAAGTAATCCACTTGAATTCAATCATTGTTACAAATGTACTACATCATCCTCAAGAATTTCAAGGAGACGATTTTTACACAGATCGCAATAACTCGTACTTAGAATTCTCGACAAAAATGGAAAATATAAGACACCGTAAGTTTTGGGTCAACATTGATTAGCAGAAAATATAAACACTGAAATAATTTTCTATTTTGGCGTTGTCGGAAGGTTGTTTTACATTAAACTTCCATCCCATATCCTTAAATACCAAGGCATTACAAGTTACAATCTTATTGCAGAGCTTTTTCTGCTGCAAAAGAGTAATTTACGAATGAAAGTAAATAAATGTAATCCAATTTTCTAGGAGACAATATTTCTTTTTTACGTTGAATATGGGAATGTCCAGTGTTCATTTCAGCTAGAAATATAGGATATTAACTAAATTACGAGGGCAGATCGGAAAGTAACGCACAATAATTTTTTCTCCGTTGGTTTTGAAACTGAAATGGTGAAATTGCACGACAAGAAAGTGTGAAGATAGCGTTTTCATGTGCAGATCTAGCGAGTGTAGCCTGAACTACGAAACAAAACTGGCGCACATGTTATACTGTCGTCAATTTGTGAGGAGCAGAGAAGTGTAGTGCGAAATTTGTGGGCCAAAGGGCATAAACCTAGTGAAATTCACAGGGACATGCGTGACGTATATGGGGACCTCCGAGTGGACCGTAGCAATATCTCGAGGTGGCGCGCATTCTTCCAAGAGGGCTATACTCCAATTAAACGGATTTTTACGAACACGGTGTATAGAAACTTTTGTGTTTTTTTGTATTTTGGCACCAATAAAATTTTTGAGCAAAAAAATTATTGTGCGTTGCTTTCCGATCTACCCTCGTATATTGTATTAAAATATTATATTGCAAAATTTTGTACAAAACGAAAAACATTTAAACATTAAACAACACAGTATATAACTTATACCCGTCACAGGTGTATAATTTCTACTGTAAGATCAAAAATAGTAACACATGGGTAGGAGGAGAAAACTCTCACAATCTATAAGCCTGATTACCGGGAGAGGTGGCTCAGTACATCAACTGATGTCACTGCAGTACCTCTGACCGGGAGGTCGTAGATTCAAGTGTTGACTGTCGCAGAATTTTTGACACCAGCTTGTCAGCTAAGTCGAATTCAGTCACTGTCTGAAGGAGAATGCTCTGATCGGTAGTTTTCCGTGGTTTCTCCGATCATCACCAGGCGAATGCCAGAGCAGTACCCTAACAGACGGACCAGGGACCACGCGCGATCTTTCCTTCACCTTCCTTGTCCTATCTTTATCCTTTACTTACACACACTTAAACTCACATACATTAAAGTATTACATCGGGAGACCAGACTGGAGCTTGGCGCTTGTCTCGGATGGGACTGTTCCCCGCTGGTGGACGATACCTGGTTGGGGAAAACCCCGCTATCCGACGGTAGGTCGGCGCCGGATCTCGTCATCCACTGCCACCTCCCGAGGGAAAACATTCCCTACACTTACGTGACTAATGACCTTTTAAGCGCTCGGAATCACTAACAATAAATCATATAAGCCTTCTTGAACCTACACGAAAGTTATTAGCGGCATACCACACAGTGGGGACGACCTACACCTCTTACAGGTGACAATGAATACCCTCTTAGCGGGAGACACAAGAGCCTGTAGGACGCAGGCCCAGAAGCCACTCGCCTCAACGCAGGGCGCGCGCTTTAATGAATGAGCTGCGCCATCCAACGGCGGAAAGTTCGGTCGATGAATGCAGCAAGCAAATAAAATTATAAAACACCCTTTCACACAACATCTCTTTTTATTCACTCCACTTTCGTACGTTGCTTGGCGGGGCGCAGGAGCTGGCAGGGCGCCAGAAGGGCTGGGGAGAAGCGGAGCTCGCCGAGGGAGGGGCAGGGAGGAGGGTGGAGACAGGCTAGTGAGACTCCCTTCGGTGGAGGCAGACAGGACCTTCGGGGAAGGCGCAAATCCCAAACAAGCGATTTCCTCTCGGTGCGGCGTATTGGTTGACAAATCTCCTCTTTCAATTCCTCCTGAAAGCCGGCAAATTCCCTCGACTGCGCCGGCGGCCGGGCCCAGCCACACCGAGCGGGGCCGGACCGAACCGAGCCGTGCCGGGCCGGCGGCTGCTGCCCCGCCCAGCCCCCGCGGCGCGGAGAGGGTTAGTAATGGGGCAGAAGAAACTTTGGGAGAAAAAACAGACAAACGGCCTGCGGCGAGGTGGGTGAATGGGGAAGCACATAACGCCTGACAAAAGGCCAGTGTGTTTTAAATTCCTCGCAGGAAACGACGGTCGATGTTCGGAATGTGAATATTTTATCGAAACTAATTAATTCGCCATGGAGACTTTGTTTAAGCACACTTGTTCCATAAGTTCGAATTAGAGTTTATAAATTTGAAATCAAAATTTCTTTATTTGCATAAAAAATAATAAAGACGAGGAAGGTCTGCTAAAAGGACTGCTAAAAAGACTTGTTGCTGACAATTACAGGATTGAATCACACTTGAAGGCGATGATAAGGTTTTTGATCATCAAAGAGATCCTTAATACTATGAAGCTTTTCTGTCGTAACATAAGAAAGCAAAGGAGACCTATTTTTTGACAAAGCCCGAAAAAAAAACTTGCCTGTAAAAGATCCATGCTCCGAAAATTTAATTTGTGACTATTTCACTCACGTTTGTCTGAGTAGTAAGTAGCCAATGATATCAAGGATAAATTCAAATTAAACCAATCCTACATGCCTATCGCCATTTATGATAATAACTTTGTGTACCTTTGCACTCCGCTGTAATCACTTTGTTTACCTTTTTAAGATAAAGATAGCAATTGTTTTAGGTCCATAATAGCTCGTGCGCATTAATATAATATTAAATTGTGTCGTTTTGGTAATGTTTAAAACTCTGAAATAGAATCTATTATTAAAGATTCGGTGCCGAAAAACAGCGAAAGAAATATAAAAAGTGTGTGGAAGAAATTTCAAGATGATAAGTGAAGAAAGAAAATACAAAGAGACAGCACAAACTACAAATGAAGAAATTACTTATATTTTTGACAATTAATATGCAAAGATTAAATTGTGAAGAATACAAAGAATATGCTATCAAAACTATGTGAAACGTTACAACCAAGAAAAATACTTTGATGAGTACACACTGCATTCGATCCATTCGAAATTGTCGAATTCCGCTGCTAATTCAGCTTGTACATCTTCCATTTCAAATACTTCCATGGCAGACCAAGACTTGGACAACTCAACTTCCTATAACTTTAATAATTGTGTTTTCAATTAATGTTCTTGTAAGTAGCTTCGTTATAATTGTTTTATGAATGTTTTATTACCATAAAATCGAAACATATTTGAAATTATTTTCTGCATTATAATGTTATTCAAATGTTACTTGATTATAAGTTATTCCAGGAATTCGCTTGCGAGTGAATTAACCGGATATCATAGCACTTCGCTTGATATTACTTATGACAAAAATAATATAAATTATATGTGACGTAGAGAGGACAAGTATTATCTACACAGTTTTCGTGACTCCAGAATGTCTACCACACCCTTTTCAAACACAGACTGAATGATAAATAAATGTTACGACTAACGTAATTTACAACATGTGGACACTAGACGTTTTGACCCCCGTATTTGCCACGACAAACAAACTACAGATTTGGCACCTTCCTACTCCTCTCGCAATTAATAAAAACAGCTTAACAAAACGCACATAGTGAAGCTACATTTTACGTCCAGCAAAAACCAAGGGGCAATGTCAGCATTTGCTCAGTGGATCAAGGGAAACCAGACGACCAACCTGATCGAGATTGGTCAAATGAGGGACAAAACTTTTTATGTTTCTTGATGATCTACAACACAACTAATTTTAATACTACCTATTATGCATAAAGTGTTTGCACTGTAAGAAAAAATAACAATTAAGTGCAGGGTAACAGGAATGGAAATATATTTCATATTCTACTCCTGGGACATTACAGGTGTGTGTGTATGTGTGTGTGTATATATATATATATATATATATATATATATATATATATATATATATATATCAAAAAAGACTATATTTTAACAGAAAATAAGTTAATATCTGACCCAAACAATTAGCAAAGATAGCTGCGGTCACAACCGTACATTGCGAGGATTTAATAAACTTAAATTTTTCGAAAATTGAAAAAAATACAACATTTTCGCCGTTTTCCTACTACTACAATTATGAAGATACATTTTTCTTAATAAACTGTGTTCATAAAAGACAGATCTTCAAATAAGGTCATGTATTATTTTTCAAAAACACGCAAATTTTTGGCGAAATTTTGTGTCAAACGTTGTTGGCACATTGGCATCAAAAAGGATTCATATTTGGCACCGTGGCGGGAGATTGGTTTTTAATAACAATCTTTGGCCTTTATTACTAGCTCAGAATTTACATTTTAAACGTACCGCGTTGGACTTATAAAAATTCCCTCCAAAACCGCGTGCTGGGGGCTAAAAGAGCGGGTATACAAAATTCGTTTGTTTTCTGTCGAAATTGCATTCGTCCTGCGGCCTGCTCGTAATAGTTTCATCTGTCTTCGACAGGGGGCAGCACTTGCGAGGTTCCGTCCCAGGCACTCTGGTGCAGAGGAAATTATTAAAGACACACTCGAGCTCCGTTTTAACCAATGACAGCATTGAAACACAAATTCAAACAGCGAAACAGGTTTTTCAAAGTAGTCGCTCCGCCCAGTGAACGAGCTTCAGTGCACTCGCTTTAACGTTCCATGAGAACAGTTTAAGTTAGCAAGGTTGGCATCCATGTCGCTTTTTACAAAACATTTCAAAGAGCAACGTTTTCCGCGGGAAGCACTCTCAAGTCATGAGTGAAATTTTGTGGAATACAGATTAAAAGAGGGCATTGCTTTTCGTGTGAGAATGAGAGAGCGAGCGAGCGGGCGAGCATACCATAACGTTCGTCTCGCCGTAACTAAAACTGATGATAGCTCTCCCAAAATTGAATATTAACCTAAAATCTGAACCTGAATAAGAAGCTATATTTTGCAGCGTTAACAAACATAGGCAATTTTTTATTTTCTTTAAACCATTTTTTCTTAAAAAAAGAGCACAACATTCTTTTATTGAACTGAGACTTCAGATAGCATAAAGAACACTTAAGGGAATGGTGCAGGTCTCATAGTGCCTTAAAATGCCTGATTTTGTGAAAAGTTAAGAAAAAAAATGTCGTCTTCCCTACAACTATAATTGTAAAGACACATTTTTTTCTGAATGAAATGTGTTCATCAAACCAAATCTTAAAATAAGGTAATGTTGAAGTTTTCGAAAACATGAGTATTTGTGGAGTAATTGGGCGTCAAATTTAATCGCCCACTCTGAAAATCCTTTGCTTCGTGATCGTAATTTCAGAGGTGTTGAATAAGATGGATGCTACGTATGTTAAAATGTGTATATTATTTCATATTTCTTTATTTCTTACTTGGAAGCTTTGGTTATAGGTTTAAAAATGTATCTTTTATAAATTATTTAAAACCTATTTGAAATAAATATGAAATAAAGATTGCTAACTTCCAGTCGCCTGCTCCCGAATTACGCAGTTGGATGCCACGTAAGTTAGAATTTTTAAATTATATATTTCATTTTATTATTATTTCTTATATTATATTATATTTCTGTTATTTCATTTTAAATTGCGTTCTTTAATTGTGTTAAATGTGAAAACGAATAGATGAGCAGTCATTGTGGTTGTTGTAACCCAATATTATAACGCCGTTCTGATAAGATGATAATGACTGCTGTGTTTACTTCGCGATAATATAAACAAATACTTTTATATAATTGTCAAACATTACAATACGATAGTGTTTAATAATAACTATTATATGTTACTACAATACGTCCGTTAATACACGGCATACCTTGTACAATGAATTTTATGCCAGAAATATATTTTTACTTTCTCGCACTTTTTCATTTAAAGTTTTGAATTAAAAAAATCTAATGCTTGAAACTATTTAATTTTTCCATCAAGTGTTCTACGATTTCAAATGAGTTTTACAAAAATTGATGACTGAGATGTATTAATTCTGAGAGACATTGTGGTTTAAATAGTATTACATAACCATTACTAATGGCGAGAAAGTACGTGCTGTTTCGGCACCACTAGTTTTTCGATCTCATCCCCTAGTTATAATGAAAAGTTAAATGTTAAACATTTTTAAAATAATAGTTCATTAAAACAGGTTTAAGCGTAGAATGTGAATATTGATTATGGTTGCAAATGTGAAACACCAGCGGTTGCCAATATTTGATATTCTCCGTATCTTTTTCTTTCTTCCTACCGTGAATACCAAATGCGGGTTGTTCCCACTGACCCCGTTGTTTCGCGTCCAAGAGGTCGCCCCAGCCAGGGCGGAGGCAGCGAGGGGGTCGGGCAAGTGGGATGGAGGGGCGAGAGGCGCTGCGAGGGTGGCATGCGGGGTTGGGCGCGGGGAGTTGGGCAGGGAGGGGCGTGGCCCGCGAGGGGGGACGGTTGGCGCTCTCTTTACTGCGAGCGCGCGCCGGAAATTACCAGGCGACGCAATCCGCCCTGTGTTTACGAGACACCGAGGGTAATTTAAAACCTAGGGCCACTTAACCGAACACGCCCGCTCTACACGCTGTCCGCAGCGGTGGGGAGGGGGCAGTCGGCGGCGGGGGAGAACCTCGCGGATACACAAGGCGGAAGCGGCTCACACTGTTCCAAAAGAAGCCAAAAGACTGCAAAACACGGCAATAAAAAATAAAACAAAAACGTTAAAGAATAATTGGATAAAATATATTATTTAAAACTACCTTTTTATTATATGTAGGTAAGTCGGATATAAAACGATGCAATGTCTTATTTACATAGGCGTTTCTCTGCAATTGAAGCTTCACACACCGGGATCATAGATTGGAGGTCCGACGGTAGTAAACTTTTGTCGTCGGATAAGTATCTGGATCCAAGCCGCAAGTTGCTTGAATGAAATTTTTCTAGGTCGGCTCCTATGATGGATAGTTGCATAGTTGCATAGAAGATAAGGCAGTACTTTAAGCATTGGTCTACAGACCGCACGCGATCGTTTCTTCTTGTTCCTGTCACAACCAATCTTAGGATTGCGCGATGGGCTGATTCCTCGTATGATCCATCCTTTCTTTGATTTAGAACATCTCCAAGAGGTGTCGGAGAGACAAGACGCAGCGAAACTAAAAGCAACTAGTGCTTCTACAGAATAGCACAGATTTTCCCGTACTAGTTTTCTATTTCCTACGGTCTCGGCTAGCTATTCGGACTTGACACATACTCTTTCCAGCTGTCATCTATCGCCGCCCAAACTACATTTTTTTGACATTTTCTTAATTTTTCGGTTTCTTAATAGTAGAACGAAAATACTATTTTAAGAATATTATAGAACAGTAAAACCTCCTAAATGGCAATTTTTATTAAAAAAATGTGGAGCCGTTTTCAAGAAAATGAGGTTTAAACGCTATTGTCAAACGCGAAATTTGATGCTCTTTTTCACAGGAATCTTTTGTGATTACGAAAAACTTCATAAAAAGTAATTTAAAGCACTGTAACTCACAAATAAAATAGCTGCAATATTTACAAATTGCTGGAAATGTGCATATTAACGGTGTGAGAGAGCTTTAATTCAAATCACATTTGTGTATTTTTTGAAAAAACAAAAAAATACCCCAAAATGAACTTCACGTCATATTAAAGAGTGCAATTTGCACTATCCGTTCCAAAAGTTTGAAGAAATTTGGAGCCATTCACGAGAAAATGGTGTTTGAGCATTTCTGAAAATGCGGAATTTTGAACTAGTTTCCACAGAAAACTAGTAAGTTTTGGGGAAACTTTATATGACATTAATAAAACAGATGTACTTATAAATATAATGTGAACAAATCGCCACTAATGTAAATGTCAACGACGTGAGAGACAAGTCAAACACATTTTTGCAATGTTTGTAATTTTTGAAAAAAGAAAAGAATGGAGCAATACGACGTTTATTGTTATCTCAGAGTACATTAGGCATAATCCTTTCCAAAACTTTACAGAAAACGTTTGGAGCCATTTTTGAGAAATTCTTGTTTTAGTATTTTTTTTTAAATTGCACATTTTGCACGTAATTGTTCGCGAAAACTACCTACTCACTATGGAGAACAAATTTTATTTGAAAGAAAAATCTCTATCTTTAATTTTGTATTTGCAGGAAGAGTCTGAAAGAAATTCAAACTTTTGCAATTTTCAAAAATTCAGAGTTAACCGTGAAATTAGGACCTATGCCGGTTCCGCAAGTGCTATTTTTAAAGCACTTTTACATTATTGACACACGTCATATTTTGGACACATTTTTTCTTTTGAAATGCTCATTTGCTTATTCGGTGGTGTAATGGTTTGGACTGTTATATCCAACATTGCAGATTCACGTCTGATCAAATCCGTGAATTGTTGAGAACAGCAAACCTTCGTAGCCTTCGATCGGAAACCAAGTAAAGCGGGCTTTTTGAACTTGCAGATTTACTGCCTGTAAAATCCTCAAACCTAATTAAATCTCTGAGATAAATTCTAATCGCTTGTTATCGTCACCTGAGTGATATCTTCTTTCGCAACGAGATGGGAAAAGGAGCGTAGAAAAATTCGCGCTGTTACGCAGAAGAGCGGATCTGATGACCTGAGCCTCACCTTGGAAAATAAAGCACAATCAAATTGTACTGAATTGACTTCCATATTACAAAATGTCACATATTCTTCTTAAAAAACAAAAAAAAATAGATTTTCATCCGCTTTTATATTGCATTTTAACGAACAGTAGTGAAAAAATTAGAATTCAGAAATAAGAAGTTGTCATGAATGTATGTACCTCCACTGGAATAATTGAAACTCGTATTTTTTAGAAAGTTTATAGTGTACTGATAATACATGAGAGTGTGATAATAAAATTAGTAATTAGTCTCATCTGTAAAATTCCGTTGAGCTTGCTCTACTACTCTCTGAGCTTCGGAAGTTATTTTGTTTTGTATGTAGCGCAGGATCGACTTATGCTATAGTCGAACTGACGTGACGCCAAGTGGTGCGATGCGAAGGGACACGAAAGTTTAAAGAGTTGAATTGCTTTATTTTACGAGGCGAGACTCAGGCCATAAGGCCTGCTTTTCCGTCTGACCTCGCAAATTTCGCTAAGCTGCTTTCCCGAACTAGCGGGGAAAGAAGATATTCCTTGGGCGAGGAAACAGGCGATTTTGAATTTAGCTCAGAGGCGTCAATTAGGCTTGAGGATTTTTTACATGCAGTAAATATACTAGCATGGGACAGCCGGCTTTATTTCCCCTCCGAAGAATTTTTTCACCTCTAAAATTCCCAGCTTCGATCGGGTTTGAACCCGCGAACTTGCGTGTAACAGTCCGATACGCTAACCGTTACACCATCACCGCCGCATGGCTGTGGGGCGAAGAGAAGGGGTGAAGAGCGCCGAAGAGATGCATAGATGTAGAGGGCGGACAGGTGGCGGGAAGTAGCAGAGGGGTGTCGGGAGGGGCGCAGCGGTGTGGAGCAGAGTGAGGAGTAGTTGTGGAGAGAGGAGTGGAACGGAACAGGGCGAAGTTGAGTGGAGCAGGGTGGAATGATGCGGAACTCGGCGCTTGCAGCAGCATTGGTAATGAGATGAAGAAATACAAACACGTGCAAATTACCACGTGTGATCGCCGCAGGGGTTAGTTGGTAAGCTCTCGCATGTGAGTACGCCATTTTATTTTGTTTTGCGTTGCGAGAGTGTGAATAGGGGCAACGAATTAAACAGGATTGCAGAAAATTAGAAGAACAGAGTTTTTTCTTAAATGTAAATTTTCGTTTACTGTACAAACTTATTTAATTTGTTCCTACGCGTTCCAAGGTACGCGAATGGTTTGTCCTACTGGTTCGCCTTTTAAACGCACGTACAAATCATGTTTTATTTTCTATCTACTAACAAAGTAAATGAAGTTATTTTCCATAATTGCATACAATTTGACATTTATTATTAACACATAGTTTACATGTGAAGAGTACAGAGCTGATTAATGTTTGTATGTCTAAATTTATTTGCAGCATTTGAATCGCATTCCAGAGAAACCTACCCTTGCCTGACGAAATGTTAGCACAGTTTTAAAGTTTTAAATTAGTAGGAATTCAAGTCTCTGCAATTTATTGCGTAAGTCAATGATGATGCATGTATAAGTGTTTCCCAAAAAGGTGTTGTAAAAAGCAGTAAAGTTACAGTATTTCAAATGAAATGGATTCGATGAATACACGTTTATCCGTAGTAATTATGAACAAAAAGTACATAATTCTAAATGTAGTTAAAACTATATTTCGTTTAAAAATAGTTTTTGAGTTACATTAAATTTTGTGATGTGCTTTCCACATTTTCAGCATTGTAATTAGAGATTTCGAGAAGCCTCAGTTTGGCGACTTTTATCGTGTTTTGCGCAGCTTTTGTTTGATAAAGTACATTCTATCGCCTTACGAGTGACGAAGGAGCGCAACAAACGTAACTCTTCAGACAAGACCGAAACTTAATTTGTGAAGCTTTAATTTTAGGCCTAAATGAATTACGAACTTTGTCGTTAATTGCCCGTCTAAGTGAAATGAAGAGAATGCCTATTTTAATTAAAGTATTGATCCACAGAAAGGGCGCAAGTCGATCTAGTTAACAGTATATAGTTTACTCAGACAGCACGAAACGATTTAACTGACAGCAAATGAGACCGCGATTTAATTCCACTTAATAGCAATAATAACAGTAATAGCTATCATTAAAGGAACGTTAATGAAAGTTCCAGAATTCTTGGTTTGCTACCCAAATGAATATGGTGTGCACAACGGGAAGCAGAAAAGAAAGCAATGGTTGATGTGCTGGCCTCTCAACGACTCAAGAAATTATGGGCTTCAGACAATATTTGCAGTCCGTCCTCTTTATAGGCAGAACACTCGCCTTTGTGAGGTCGTTAGAGAAGAAATGGTAAATGACCTCTCCCCGATCTGATCGATGACGCAATCCATCGCATGGAACTACACGTTAGTTCAGAAGCGCATTTAGTTGTCCGCGTAGAGAATTGTTACGTCAAACGTGACCTTATCCACCGGGGTCGAAATTGATACCTCTATTAGTAAACATGAGTCGGATAGAGCTATTTGGCGAACTAGAGCCGGCCCCGCGAGGCCGAGGGAACAGAAGCGGCAAATTACCATCGGGTCGAAATAACACACTGCCTTCCCGCCACGCCGCCACTCTCCCCCCTTGCGCCTTCCCGCTCGCGGTGTACCGCGGCGGCGAGAGCGCGCGCTCCATGGCGGGGGCCATTCAGCCTCACGAGAACAGACTGGGCGACAATGGAAATAGCACAGGATGCTAGTTCTAGTTTACACAAGTTCTAAGCACAAAATAAATTTGTTGTGTGAAATTGTGTACCGACATTCAAAACTACAACCTCACACGTTTCAAATTCGCCTAAAGATAATCAACTCAAAAAGAGGAAAAGTCCTTCAAAACAGCGAGAATTAATTGGTTAACGGTAAATTGCCTTAACAGATTAATATTGACAAAATATAATATGAATATTGGAAGAAATTATAAATCCCACACTTATTATAGCTACTTAGTGTTTCTACTAACAAACCAAGTGTGCCGAAACTCTGGAAATTTGATATCTAATTTGATAATAATTATCAATTATTGTCGAAGCCTCTTATGCAGATTAAGAATTTAATGTGCCATGAAGTTCAGTGAGGTGCAGAGAAATGCATCGAAGGGCGTTGAAACGTATTACAATGCAGTGGAATACAGAACTGTGCATCGCCTGGCATTGTAGCGTTGTTCTGGTAATATGAAGTGTATTATCATCGTCATTATCACAGTTGCCACAGTTTCAGCCGTCACACTGCAAACATTCTCAGGGCAAAATATTTTCAGGATAATATCATACTGTGATAAATAAATATCGGGCAACGTGGATCATTTCTACTAGTATACATATATATGTATAATAAAGATAATGAATACATACTTGAACCATGTATTCCCTAAATTTAATAAACATTCGATGTGAATTGCTGAAATGTGATGGATTTAATGCCAATTAAAAGACGTTGCTTTTATCAAAATATCTTGATAATCTGACGTAATCTCCAGAAGACCTCAAGAAACAGAAAATAATAAGCCGGCTCCATGACCGAGATCGCTATAGCAGTAGAGTCGTAGCGATCTCGGACCGCAAGGATCGCGGTCTGGAGTCCCGGCTCGGGCATGGGTGTATTAGTGTATGTCTATAAGTGTGTGTGCCGTCCTTTCACCCCTCACTGTCATCATCATTCATCTTCCATACGCCCAGGGCTAACAACCCTGAGGAGTAAAAATCGGATCCAGCGTATCGGATCCCCCCTGATGAATTGCATGCATAGCATGCCTCCGTGTTCCGAAGTGAAAAAAAAATCGAAAAAAGTTCGAAAAAAATTCTTTCTCGCAAACTACTAACATAGTATAGAGAAAAATAGTGTAATGCTATACAAAAAGTGGCGATTTTTCGACAACAACTTGTTTTGTTAGTCCCTGATTTTGAAAAAGTTATTTTTATTCGTACCTATAGTATTTTCTACAGCTCGTGTCATCAAAGTCCAACTTTTGTGAGTCCCTGATACCGAAAAATTAGGATACGGCGAAATTTCTGTCGATCTGTCCGTCGGTCCGTTTGTCCGTGAAGAGGACTTATCCGTGGGCAGGATTTTCTCCCAAAGAATGGAGGATTATTTGTAGGCAGAATTTACCTAAAATTGTTTTCCTCAATCATTTTGACTGATGCCGTGGTCCCTTGAATTTGAAATGGATATTTTGATTTTGGGAGTACTTTACACTAGCTCATGCACGTTTTCAAAATTAATTTAAAAAATTGCTACACTTCTTTGAATTTTGGAAAATTGAAAGAGTTAAGTTTTTTCGGCATCTTCGCAGAACTATATCTTTGAAGAGAGTTTTTTCTTTGTGAATCTGTTTTTCAAAACTAAATATTTAAATGAAGCCATTTACAATTTTTTCAACTTGTGTTTTTGCGTAATTTTGCGCAAAATGAAGGCAATTTTAAAAACACGATTTTTCGAAAAATTACTCCAATTTTACTTTAGAAAGTGCGAAGTACTTTTAAAATGTCGCAGGTCCTATTTTCGTTGAAATCTCTAAATTTTCGAAAATTGAAAAGGATCAAATAGCATGAAAAAATATATGCTATTGTATCACTACTAGTTCCCTTCGTCATTGGTATGCTAATCAATCAGACTGTATCGGCCATGCAGTCTGAAAAATCATTCTTTACAACTACCCTTATCGATCGACCTTACCCTTATTTCGATCAAAAATATCTGCTTTCTGTGATATTTCTATGTCGGAAATCAGCCCACAAAGGACGTGTACGTAAACGGAACGTGAAGACCAAAGCAAAAATAACGACTTTCTTCCACAACCAGACTACCGAATAAATTCCCACAGTAATTTATATTAATGGAGAAGCTAAATTCGTTGTTTATTCCATTTCAAACTTGACTTAAAGTAATAAATGGAAGCTAAATATACATTGTTTGAAACAAAAAAGGAAGCTTTCAAAACGGGTTGATGAATTTCGTACAAGAGTTCACATACTTGAAAAAAATGCACTATGAATGCAGGACGACCGTAATAGCGCTAGCGCGAAAATGGGTTGTGTGAAAAGCGCGCTGGCGGCCGTGATGGGGGAGCGAGAGCGGGGGCGGGGGCGGGGGCGACACCGCGCCGTGCCGCGCCCCGGAAGTGCGCAGCGCGGCGAATGTGGGAAAGCAAGCACAGCGCTCCGATGAACACACACGCGAGAGGCAGGCGCAGGCAGGCCCGGTTTATTAAAACCGGGTTATCATGACAGGGCATCGCGTCAGATACAAGGCAAGGGATTACCCCGGCGAAGGATTAAGGACGGGAAGGGAAGATCATTTGACGTGAGCAGAAAGTGATAACGCGCGGTGTGGAAATGAAACGGGGTGAATCCAGGGGTAATCCTGTCGATGGGCGACTGTCAAACCGCGTCGGGAGAAAGGACAACACAGCGTGGAAGTATTAATGAATCTGACTGAATATCTACAAGAAACTGTTATACGATCGGAAAATCATGTTATTCGATTTGATAAAGATGGAATGAAAATTAAGAAACATTAATAGTAGTTCAGAGGCTAATTTAATGAATTTTCTCGTAGTTTTTGAAAATGAATAATCATGCTACTATTTGTGCCTATAAATATTTTGACTGATTTTTACTGATTTAATAACTTCATTCATTACAATAAGATAGTTCTCGCGTTCACTTACACATTCACATACTCAGCTGCTTAATATATACGTATACGTACATCAGTTATATACATTAATGTTTATATGTAAATTAATGTTAATACATATATATTAACATTAATTTATATAACTCATTCATTTTCAATTTATCCCCAATTGTGCATACAAACTTTAAATAATATCCTTCAGCAAAAACGCTACTGAATAGAATCAACCAAAATGGTTTTCTATCGTAGCCCGCACACAGCTTAGGGACAAGAAATTTAAAAAAATGCTCTCGTTTAACACTACAAAACATTTTAACAAAAATGGTCTTCAGGAATATTGTATGACCGTAGTATAGGATATGTGGACCCACGGTAGCTCCTTACATACCAAGTATATCCAAAGTTGCTGTTATGTAAAGCAACATGTGAATAGCAAAGAATTAAAGGGAGGCGACATCGTCCTTGGGGCCTTGCTGTCACCTAACGTCAGCAGTGTAACAGTGACGCACTGAGTATTAGAATTCAGTTGGTATGCGCAGCATGGGAATAGGCGAAATAACACTATCAAATATTTGCATTTCTCAGCGAATATACAAATTGTATCATTGTTTTTGTATTTTCCCCGAGTTTCTGGACCCTTAATGAAACCATTTACTTCACACTGTACGGAGATTGCTTATTTTCCTTTCAATTTCTGCGCGCATTAAAAATTAGTAATGTAGATTTATTTAAGTAATAGAATAAAAATTCGTTGTTTTCAGTATGTTTTGTAATGAAGTTTCTTAACATATTAATTTACGGATACTACTAATTGTCCTGAAGGAGGTACTTGCCACCAGGCGGGGAACGGAGCGCCACCCAAACTCAAAGAGAGGGGGTTGGAGAGGCAGAACAATGTCATAGATTGTGACGAAGCAGTCAGAGGAAAGGCAGACAGCATGGCGAGCGCGGAGATTTAAGCCGCACGCGTGGAAGGCCACGTCCTCAGAAATTGTTAGCGCTTTGATATCGTGTGTCTTGTTTACTCTTGCTTTCCAACATGGTATTTTCTCTCCTGCATGAACCGTGACCTATGGCTTCGACTGTGAATTTGATTTTAGGTAAACGAATACCGGCTCGCTTCGGTTGTATATTTTTGACAACTTTTCCATTGTACTACATTATTATCGAATAAAATTGTGTTCAAAAATATTTCTCAGAGTAGCGTTATTACACTAATTTAAGTAGAAAAGTATTGAACACTATGTAATGAGATGAATTTATTTAAAAGTAAACAAACAAAAAAATTAAAGAATTAGAAAATGACGTAATAATTATTATTTAAAGAGACTTCTCCGTGATATTCCGATCGGCATTCCTTCTGCCTGCGAGACTTCAATTTTCTAGTGCCAAAATATGTGTTCTTAGTTTACATTTTACGGTTACTTGCCGGTCAGTGACCAGGATTTGAACTCCGGAAGTACACGGAGTCTTTCTTCAACAATCTAGGTCGCGTAGTGACTCAGAAGGTTCATTGAATGGTGAGAGTTTAATATTTAACATTAGGAATCTTCCAAATGCTTGTCATGAAAGTTGATTTCATTTACTGTATATTACATCAAGACTATTTTTTGTCTCATGGGTTGCGCTGGTTCTGAGTATTCTTATTATTATCATCAACCAGTGATCGTAAATACAAGTAAACATTATTTTTATGTAATAATAAAAATTATTTTCATAAGTATAATATATAATATTAATATAACAATAAATAATATTTTTAAATTATAAATAATATTTTCACAAGTATAATATAGAAATAATTATATCAGTATTGTAAGTCGTAATGTACAAGAGTAAGTTAAATTATTTTAACTAATTTCAATCAAATAATTATAATTTTCCATATAACACGACCACGTTTATAACACCAAGCAAGACAACTGTCAATTCCAGCATCTGCACGTGCTCCGCCGGCCGCAGCTGCCTGTGGTGGCGCTTGCGCGGGCGCGTACGTACCGAGCGCGTGGCTGAACTGGCGCTCGACGGCGGAGTAGCCGAGGTGGCGGTAGCGCGTGGGCGCGGCGCGCGTCTCGCCCTCGGCCAGGCGCCGCGCCGCCGCGCTCACCACCCCCGCCAGCTCCTGGCACGACGCGGGCCACTCGGGCGCCGACACGTCGCTGCAACACACAACGCACACGCATTGCCAACACAACCGCAACTGCACAAGGCGGCGGGGTGGACATCGAACAGGAAAGCTCCGAACATTTCGAGCACTATTTTCTTGCAGTTACGTGCACAAACTGTTTAACACTGTCATCTATCCTAGGAAAATGGCGAAACATAGCTACCTATCACTTACAAACTTATCAATTACTTCAGTTTGTACACAGCATTGGTTTTAAACTATTCAAATTATTGAAAGAAAAAATCACCATGACCTGTACACCTGAACGGGAACAATATGAATTATTACGTAGCGTAGGTTTGTTGCACACTAATAAAGTCACATCTTGGAAGATATTACAAAACATCAATGTAATTTTCAATTCCACAATAGTGAAGTCGGGACAGTTGAGTATTAAATTTTAACTTTTATACACACAACAAAATATACCTTTATTTATTATCAGGGTCTAAAACATTAATAAAGTGTTTGAAAATCAGTTATTTACTTTGATCTAAAGGGTTGTACTATTGTGAATTGTATTACACGCATATTTATTGTTAACGGAGCCCCCTTGGATGAAAAATTATTACATGTATGTCCTTAGAAATGCTGGTCAAAAACGATAAAAGGAAAGACCTGACGCAATCCATGAAACCGTGATTGGGAAATGCTTTTTAATCTTGAAAATGATAGAAAATAACGAAGAAGACCCGTCACCGCGGCACTCGACATGTTATATGATGGAACTCATCAATGCAATGAAACCGCAAAATCCCATTCCTACCACATCTATGTTTTGGATATCACATTCACATGCCCTTTCAAAGTCAGTATTGTTACATTTTAAAGAATGAATTAAAATTGCTTAAAAAATGAAATAATTTTTACTTTTCCCATTTTCCAACTACAATTAATACTACACTCGAATGACTCATCTAGTACTTATTATGATTAGACATTAACGTACGTTCTGTAGCATATACAGAAAACACTATACAGTTCTTTTTGAAGTTCTATTGCAGATAATGACCCCCGGCAGTTGCAAAACCAATTTCTAGCTTTCTATTTAGACGTTAGCATGTAACTTCAAAAATATCCCGGAATGTAAATGATGCCTCTTACACGCGATGCAATTTTTATGGCAGGCTGAATACGTAATGTTTTCGAGCTTCACTGCTTTCTACAGTGTATACAGACGGATTAGGTTGATAGTTGCCCCTGAAAAAAATGTGAGATGATCGTCTGGTTGAAAGGAAGGTACACTCATTGAAGTTAAAAATTCAACGGACAATTGTTTAATATGAAACTGGACAGTACGCAAAGCATATCGACTACGATTCCTGATGATTAGAATGTTTGGAGTGCACAATAGAACAGTGGTAATAAAAGATATTCTTAACGTGATCGCATGTTCTCATTCCTACCTCTGAAAGCTGCACGCAACTTATAGTAGAGAAGCACGAACAGAAAGCACCTGTTTTATCACGCGAAATTTGCACTGTGGATAATGCCACTCGCTGAAAGCAACGTATTTTGGTAGTGTAGAACGCGTAGGACTAAAAAGGTTCTATGTAAACGAATTATGTTATGGCTATAAAACAAAAATCACTATTTAATTAATTTATTGAGGGATACATTTTGCAATGAATTGATAATTCAGCAAATTCATGTTGAAAAAGTATATAAGATAAGCTGACAATTGTACTGTTGTAAATATGACATGTATTTGGCGTTTGTTTATAATATTTGAATAAGAAAGAAAAATGCTCAATTTGCACTATTGGAATACAGAATGTTATTCGCATTTTTGCAGACGTCAATGGTAAAGGGGGTTTGAGCAGAAACTAAGTACGCGGGGACGAATGTTCAGAAGCCGAATCCCGTGGAAGACAAGGATATTTTTACATTGTGTGGCTGTGGCGTGTTGAACTCATATTGTCACGTCCCATCATTAATCAATCATTATCATTCCTCCCCTCATAATCCCTCTAATACTTCAGTCAATGCGGAGACAAACCCTTCTGGGATCACACACCAGAAAAGGGGTTTAGAGGAGTAAGGATTCTCCATCATCTACGTTTCGAAAAGAGTGATAATAACCGAACAATTGCACTTCTATTCTCTCCCTTCCCAAGAAATGGACAGATAATTTACTATCGTATCAATGGGCGACATATCGAAGAGGGTATGACCTGTTTGTACCGATAAGGCTAAAACACTTAATAACATGACATAAACGCCATCTTAATGTATTGTTTTTATTTTAATACACCTCTCACGTCGTTAATATTTCAATTATGGACTTTTTTTATTCATTTTTGCATTTGTAAGTGGAAGTGCTTCAAATATTTTTTTCAAAATCTTAAAGTTTTCTGTGAAAATGGGCTCTTTTAAATAAGATCAAACAACATTTTTTTCAAATACGACTTCTTTTTTTTTCTTGATATTTTGGTACAGATAGTGATAAATACTCTGTACACGGCGTAACTGCCATTATGATGAATTCTTTTAATTTTTCAAAAATGTACGTATTTAAAATATTACGTATGTAATATAATAAAATGTACGTATTTAAAATAAATAAAAACACAAAAATACTGTATTTGAAAATACTGTACACTGTAGCTTACGTTATTGTATACTTTTGTTATTGTGTTACTGTATTATTTACATTTGATGTGTGATAGTGTATCTTGTGTTAACTACCTATTCTTTCAGAAGTTATTTGTAATGAAGTTGTTTATAATAGAGCTGTGAATGCATACCGCAATTTGTAATATGATAATCCTGTAAACAAATTACAAATAAAATTGAATTTAATTGAGAACTGAATTAGTTGAAATCTTTAAACTTATCATTGTAAATTAGCTCAAAATTTCCATTAACGTTCAAATGACGCTTTGTAACGAACGGATTCAATGAAATTTTTTGGGGGGCATTTAATTTTTAGGGTTATTTTACCTCTTACTAAAGTTACTGAAGTTCACAGATTCTCGTAACTTTTTCCGTTTCTATTTATAATTCTTTCTCTATTTACTCCAATTAAGTTTTTTGATGAGCAGTCGTCCAAATCTAGCATTCATATTTCCCCATATTGCCATGTCGTTTTTATTTATGGAGTCAGTGAAGTTTGGTAAGCACATATAGAAGTTACTTGAATAAACTTTTCTATCTTCTTCTGGAGCTAGAATATCAAGTAATACATTAAATCTAAATGTAACGATCCACCTGTAAGATTCTAGCCTGCTTTTCCACTTTTCACTCACTGAACTGGCGACTCCTACCATTGATCTACTTCCTACAGGTATCCCATTAAAATTATAGAATAACCGAAGTTGCTTGTACTTTTCTCCTTTTTTGTTTCCAACATGACTAGATCCAATTTTGCATCCATGGCTTCCTTTACTAATTAATGAACTTTATGTGCATGACCACTCACATTTCGTATACTTATATTCACATATTCCAATATTCCAAGACTTCTATAGTTTTTTCTTGCGTAGATCGTCATCAGTGGATTTCGTTTGCTATCTGTGAGTAAAACAGCAACAAAATTCTCTTCTGGCTGCGCTACGTTGGGAATGGTTGCTACCATTTAACTGTTTTAAAAGAATCAGCATTTGTTTAAGGTTTTCTATCCTCGATAGACTGCTTCTACTTTAGCTATAAGGTCTGTCTCTCCATGCAGATCGTCGTCGTCTCTACCATACGGACGGTGCTTTTCTGGCGTTTCCTCTCGGGACTCTTCTTGAGGTAGAAGTCTTCTTCTGGAGAACAGTGCGACTATTTTTATCATTGTGCCACAATCGTGAAATATTCTGTTCGGCCAATGAGCCATCACTCGCAAGGGAGCGGTGCGCTGAGAGGAAACGTTGCGGACGGGAGGGCAAAAAGAACACAAGTACTTTTCAGTATTGATGAGTAGCTAATTTGTGATGGCTCGCTCGAAGTTCACTCTCAAGCAGGAAGTGTTTGCGTGTGACACATACTACGTACAATGTGCCAAACCGTTGTGTGCATCGTATCCTCCAGCCGTTCTTCCAAATTTTGACTAATGAGCGCATTTATGGTCATTTTCAACAGGAATTGGGAACCGTACACAGTGCTTCATCTTCCGTAAGGGTTTTACATGACGTTTATAAAGGCAGAATCTTGCGACTCCGTGCGATTTCCTTATGGGGATTCCTGAAAGATCTCGTACATGCGACAAATCCCCATACGGAAGAAGAATTAAGACACAGTATGAAGGAACAGATATAGGAACACGTCATTCTTTACTGAGAGAACCAGACTTTGTTTAGATGTCTAGAATGCATTGCCGACGGAGCCAACGGTGAGCTGTTCCATCTACTATAATGTGAGTACAATTCAAACTCTCCGGCAGCGAAAAGCCACCTTCCCTTGTCCTCGATTCTACCGCCCACCCTGTCTCGATTTTCGCGGCATCTGTGGCCTCGTTTGCCGAGTCCAAATCTCCGCGCGACCAGCACATGAATAAAATGGTCGCACTGTACTTCTTCGTACGGCCTCTCTCCGTCGTTCTGACCGCCAAGAGAGGTCACACTGTAGGTACGCCACAGCCCGGATAGCTCTCAGGGTCATTGGGGTACTGAAACCCCACCACCAACGCCAAGACCATGCATTCCCTCGGTGGGATTTCTTTTATTTCGCGTATAAAACAGCGTGTGTCTTGAGAACCGCGACATCAACAACTGCGATGATTTAGCTTGGAACATGTCGCGCCGAGGGACGCGCTTCGCGGCTAGCCCCGCGAGGGCCCTAGAGCAGTCGCCGCGAGCCTGCCACCGGCAAAGTGGTGGTTGACGGCCCTCTGGGGACGGCTGGGCGGGGAGAGGTCGGGCCGCTAATGCTGACACATGGGGTGCTCCATTAAGATGCCCCTGAGGCCGTCCGAAGAGAAGACGCTGGGTCCCTTCGTGATTCCAACGGTTACCGTCGGAGAATTGCAACTTCTCCAGGCGGATGTCATAAAAATCAACGAAGACAATTGACAAGTCTTTAAATTGGTCCTTTTAACTAAATACACATTTGATAATAATAAATATGAATATTAATAATTTCAATTCGCGCACAAAACTACGCAGCCTTTGGCCATACGAGAGGTGTGCTTGGTTCGTTAAATTTCCAGGAACTTGGAAAAAATACAAAAACAATGAAAGTTTTGATATTGCCTGAATAATACCGCATGTTTTTCCGCCCATTTGCCTTTGCATTCACCCTCTGAATTCTGAAATTAATCTCGTCTCTGCTTACGGCAGAGCGGACATCGCTCGATAGCAAGGCTGCAAGGCAAACGCCGTCCGTCGTTAAATATTTGCTATTCACGCTACTTTTTTGCATCTTGAGACGTAAAGAACTATGGCACTACATATGTACTACACTATGTTGTTGTAGAGTTCGTGAGACTATTTTTGTTAAAATACTTAATTTACAAAGGAAGTGTTTGTGGAGACTGTTTTATTTGGTTTTCATGAGCGATGTGCGTGCTGACTTCTGGAAAACCATTTTATGCGCAATGGTTCATTGGCAGTTTTTCTTCTGCAGGCGACTGGATGCACATAATTGCAAAATTATTATTTTTAGGCAGCTACTAGTAAAATCGGCATGTATAGAGTACTAAAATTCAATTTTTTTGCACTAGTGCTAAAAATGAGACGATGCTCAAGTGCTCAGATGAATATGTGAATGCGGCAAAATACAATTGTATGACAGCTTCTGTTACTATTAACCTTAATGTATCATGAAGTGATTTGTACACTTAAAATAAAATGAAAGTCAATAAGGATGTCTAAAAATAGTGTCTGGCACACGTGGTTATAGTGATTCTATTTTGCACCTAGGATTGCCCTCTCGGGCTATCGAACTCGTGTCGCAACATTTCCTTCCCGCAAAATAAATGCCACTTTTATCACTCGTATCATAAGTAACGCCATCCATATAGAATATAATTTTCATAATTTTTCGTCTCAATAGTACTAAAAAGTTGTTGAAACAAAACAATTTCCTAAATGTTAACAAAACATTTTTTGTAAAATTACGATCTGGTATTTAATGGGATTTATTATTTTTGTTGCATAAAATTTTTGAGTTACATCGTGCAATAGCATACGAAGATGCTAATAATAATGATAAAAGTAAAATTCGTTCTGGGAGAGAAACGTCACGATCAATCATCAACAGGAACCTCAAAGAAGTCACCTAGTAGGTAATGAAGGGAGAGCATTGCAAATAAAAAAATCTATCACTTACAATCATTCAAATTGTGCAAACCATTTGTCAGCCAAATCTGAAATTAAACCCGTGTTTCCTGGTATACGCCTAAGTGCTCTATCGTTAATCATTGAACTGAATATCATTTATTATACATCCTAGAACCGGAAAAATATGAAACTGACATGGAAGTTTTTACTTCTCTAACTTTCCAGATAAGATGAAAACAGAGTGGCAATGCTGACCCACCTGGGCTGCTGCAGCACGTAGGCCGTGTCGTTGCGGCCGTACCAGGTGTCGAGCAGGCCGGCCTTCAGCCCCATGTCGACGGCGGCCGCGTAAAGGGCCTCGTACACGTCACCGTCCAGGCGCGCGGGTAGCGGCACCGGCCCGTACTTGTTGCCCACCAGACACTGCGCGCACACAAACACACACAAACAATTAAATACTTAGGATATATCTCGACACAAAATTACACTGACGCGATCACATTAAATCAAAAATAATACAAATCCAGGAAAAACTCCATCAGCTAAAACCGATAATAAACAGACACAGCTCAATACAATACAAAACTGCCATAGCATTATACAAAACCATAATAAGACCCACAATTACTTACGCCTGTCTCATAAGGATTAATGCCGCCGGTAAATCCAAATTGGATTTACCACACTTTCTGTACTATCTAAAATTTATCAAGTCCATGTGGTTAATCAATCTGAGGTAGCTAAAATATATTTTCACAGAAAATAAAACTCAGAAAAATCTTCAAGAATTTCTTGACAATAAGAGGAATTCGTACACACAAACAAGTGTATAAATAACATTTGCGGTTTATGAAATGAAAATGATAAATAAATCATTTTTTGAAGCAAAGAGAAATGCAATTTGATTCTCTTATTTTCAAAATAACGCACAAGTTGGGAACATCGACTCTGAAAACGATGTTTCTCTTTCCGTTAACACATCTACACACAGAGTGTAAGGACGAAACTTTCATGGAAAATAAATATTTGTATAAACCGAAATACTGTATTGTCGAACGCTTGAGAATTCTAGTTTATCTTTTAGAAGTAGAACTAATAATAATTACTAAAACTAGTTTAAAAGTTAATATACACAAACAAATACTTGTTAGAAACGCGATACGTGCTTTAAAGTTAATGTCGAAGATGTCCATTGTGAATAAATATTCAAGGAAAGAATCCATGAGCGCGACAATGAACTCAAAGCGTTGTGAAATACATATAGAATTTAAAAAAATGGGAGAGGGAAATGTCAATAAATTGATTTTTTCAATAAAAAATGCTGAACTGCACGTACACAAAAATAGTTGGTACCATCAATTATTAAAACGAAAGCATGCGAAGCTAATGCGAATGCGAAAAGCCATATAAACCACCCTTTTTATAACTACTGTCACATTACGAGCAGACTGGACGGTAGATTGCAGGTATTTCTATTGCCGTTGATTCAGCAACAACAATGAGCAGAGTTAGATTGATATTTGATCGCGCTTCAAGAAAAGATGAGGCACGACGCAGTTGGATGGAGTGATTTGTGGATTGTGGAAATTTTCGTCGACGCCTCGGCATTCGTCTGATGGAAGGCTAAATCCAATAATTTCCGAGTGAATCTCTCGGAACGACGGTGTGAAATCAGTAATAAATTCAACAACGCACGTAGTTTTTCACAATCACGAAGCATTGGGTGCACAGGGCACTGAATTGGAAAAAGTAAACTTCTTATAGATCACATGGCCTCATTTAAATGATTCCGGAAACAGAAAAGAAAGAAACCAATACTGATTTAATATTTTTATTTTAAATAGAGCAAATGAATAAAGCAGGTATGCTCAAATATGGCACTGACTTTCTTGTGCTGTTGAAAAAGATTACAACTGTTTAAAACTTATTAAATTATAATAATTATGTACAATTTTGTGTGATAGGTGTTTCAGCTATCTCTTGCAAAACACCTTCACCAATCATCTTATAATACGCACACAATTATATCAGTTTTTTAACATATTATCTAAGACTCAAATTACTACAAAATTTGACCTTATTTGCTGTACACTAGTTAGCTCAACAATTGCACTTATAATACCTGAAACTATATCTTGAATAATTTTCACCAGAATTTGTTGCCTTTGTAACAATACGCTTTAGCTTTTCTTGCTAAAGTGTGTCATCTCTCCCACATGTATTAACATTTTTCTTGAAATTAACAAACTATACATAAAATCACGTAGAAATAAAAATTTAGAGACGTTAACTAACGCAGCGTTTATGTTTTTGCTGAAATACTGAAAGTTTATAAAATAAAGAGTTTGAGCAAAAGACACTAGATGTTATAATGTGTTCTTAATTTTTGGATTCATATTCGTTTAAATAAAAGGAGACTTCGAAATATCATAGAAGATTGATATTACTGTTAATTTGAAAACCATGGAGAAAATGGTGCTGTTATTGAGAAAATGCCGTAAAAGCGTTTTTGAAAATGTGTGTTTTTTGCCTGCAATTGTCGTTTTTGTCTGCGATTCACATACCATTTATGTCCCGCTAGGCACTAATGTGTTAATGTTTTTAGAATTTCGTGAAACTTGAGCATGCAGTACATTTACAAAATCTGTGTTAATGACACTCGAGATACTCGAAAAAATCCTACCTTCAATTTTTGAGCATTCAAATTGCTTAATGAAAATGGCACTTTTTTCTTACAATTTCGTATTTCGTACTCTATAGGTAAAAAAGGTTTAATAAAAAAACTGTTTGGTATTTTAAAAATATTTTTATAATTGAATTAATATGATTAAATGAAAACTCCTCATATTTTAATAAATATTTCACGCGAAAATATTTAAATACATCATTTTAATGAATATATTGTATTATTAAATAAATATATAACTTGTATATAATTTAAGAGTAAGAGAAGTTCCAAAAAAGTTAGTGTCAGTAATTTTCGAAATTTCAAAGATTTTAATGAAATTTGAACCCCCACATTGTGAAACGTCTTTTGCTCAATTGGAGTCATTAAAAAACTGAGACTTTTTTGAGAAAACCTTGAACATGTCGTAGGGGATTTATGTAAAGTAACAGACATTAAAATATTCATTTCAAATTCGCAGAAACTCAAATAACGTCGGATCGATTAGGGAATATTTCTTTTGAAAAGAAACATTTGGATGGTTTATGCGATCGTGTTATTCACACATAGACGGACAAAAGTAAAAAAAACAAAACACTTTTTGTCAGGGACTCCATAAACTAGTATAACCGTCAAAATCTAGATGTTTTGCAGCATTTCATTGCTTTCTGTAAACTAAGAATATGAGGGAGACAAAACAGTGAAAAACCATTCTTAGAAATGGCCTGGAGAACTACAAAACGTTTCCTTCTCAGATCAAAGAAAATTATCTAGGCATAGCTCAAGCTTGATAGGTTTTTGTTGATAGCTCTTCAGAAATGACCATAAATCTAGCATGTTGGCTTCATCAGAAAGAAATGTACGTCGAAGACTGCGGGCACGATCTAAATGACGTTGAAAGAGATTCTGGCGAATGATTATATAGGCAACCCGCCACGCGATAGTGCTTGGCAGGGATGTCTACATCCTCAATAAAATTGTATTTGAAGAACGCAGGAACGTTAGAGGAAAAGTGTGTTATATTCTACTACATTCTACTGGAAATTAAGATGCAAAAACAATCTTAAAATTTGAAATGGTATTGTAAGATAAGTTTCCTTTTCATAACTTGCCAGTACAAAATCCGTTGAGTCTCTCATTCTAACTTAAAATCATAGAAATCACATTCTCAAAGCTGATTATAAGAATTAAACTCACTTCAATTTTAAAACAGTAGATGTTAGAATTCAAAAACATTCCTGAATATTAATGGAAAACTTAGAAGCAAAGCGACAATAGGACAAAAGTAGGAAAACTAGAAGTGCTACAGAATGGCACAGACTTTCCCTTAGATTTCTATTTTCTTTGGTCTCGGCTAGCTTTTCGGACTTGCCACATACTCCTGCCGACTGACAGCTATTGTTGCCCAAAGTACGTTTTTTGACATTTACTTAATTTTTCGGTTTCGTAATAGTAGAACGGAAATGTTATTTTAAGAACATTAAGGAACAGTAAAAAGTCGTCCTTAAGACTTTTAAGACTTAAGAATTAAAGAGTGCAATTAGCACTACCAGTTCGAAAAGTCTGAAGAAAAAATTTGGAACCATTTACGAGAAAATGGCGTTTGAGGATTTCTGAAATTGCGAAATTTTGATCTCATTTTCACAGAAAACTACTACGTTTTCGAGAAATTAATATATTATTTACAACACATGTACTCAGAATTATATTAATGTGAACAAATCGCCGCTAAGGTAAATACTAACGATGTGAGAGGCAAGTTAAAAAATTAAATTTTTGTAATTTTTGAAAGAACAAAAGAATAGAGCAAACATGTTTGTCATCTCATAGACACACTATTTCTATTCCATACTGATGATTCCGAAGATTATACCATTCTAGAACTCGTTCGTTTTATCTCGACTAGGTGGACGAAATGTACTTTTGGACCTTTGTCGAAATCGAGTACATGCGAGAGTGCGATCTTACGATTTCCGTAGTTTCTCTAATCATGTCCAGGTGAACGTCACAGCAGCACCCTATAAATAACGGATTATGGTCCGCGCGCAGTCTTCCCTTCTCCAATTTGGATTGGAACGCCTGATGAAGTAAGTTCCCGACTTTTTCCTTCAAGCCACTGAGCATGAGGGATTTGCTAATAAGGAATAAATACAGGTTATGTATATTTCAAATACAGTATTCTGTACAATCAGCTAATTGGCGGCACTAGGTAGCAAGCACCACAGAAATATGGGGATTGTTGCTGGTGGGTACTATAACACGCGTGGTTATTACAACGTATACATTCTTATCTTCTCCCCAGAAGCGGAGAGTCGGGCCTTCATGAAACAAGAAACGTAGAGCTCATAAATATTCTGTCTCGACCGCAGCGAGAACGAAACTGCAAGGAAGGGAATGGGGAATGTAGTTCCACTGCAAGTTTCAGTTTCATGAGAATGAATAAGAAGGGTGGCGGCAGATAAGGTTCACAGAAAGATTCAAGCTGTGATCATAACAGACAGTTACGAAAATCGTAAATAAACAGGAAATTAGTTTCTTTTTTTTAGGTACTCCATGCTCATTAAGTAATATTTCTAACAAAAACACTGTTACAAACCTCTAAAATTTCTCTGTGACGAGAGTAGCAAGCAACCAAGGCATTATCAGTGTTCATTGTCAGGAAATTTAGTTAAATACCAACGGCATGCTTTTCAAAGGTCGTTTCTCACATTGAATTAAAAAGCAACTTTTATATGCATAATTATGTAAAAGCAATGTCGAACGACACTAGAATGAACAAGTTACAAATGCCGCATGACAGAATCGCCCTCTCGCTAACACGCTGAGAACAAGAGCAATAAAACTTCCCAGAGCAGGCGTATCATCACACCATTTGTATGTACTAATCTCGCTGCTGAATAGCGCGATTGAAACGTATGATTGGTACAGTTGCCATTCGAAACCAATCCCCTTTAACTTGCAGCTTGTTTTGGAAGTACATCTGTTTATTGCATACTAAGCCATACCCGAACTGTAACAATACGACAGGACAACGTCCAGCAAGCGCTCTGACGTTTCCAATACTTTTTCATTTAATTCGCATCGTTGTCCAGCGCAAGTGCATGGCCAAAACAAACAACGTTTGGCAGCGCGTGAACGGGCGATTACACGGAAAGCAACTGACTGCTAAAAAAGAACCCACTGGCGCGCACATCGCGGCAGCCGTTGCACTATGTGAATTTTTCCCGATACACGAAGAGAAAATATTGTACTTGTATCCAGCAGTTTAAATAGTAAAAACGCATTTATGTTTACTAACTTTGTGTTTTTAAACATTAATTATTAATATAATTTGATATTATGGAATATTTTATACCAAACCATGTATAAATTTATATAAATACACGTACTTCGATTACAATGTTTTCTTTAAAAGGACACTTGATCTTACCGGATATTCTTAACGTCACCTGCTTGAGCAACCTTTTAATATGACACCAAAATCACTATTCTGCAGTAGATTAGTAAAAGAAAGCTAATTTACATAATCTTTCATATGTACTACATATCCTCTTCTTCAATTCAAACACATTTCAATATTAGTTATCAATAAGAAAAGTTCTTGTATTCATTGAACATTAAGAAATGCAGCAAAAAAATATATAGAACTGTTGAAAAGAAAAAAAGATCAAAATATTTTGTAAGAAATATTTGAAATACTTCTTACAAAACAATGAACATTCGATTAATTAAATACCAGTAACATCAATAATTACATTTTAATGTTAACGATCTACTTGGATGTTAATTACGAAACACACAGGGAGAACAAAATATTTACAGTGGGTAATTCTATTCTGTACTGATATTCAAACACGCGCATTAAAAGACACAAAGATCGATTGTGACTTGTCAAAACCACTCGAAAAAAATGGACTTCTGTTCCGCTTCAGGGGAAAACTTGCAGTTCGCACCGGCGCCGCTGTCCTTTTGGCTGCCGCGCCCGATTACGGCGCCACGAACGGTGGTGGGCGACGGGGGGGGCGGGGACTGCTTGCGTATTCCGGGGACGCCACCGCGCCCGGGCGCTCCGCCGCCGCCGAGCGCATGGTGCTTATCGCCCTTCGACGTGCGACGAAGCCCGCGGCGCAGGCACCGCCGCCCCCGCGCCGCCACCGGCGCCCCGCTGCCGAAAGAAACAGAGCGACGCGACGCGACACCGCGGGACGGAGGTGGCGCCGCCGCCGGCGAAATCCTAGCTTTTAGTTACCCGATGCTGTAAAGCTGCGGAATCGGGGCGCAAGAAGACTGCGAAACGGAAAGCGAAGGAAACTATTTGTTGTGTTGTTTTTGAAATGTCAGGTCATGTCGCTTTTCTTGCAGCAAAACGTCAGTAACTGGTATTGGAATCGGATATCCAAAGCCTTTTGAAGCTGAAATCTGACCAGCCAGAGCTGCAAATCCTCCTTGATTTAATCTTCTGGTAATTTCTTACTAATTACACCTAAAATGCTAAATAATAATAATAATAATAAAATTGCTTTATTTGGAACAGCCCACATTTTGCGCAAAATTTGTAGAGGCGCCGTTCGTCCCTAAATATGCTCCTTATCTATGATATTTAGGAAACGAAGAAACATATTTTTAACCACCGAGAGAATGAAAGGGAAGTAAACATTACCACGTCAGTAGGCAGCCGCTGATTGTATGTAAGTCTACGATACACATTCCTCCTTGGAATTTTCAGTCCGTATGTAATAAAATAGTTCCGTAAAATTCACGTAAATGCTTGTAATATCCATTACAAAATCAGATATAAATGTTTCAAATACGTTTACTTCACATGACGTGTGTTACTTCAAACAAGGGGAGTGAACGAAGATACTAAGTGAGGAAGTCGTTTTTATATAATGGCGGACCGCGTAACAAGTGCGCTTTAGGAGTAATTGAGCTATTTACATTGTACAGCATGAATAAGCGTAAAAGAGACTGCTGTATTAGAGTCTACATTCGTTGATTAAAATGGCATTAATGTGATGATATACGTGATGAATATTAAGATTATTCTAAGTAAAGCATATTTCACGAAGTTCCATGACTTAAAAATCATCTCCGTCGACGTCAAAGTCTAAAATTATAATACAACGTGTACAATTCTAAATGAACGTGTATAAAAATTGCGTGTGTCACATGCAAGTATTGCGATAGCTCGCGTATTGGTGATATGCATGAAGTTGGTATCATCTTATTTATAATAATTTGGATAACACTTTTTAGAAGTAATTGCTTCGATGTCGACGTCGATTGTCAAGCCCGTTACTCTTTTGCATCCCGCAAGTTCCGATAGAAATGTGTAACGTGTGAATGAATTCGAGATAGAACGCAACTTGAGTTCACGGCAGGGCGTTCATAGTGGTAAGACTGATGTGAGTGTTGATATTGGTGATGATTTCGTAGTGACAGATGACTACAGGCTTCAGCGGAAGGATACATTTTGGTTTGCTTATAACCACTTCATTCTCTTGTTAGATGAAGAAAACATGGGGAAAATTATACTCTCTAACACAGAAAATATCGAGTTAAAAGGTAAATGATGAGCTTGCGGTGCAGGAACATATTTCCTAACAAGTACAAAATAGGTGACAAGCGTAGATGCTACATTCGCTACATTGTCATACCCAGCACCACACACTGATACCGCAAACATGACAAGTTGGTATATGGAGGGCATGCAAACGAACGTGGATGGCGATGACCGCGGCAGCGTTCACCCCGGAGGGGACGACAACCAGGCGAGCAGAACGGCGAGAATAGCATGTTCGCCGGGGGAGCCAGTGCGGTGAAGGCAACGAAGGCACAGGCGAACCTGGAGCGGAGGGGGATGGATTGGTGATCGCAAAGGATGGGGAGGGGGGGGGCGATGCTCCGTTCTCCAGGGAACGATCTGCGCACGCGCCGCCGATTTCATCAGAGACCACTGCCGCCGCCGCCGCCGCCCACGCTACCTCCGCCGCGGCTGCCGCTGCTTAGCATGCGGGGGGCGCGCCGCGCAGCGCCGTTCCGCGCTCGCCGCAGCCGCCGCCGCCGGCGCACACGCCCGCTAATACCAATGTGACAGCACGTCTCTCTGGCCGCGCCGCCCACTCCCCCACCCTATCCCTTGCGATACACCCAGCCATGCGAGACGAACGGCCTCGTTTCACGCGCCCTCGGGCTCTCTTGCGCATTCGCGCGTCATCGTCTTTTTTCTTATTTTTTGGTTCACCAAGCTTTCAAAAATATCGGGAATTTTAACGAACATAAGACCTGCACCTTTCTCTTAAGCGTTCTTTACACTATCCAAAGACAAAGGTTGATCAAAAATGGGATGCCTTTTTGAGAATTTTTTGAAAACGTTTCTGAAGCTTTGTGTAAAGTACCCTCAAAAATCAAAATAACCGTTTGAAACACCCAGTCTCGAGTTAGTTTAGCTCGGCTGGGCAATATCAATTTTGAAGAAAATTGGCTGAAAACGTTAGATGCCAGAGTAGCCCACAGACGGACGGACAGGCAGGCAGATAAACAGAGTTTTACCGTCATCCGATTTTTCAGTATCAAAGACCCACAAATCATGGATTCTGGCTACACCAAATTTAGGGGATCTTTTTCTAAATTTATCAATATTTTATCCACTTTTTCACTACCAGGGTCCGGCAATAATTTTTTCGGCCGAAAATTCGCCCTTTTCCGTCCTACAGTTACATAACTTTCTCTTCGTTCGAAGTTCTTTCATAAGGTCAGAAAGTAAAAATGAAATACTTGGATTTGATATTGCGCAAGTTTACGCTGACGCGCTTTTCTGCACCCCTACCATATACCCTGGCCCCGCCCTTCGGAACAGATACGCTTCAGCGGAGGCAGTAGCCTGGCGTCTCCACTTGCACAATAGTGGCCATAAACATACCCCTTTTCGAATGCCTGCCAAGTACGAGTTCTCGCCTCTTGGACAAACACGCGAATTTCTAAAAAGACGTACGAGGCTTGTCTCAAACAATACTATCCCATAATTCCTCGGATTAGCCACACACACGTGCGATACAAGGCGACCCTCTAAGATCTTAATACAGGTATAATGACTTTCCAGGTCGCGTGGGAGTGAATAAACAACATAGAATCCCAGTCCAACGTAGTCTCAAGGTACTGGAACCATCTGCCGACATAAAATCGTGTTACGATTCCGGCAAAATCTTCCAGAAAATTGTAAATTTCGACCAATCAAAAGCCGTACACTTAAGAAATTTCTATTTGCGCATTCACGGATGAACATGGTAATAGGAAGGATTGTAACGAGCGAGAATGCATGAGACAAATCAGCAATTGGGAACATTGGAGCGTTTGAGGCAGACGTAGACAGTCGGAAGGGTGATTCTTTGTAGGAAACTGCACATCTTAATCAGTACGACCTCAGTCAATTTGCGCATAATTGTAGCCAAGTTAAAATACATGCCAGACTGGCAGCTGAATATTACGCAAGTGTCACCGACGTCATCAAAATGTGACGAGCCGAGCATGGGCGATGTATGATGGTCACGCTGTAAATTACACAGGCTGAACATCCGTACCGTGTAGCAAACGGAGGGACGTCGCCAGCCTAGGACCTCAGGCAGCGGCACTAGGTTATCTGGACCGAGCCCCGACTTGCCCAGCGGTCAGCAGACGCTCGGAGCGCTCTTCTGAACCACTGAACCGACCAGCTGACTCTCATTTGAGTAATAAGGCATTAGAGACGCCAAGCACAGTAAGTTAACGTGCTTCAAATGATTTCTAATGAAGTTCTTCGAAATTACAAAAGATTCCTGTCAAAAAGAGCTTCAATTTTCGTATTTACAGTAGCGCTTAAACGTCATTTTCTTAAAAACGGCTCCAAATTTTTCGAAGAAAATTGCCATTTAGGAGAACGTTTTACTGTTCTTTAATATTCTTAAAATAATATTTCCGTTTTACTATTAGGAAACCGAAAATTTAAGAAAATGTCAACAAAATGTAGTTTGGACGGCGATAGATGGAAGCTGGCAAGAGCATGTGTCAAGTCCAAATAGCTAGCCGAGACCAAAGGAAATAGAAAACTAGTACGGTAAAGTCTGTGTCACTCTGTATCAGCACTAGTTTAATTTTTTTATGAAGAATAATTTGTTATCTAAACATTCGGATTGATTTATGCAATACATTACATAGTGTATTAAATACTATAAAAGTGTTCTAAACAATAATTTATCAGACTTGTAAACTGTAGCGCTGTATTCTATGCTTAATAACTTTAAAACGTTAATAACTGCACTTTAAAGTACATAAGCGGAAGAACTTTGAATACACTCACTAGCAATTCCGTAAAAACCACTAATATAATCTGAATAGGTGATACTGGTGACTTCAAATAATGGACGAGACACTTCCACTTGTTCACAATTCAGCGTTATTTAATTTGCTAACTCGTGAGTTTACAATAACAGATTTGATAGTTTTCAAGAAAATTCAACACATTTGCAATTCATTTGGATGCACACTAAAATAAGATAGACTTGTAAAAATAATGTACCACCGAAGAATAAATATTCAAGAAAATTCTTTGGGAAGATGGCACAAGTAGCTATGACTTTAAAACTATTATGTGCCTTTTCAAGTGTAGAAGTACTCTTTTATCGAGCATTCCGCGGCGAGGAGAACTCATTTTGGACATCCGGTGCTAACATTGAACTAAATATCAATGTCCTACCCGCAAAAACAAATCAGGTTCATTACATATTAAATTTATTTTTGGCCACAAGTAATTAGTTCCACGCATCCATAAACCCAGACACTAGGAAAAGTTAATGGTTAAAAACAATTAACTGTTTACACGAAATTTGAATACCGTGGATCCACGGTCCTTAATACCGTAAAACCAAGATATCACTAATATTACCATGGAATTAATTATGGCGAGTAATAGTTAAAATCTCAAAAAATTGTTGAGTAAAATCAGTCTCCATGCAATATCATGAGAGTTTCGTCGCGCTCCCAGTTTTCATCCTACAAAGAATCTACGGCAACGTATCTTCCCTTCAATCGCCTTTTCATTTTTTTCTTCATAACCGTTTTCCATCGCAGCACATTCTTCACTTACATTTTCTTCTCCCGTAAACGCCCGCGATACCCCGCTCTTCCATATATACATGGTATCTCATTCGATCATTCACCTCCCCGCCTCCCGGCGGCGCACCGAAAGGAAACTCCATCCTCATCTCATCAAATATCCGAGGTCATAATACTCAGAATAGGGTTTCGCCTCTTGCCTTGCCTCGCCTCGCCTCGCCCTCTCCACTCGCCGTGTCTCGCGGCGCAGCGGCGCGTGGCCGTGTGGGCGGTGCGCTAGGGTGACTTTGCGGCGCTGCGATCCCACCGCACCCCGCCGCCACTTGCCCCGAGCTGCGAATCGTACGTCGTACATCAACGGCCGGGACGCGAAAAATGAATTGTTAACGCACCACCAGTGGCGGAACGAAGAATTTGTCCCCCGCCGCAAAATGATTGCCAATATGCCAATATACTCGTCTCTAAGTAGTTCGTTGAGTAAATTTCAAAACATAAAATTTATAAAGAATTATAAATTATATTGATTACTGTGGTTTTCTCATGAGCAGGCGAGTGTGTGAGTGAGCAAGCCAACGGATGGATTAGTGGGAGAGTGAGTGAGCAATTGAGCGACTGAGTGAGTGGGTAAGCGATCGAGTGGACGATTGGGGGAGGAATGAGTCATGATAGTGTTTTGTGGTAAATGTGAATCTGCCACTGCACACATTTGGAAGTAGAGCTTTAAAGATAGTTTTTTTTATCCTAACCATAGCTTAAAACTAAAATAAATAAAACAATATTTCTATGAATCTCGCATTCACTACTATTTTACTGTACCATTTTATCTTGATGCACTCTACATAATATGTGTTTAAAGGACCATGTATACAATAACAGAACGCACTCATGCATGTGAATTCACAGACAACAATATAAACTAACGTATAAAATGTAAATCACTGAGTTTGAATCACTTGTGTTGAGGGTTGTTCAAAGGCAATGAAATTGGGATACATTTCCCACTGGGGAAGAACAGGGAAAATGTAACTGGGAAATATCGCTCTCTGCGTAACACAATGAATACTTAACTAGAGACGTGTCCAAAGCCGCACGCATACGAAGGACCTCCCATGATATTTTGTATATCTTGTGAGGTTCATTTTTAGTCAGATGGTGAGAGGTAAATAAAACATTTTTCATTTCTGATGTTGCATAAAGGTTAATTTTATTTTTCGTTTGAATATAACAATTAGGCGACTTGTGTTTAAAAGTAAGTTGGTATTTATTTAATTAACCTATTTTATTATTCGCGTGCAATATAATACGGTTAGAGAGACTCGCGTAATATACAAGAAGACATTCGCATCAATGGCAAAGATGTTTCAAAGGAAATTTTTGAGTTCGGTGTCTTTTTTCATAGACTTCTTAACATTTTAAAAATAAGTTGCTACTAAAAATAAATTGTTGCTACTGATTTTTAAGAAATCTGTAGGTTTTTATTTAAAAGAGAATGTTGCAAATAAGGAATTGCAGTGGGATTGCAATTCTGTAACAATTATTGCATTTTAAAGTGGATTTTGTCATGAGGCAACTAATATTGCTAACATGAATGGAGCAAAACAAATTACAAATCTTAAAAGAGCAAACGCCTCGGTGCAGTTATCCCCAAGCGCCCCGTTCGGTCGTGTACGGCCCCCTTAAAAGGGAATGTGCGACCCCATCCCACTCGTGGCAATCTAGCTTAGCGGAACGTTTTCGGGTGGCTTGCGTCTAGCGAGAGGCGGAGCGCGTCTCCGCCGGCGAGGGAGGGGGCGCGTCTCTGGGGCGGGCCAGGCGATTCAATTTGCCTGTTGCTTATCGGCGGGATCTGCGGGCTGCTTCCGGAGGGGCGGCGCCCCGGCCGGCCCGAAAGGCGGAGCGAAGCGGGCGAGGGGAAGGTCCGGACGGGGGGCGGAGAAACGAAGAGAGCGTGCGTAATGCGACAGGTGGAGAATGTCGGGGCAGGGGAAGAACGGAGAAAAGAGATTCCGGAGGAGAGGGACACGGCAGACCCGGATGTGTAGAAAGTGAGGAGAACGACGGAGGGAAGCGGAAGAGATGGCGGAGTCGGGCGGAAGAGGAAGCGTGTGGCGTGGCGCGTTCGCGTGACCCTTGAGGCGCCGGCGGTGCGGTGGCGGCGGCGGCGGCGGCGGCGGTGTAGGAAGAGGTGGGTCGGCGGGGTTTCCCCGCCGGGGTGACTCGCGCTGGCGCTTAATCAAGACGATGGTTCTCATTTGCATGCGAAACTCTGCCTGGGCCGGCGGCGCAGCCGGCCAGCAGGGAGCCCAGCGAGATCGCGGTTCGTCTCCCGGCGGCGGGAAAAACGTACCCTTGCAGCTAGAGGATTAAGTTGCTAATTCTTCTATTTCAAACGCTTTCTTTTTGTCAGCATAGCAAGGATGACTCCGTTTCCAATATTATTGGTTTAATATATTATGATTACACATTTAGTTAACAACTTAGTGTGTTTTTTTTTCTAAGAAAGCTTGACTACAAAAGATTTGGAGTATTAGGATACTTCAAATTATAAGCCCATCAGTTAATCTATATATTTGAAACTTTTTCTCGAACAATTCGACTTAAAAACAAATAGTAGTCCTACATACAATGTATTTTGGCAGCAAAGGTGTTTTTTGATAAACACGATACAGCTCAAGTAAGTTTTTAAGATCGTCAAATTCTATTTTTGGCAATACCGGAACATTCTTCTAGATATAATTTAGCCATTTCCACGTTAAACCTGTTCTTGGATTATTTGTTCTTCGAGAAAGATGTATCCAAGCCAAATGATAATTTTAAATTGGCATTTAAAATACTGGGTATTTATTTCCCTGCAAAATACTTGTCTTCTAGCAATAAGTGTTTGGGAACAGGCAGTGTAGAATCATTGATCTCGAAAGCATTCCTATTTGCTCTTCAAGAGAATTGTGAATTATTGACGTGAGACAAGCAAAAAGCCCATTTTTGTCATCTACTCCAAACATATTTTTCAATCACTGTTATTGTTTTGATTTGTTATACACATCGAAGTGATGTTACGGATCGAATAATGTATTTCTAAAATGAATACATTTATTAGTTTTAGTACGTAACATTCTCATAATATATAGTTCCAATTTTAAGAAAAAACATGTCCAAAAATCGTTGAATAACTATTATCAAATATCTTAATTGATTTATTTATAAAAAAAATTACTTGAGTTCAAAGAAGAATGTTTATGGTTACTTGGAACTGAAATATTGACAACATTATAAAAGGAAAGCAGTATTTAATGGTGTTTTCTCAGTGATGGAATGGACATTCTAATAGCCTATTTGGAAAAAGAAATTGTGATATATTGTTGGCGGCGTATCTTGTTTCTCACTCATGCTTGCTAGATGAAAGCTGAAGATCATCAATTTTCTTCTGGAGTTTTTTATATTTTTAACAAAATTTCCGAAGTCAAGTTATTTCCATTGTTTTTGTAAAAATATAATGTAACTTGACATCCACCATGAACAGTTCCATACATCAATTCCTTATATGAAATAAGAAGTTATTCTTTTCATCCAATAATAAGAACATTACCATTACCATTATTCAAAACCAGGCTTGCGGATTTATTAAAAATCAATATCTACACTCACGTATTTTATGTTTCAATTTACAATAATAATAAGTAGATATCAAAAGCATACCTGATGTATACATCTATTTGATATCTTGTTAACATACTCTTTGGGCATCATCTTAGGTATTCCATTTGATTCATTTAATTCAAGAAACAAACATTCCGAAAATCAAGATTTAGAAGAAGACGCAATAGAAGAAAAGATAATAGGAGGAAGAGAATAGGGAAGAATAGGTGGCTCATCACAGGAGAAAAGACAAAATGAGAAAGAGGAAAAATAGTATTAGACGATGAAAACAAAGAGTAAAGGAATTAGTGATAATCAACAGAGGGATGATAAAAATACGAAGTAGCAGAGAAGGGCGCATTTGCGGCACTCAAATGAATCTCCGCCGTGGAGAGGGCGTCGATGGGAGGGTAGGCGTGCGGAAGGAATCCGCGCGTCCGCATTGAGCTTGATGCGTGGGAGGGGTGGGCGGCGGCGCCGCGCCGGACGCAGTGCAATCTCGTTACCGGCGGCCGGAAGGCGCCCGCGCCGAGGGGCCGGCGCCCGCGCTCGCCCCGGGCGTCGCGACCACCACAAGCAACTTCTGGGGGTGGAGCTTCTGGATTGGTGCTGGCTGATGATTTATGTTTGAAATATCATATGCGTATGATATAAACCATAGTGATTGAGAAACAGAGTGGGTCAGTCATCTCCTTGTTATAATGAAACACCGCCATCCTATCTAGAATTTGAAGATGTATTCTCAAATATGATTCCTGCAAATGCAGTTGGAATAAATGATAAAGTAAGGAAATCAATATTAAATTACTATGGAATTTCCGACATATATTCTCTGCAGGCAAAGTGGCTCAAGGCATCAACTGATTTTACTGCAGTGCTTCTGACCGGGTGGTTCTAATGTTTGAAAACCGACGGAAGCAGGACTTTCGACACTAGCTTTTCAGCTAGATCAAATTCATCCGTTGTCTGCAGGGAAATTCCAGGGGTGGCTGCACCGACCAGTAATTTTCCGTGGTTGCTCCGATCAATACCAGGCGTATGCAGGGGAAATACCCTAAAAAACGGGCACGGAACGCGCGCTATCTTTCCTGCCTCTTCCTTGTCCTATTCTCTCCCCTTACACATTCATTTACACTCCTATGCACTACACCACCTCACAGGTCGGGAGCGTAGAGCTTGTCCCGGCTGGGGCGGTTTCACGCTGGAAAGAGATACTGGTTGGGGAAAACCCCGCAAGCCGACGTAGGTCGGCGCCAGACCTAGTCAGTCAGCGAGGCAAAATCTCCAACTCCCGCAATGCAGCACGCACTACACTTACGGGATTAATGCCCTTATCCGTTGACGTTCCCGGAATCACTTATCAATGAATCGACTTTTGTCTCTTGGTAGGGAAAATCCACCAATCGGTTCTAGATCCAAGGATTCAGTTAAGGAGTCGCTGCACCGTATTCCAATACATATACTTTTTGTACTCAAGTTTTATTTTGTGGATTGGTAATGGGTAGACACATAGCAGCGACTTTATCTTCAAGTATGGTAAGGTTCCTACTCCTAATTTCCTCAAACACACGAGGGCATTAAAGGATGTGTTAATTCTAAGTCAGTTCTTGAGTCGTCTCATCATCCTTCATTCAGAACAAATCCCCAGAAAGGACTGTGGCACTGTTAGATATGAGAACTAAATAACTTTCTTTAACAATTATTTCTACCTCAAATTCTTTTAAAATTTTACGATCAAGTCTATGAATTGACAGTTGTTTTTCGTAAAGATTTCGAGAGATACGGCTATGCAGTAAGTACAGAATGTCTCTTCACTGGGGCTTTACCGCTGAGCATGTGACCTCCTCTCCTCTTAACAGCAAGGCCTAGTGTCGGCGGAATCCAGCCTCCCCCAGCTCGTGTACATCCTACGCGACCTACTGTAAGACAGCTTAAGCTGCCTCAACAGCAAGCGCGCGGGGGCGGGGCGAATGGGCGTGGCGAGGGGCGTGGCGGGGGCGGGGCGGCCCGGGCGGCGGCGGCGGAGCTGCTCCCCGAGCGCAGCGCCCCGGGCCGCGGCGCGGGCGACGCCACGCAGCGCAACGCCACGCGCCGTGCCGGCCCGTCAGCAGGCGCGGAATCAGGGGCGGCCGTGTTATCTCGCTCGATACAGCGGCCGCGAGGGCCTGGAGGTATGGCTGGGCACCCAGCCGAACGACGGGCGAGGGCACGACCAGGGCGAGGACTAGAGCGGAGGCGAGGACAAGCGCCAGGGCTAGGTGAAAGCGAGGGGACGGATGGATACGAAGACAAGGGCGAGAGTCAGGAATCGAGCAAGGGTCATTTCAAGTGTGAGGGTAAGGGTGAGAGCGGAGGCGGCGTGTATAGAAGAAGACGAGGTCGACGGCGAGAACGAGAGCAAGGGCGCTGCGAGTTTAGCGGTACCCCATATGCAGGAAATTTTGAGATATTCTACCCCTGGTATTTTGAGAGAGTATTTCTGTAACGAGTGCAAAAGCGTTTGTGCTCCTGCAAACAATAACAGGAAGTAGATGATGAGGTTTCGGCTGCTTGGTGTATGATCCCATAACCGAATCATTAGGCTTTTACCAACGAATTACGTTTCCATTAACGTAGACCGCTGAGCATATTCAGAACCACAATTTAGAGCTTTTATCGAGGTCCACACCCGTTGCCACAGCCATTAAAAGCGACTGTACCACAGAATGAAATATCAAGGCTGTCTCCATGAAAACTAATTTTGCTGTAGAGAAATAAGTGAAGCAATGATTAAAATTATAGGAAAGGAAAAATATAGCGAGTGAAAGTGTTGGGATTTTGCTATCGTTCATTCTAATTTAGAATAACATAATTTTGTTTTATGTCGATTACCTTCCATATCGACTCGACTAATAATTGATTGAATTGATAGCATTTTTAATAAGAAAACTCGTCGTTTTGTAATAATCTAATGGATAAATCAAGGATTAATTTGACTTCTCTACCAGTTTTACAAGCATATTGAAGGCAAATTTGAAATGGAACGTTTAATCCGGGTGTAAATTTCAAGGAAATAAAACAAACTTCCCAGAATCACTGATTCAGTTTGACCAAAATAAAAATATAGCCAGACGTGCACGATAAAAGTACACTATTTGTTATACTATTAATTTGTTTTTCCATGACATATTTAATATATTAAGTCAGGTGATGTGAGGTTAAGTATTAAAAAAATATTTGAAACGACAAAGCCACGGTGACTCAAGAACCAACTAGAGGTGCTCCAACAGCACGTACTTTCTCGTAATGTAGGTCATGTAACATTATAATGTCACAATTTCTGCCTTTCTTACACTTCAAAAGTCAATTTATGTCGTAAATAAGCGAAGCCTGAATAACATTTTTTTAATTCAGAGGTTAAATGAAAACATATTTCTAGCGTACTGCGTAAACAGTATGCGAGAAGTTAATAAATAATACGATCCACCGCCGGCGTCGGTAGCGGCTTTCACTACGGGGCGCGTTGTCAGCGCGGCGTTGTTGAAGCAACAATGGACGATTCGTTTGACTTATGCATCTCACAACGCAGTACCACTGATGGTGCTGGCAAGCAATTGGAAACAGTACGATACGTATATAATAGTAATTATTAAATACTATAGTATTGTAATATTCTTCAAATCTGCTCGTTTTAAAACGAATTACACGTTACTCCTTGTCTGAACATGTAATGCTAAATGCTCCATACGTTTCCGCACATACGAAAATTCCTCCAAATCCTCACTACAAATCGAAGAACAAACCGGGAGAGATGGCTCAGTGCATCCACTGATGTAACTGCAGCCTCTCTGACCGGGAGACCCTAAGTTCGAATCCCGACAGCGGCAGGATTTTCGACACTAGCTTTTTAGCTAGTGACTTCCTCTTCCTTGTTCTATCCTCACCCCTGACATACACATACATACACACACACACACACACACACACACACACACACACACTACCACACCTCCCGGGAGATCGGTCGGTTGCTTAAAGCTTGTCCCGGCTGGGGCGGTGCCTCGTTAGTGGGTGATACCTGATTGAGGGGAAAACCCGCTAGACGACGGTAGGTCGGCGCCGGATCTCGCCATCCAGCGAGAAAAGATTACCGGCACCTCCCAAGAAAAGCACGCACTACACTTACGGGACTACTGACCTAAGTAGTTGACGTGTATGGAAACACGAGCAAGCAATCGAAGAACAAACGCACGTTTCTATCTGTATTTAGAATTCAACATATACATGTATACGGGTTGGGGTAGGAATCCCAGAATTTAAGAAAATGTTCATAGAATACATTTCTACTTATAGTACGGCATGCATAGTTTTTAACTGTTTTGGCGTTAAATAAATGAAACATAAAGCCTCTTAATGGTTTCATGTCTATATTCAATAATAATAATAAGAATTTCAAACTGACAGCTGATCAAACAAAACTTGGGAAAAACAAAAATGCAATTAAAAAATTTGTAAAATTACGCTTAACTACTAGTATTTATAAAAAATGTACTTTCTTAAAAAACTGATTTTTTAGAAGAGCTTAGATTTCATGCAACAAAAAAACCTCTATCATCAATATTGTATTTTTGTACTGTTAATTTTATTTGCAATTTTCGAAAATCTATGGTGAACCGCAAATGAGACCAGCATTATTTTCTTTACAGTACTTTGATATATAAAAGAAAGCAATTTAAAGAAAAAATTTGGGCGCGTTTTTGACAAAAAAATCTTTAAGTTTGGGGCCTGTTTCACGCAAAATTACAAAACAACTGTTCATATTTTCGAAAATTTGAACTTGACCTTATTTGAAGATATTTTTCTAATGAATACATTTCATTTAAAAATGAATCTTCATAATTGTAATTGTAGGGAGATGCCGAAAAAAATGTAAAGTTTTGCAATTTTTGAAAAATTAGGGATTTTATCGAAAATGAAACATACAATTCTCTTACGCTTCGCTTCACCTATCTGAAGACAAAATTTTATTAAAAACTTGGACACATTGTTTTGAAAATTTTTAAAACGTCCCAAGGGCTTCGCGTAAAGTACCCTCCAAAATTAAAATATCAATTTCAAGTTCAAGGCGCCGCGATATCGATCGATCTATGGAAGAATGTCAATTTTTGTGAAAATTCTGCTAGCGGTTTGGGCACTAGCGTTATTTACAGACAGACGTTTTGCCGTCAATAGATTTTTTGGTAGCAAGGACCTACAAAACATGGATTCTGTCTACATAACGTGTTAAAGGGAGTAATCTATTACACATGGGAACAATATTTATCCACTGTTTGTTACCAGGGTCCACAGTACGAGTTTTTCTGTCCAAAATTCGCCGTTTTTCCCACAGATTACAATATTTCCTCTATTCTGCATACGCAGTAGCGAGAAAGTAAAAAGTCACACAGGCCAGAGGCGCGAGGCAACTAGAACGCGAGGCAACTGGGCGTACGCAGAGGACGCGAAGCAACGCGGAGGAGGGTTGGATAGCCCTACAAGAGACGTCGAGGAACGCGAGGGCTCTGAGGGCGGGCAGAAGCGAGGCCAGCGGAGTTGCGTGGGGCGCGGCCGGGGCGAGGGCGCCGCCGAGCGCGAGGACGACGAGGCCGCGAGCGCGATTGCGCGGGAGAGCGTGGGCGGGGCGCGGAGGAGGGGGGCGGGCGGGGAGGCGCCGGCGCCGCGTAATCCGACGCCCCCTGACGAGCGACGAGAGTGATTGTGGCGGCGGGGCGCGCGGCGAGAGGTGACGAGCCTCGGGCGGGGGGGGGGCACGGGGGAAGGGGGGGGCGCCGGGCGACGTTTCTCATCGTGTCTCGGCTCAGCAAATCCAAACGAGCGGGGCTAAGTCAAAGCCGACAGACGCAGTCCTGGGGGGCGTACAATCCCCTTCATAAGTGCTTGGACATCAATGTTCCTCTAAGAGATTTTGACACTGAACTCATTGTGACAGTCCGCTGGGAGGTTCGTAATAGAAATATTGTGGTGAGATTGAAAAAGAAAATTTTTCACTCAGAACACTGAAACGTGCATTTGTTTGATAAAGAAACGTGGAGGAAAGGAAAATTTTGAATCACGAACGTACTACATCACTAGAAATCCCTTACCATAAGCCATGCATTTGAAATATCGATCAAATATCGATATGTAATATAATTGAATAATTCGGAATAATATTTACCCTATGCCTTACCATTAATAAACAATATAATAGCGCTAGCCAGCATTTCACTGAATTCAATTTTCCAAAGAAAACTGTTAGTCGAGATAGGAGAGATAGATACTTCGACAAATAAATGCAGGTAGAGAGGAGAGAAAGAAAGCGAGAACAAGCGAGGGGGAGAGAGAAAAGAGAGAAGAGAAAGAGGGAAGAGAGAGAGAGATATGATACCCAGAGGAGGTTTATATTCAGGAGTAAATCAGGAGTGAAAACCACAGGAATAAAATTATGTGAAGATGTTAGAAAATCCAAATATTAGTACTGATAATAATTAGTATTCATAATAGCAAATTCTGTTTCCAGCATTCGCTACGAAACCTAAAACCGTAAGTTTGGCTTATGTGCACATTTCATGAGGAAATTAAACTGCAAGTTTGCGTGAAAGACGTGAGCTCTCCCCCACCCCCCACCGCGCGGAGTTTCCGGGCGCCGCTCAGAAGGGTGGGCGGCGTTGCCAGCCGGGCTGCGGAGAGCGCGGGAGGAAGTGCTCCGCAGAGGCGTCCTAAGCCGCCGCCAGGCACCCGCCCGCCTTCCAGCCAGGGCTTTTGGCCCCTCGGCAATTGCGGCAAGGACGTCGCCAAAGCCCTGGCAGCGCCCAGCCTACTTTCAATCCCACCGGGGGTGGCAAGGCCAGAGATAATAATAAATAAATCAACAAAAATAATCTCAATGAACATCATTCCCATAACCGTACATTTACTTCAAGAAACCAACCCACACATTATAAAAATTTAAGAAAACTATTTTGTACTCAAATGGTTTGTACAATCATTGATGAACGAAGCCTTTGGGCATCCAACGTCCACCAATGTCCTGATCTTTCTCGCCACTACAAGTGACAAATATGCATTTATTGCAACCTTCTTGTCACAATTTATGCATGGTTCTTTTGTGGCGGCTCTGCGATATTTAAAACGTTATTTAACTCTTAACCCTTTACTTTTATTTATTGTCAAGATGGCAGATTGGACCATCCCTGCAATCCGTTTTTTTTCACGTTACTCTTTCAGCCATGTCTCTCCTTTCGTACAGGGAACTACGGTGTGGCTATGTTACTCCGTAATTAACCTCTAGTAATTAACATTTATCTATCAACATCACCATAATGTAAATATCCAGAACTGATGTTGCATTGCAATTATATGTTGAGTGTATGGAATAAATATGGACATGTGTATGGAATAAATATGTGTCAATAGTGTGACCCGTGAATTTGCCATCAAGTTTAGTTTACTGATATCCAATAAACTGAATTTTCATTTGACTACTCATCATAATCAATGAAATTTTAAATCAATTTTGTAAAACTACAGTGATTAATAGTACATTTGAATTAATAAATGAGTAACAACCTCAGTGTGATTCAAGGAAATTCTTTAAGAAATTTTGATATTTATTAATACTGATTATTTGAATATTAAAGAAAGAATTTTCTCACTGAATATTTACAATATGTACAATTTATGAAATGTGAAAAATTATAATAAAATACAGTTTTTTCCACCACAATTCTTAATGGCAATGGACCTCTTGCGAATTCGTGTAAGATGATGGATAAAAACTGATGAATGGAGTTGTTCCTGACAATTGTTGGGCCTCATTTACATGTCATTAATCTGATAGTGTGTAATAGTTATTTTCGTTCACGGAAAAAGTCACTACTTCACTTTCCCTCCTTTTCTCGGTCCACCTTTCTGACACCTCCCTCTCTCACACTCTCTTTCTCACTCCGTCACAACCTCTCTCACTTTCTTTATCGCTCTCTTTCTCACTCCCTTTCTCACATTATTTCTCACTCCCCCTCTCTCTCTCCCTTCTTATTCATACTCTCCCTTTCTCTTCCAGTTCTTGTTTTCTCTCATTTGCAAGCTCGTCGACCACCTCTCATCCGCGCGCTTGTGGAAACGAGGTGGAACAGCTGATTACAGAATGTGCTCATGGGTAGATGTAGATCGCGCGCTGCGACCTGGAGTGCATACCTTCAATTACTCTCCGCGAGCGATTGCAACGATTCAATCTTAATTACAGCTTTAGTGGCGTGGGTGTTCTGAACAGTAATCGGTACCCTCGTTTGAGGTCGCTCGAAATCTGGCTTTAGAGTTACTTGTCAAATGAGTATTCATAGTTACATAGCCTCGCATAAGGGGAGGTTATAACCTCATCAGTAACTTGACAATCAGTCATTGACTATTCATTAACCTTGCGAGTAATACTAATTCCAAGTTCTGAATGCTGAATATTCATAAATATTAATGAGAGTTACATATCTTAATTAGAAAATCAGTTGCACAACTTAGATTCTAATTTATATGGATGCGATTAATTTTACTGAATCAACTTTTTATAGCTAATTAATAAAATTCAAAGTAAAAATGATTTGTAAATGCTTTTGAGACGAAATACTTTTGACATTTTCATTACATTTAAGTTACTTGTATTTGATGTTACAAAGTCCAGTACTGAATTAATTGGTGTTATAAAACGAGTAACGCATATATTACACAGTTATGCGGTTGTGAAATGGAAATAGTTCCACTCGTTTCAATAGTCATTATTATCATTCTGAATAGTTTTTACTAACATAAAACATTTTGCTCAATTAAAATGAACTTTTTAATTTATTATTTTGTTCAATATTCCACCGATCTTACGAATTAAAATATTTTAAGGATGTAATTAACTTTGTGACTATTTTCATTGAAATTCATCATAATAAGTATCCTCAACGAGTCGATTGATCGCAATAGTTTTATTCGTTATTGTGACACATACTGTAAACATTAAACAGAAAATTAGCCATTTTATGTAACTTAAAATGAAAGCAGAACTTATGAATATTTCGTAAGAAATACGAAGTATAAATGAAGATCTTTTAAAATTCGATTGAATAGCTTGGGGTATTACCATGGTAGCGACCAGCCCGTCCAGGCCAACCAGAGTAAGTCTTTCACTATTCGCAAATGTTAATATTTTTATTTTCATGAAAATATGGCTTTTCATGCTACTATATATGTCTTGTGCATATCTATGAAAGGTTGAGTTAGTAACAAGATGAGGTGCACATGGACTGAAATGGAGATATTAAAAATCATTAATATTGGAAGGTTTGCTGTGGCTGGTGGATGTAGCACCCTGGAAGTTTACGATTATAATAAAGATATACTGTAATTTATGTATTTATTATTATTAATAATAATTTATTATTATTAATATTATTGGACTCAGTGGTAATGAAACTGAGTTTTTTTCTTCACAAGCATTAGACCGGCTTTGATGGTATAGTGGTTATCAAGCCGGCTACTATTCTTAAGTTTGCGTGTTGAAATCCGGTCAAAGTCGTTTTTTTTTAGGTCCCAAAAATCGACGGCATGCATGCGCATGATTGTCGACATGTAAAACATATCCCAGGAAAGGCAGTTGGCCGATTCTGGTAATATTAAATCCGATTGGTAAAATTAGTTGGCCGATTCTGGTAAAATTAGAAATTTAGCACTAATGAGAGTTTTGATTTGAATTACTGGATAAGATTGCAATATTGTATCTAGGCCTGCGCTATCTGATATTCAACTCAAACCCCAAAATAGGCACACTAGCGCTCCTAGGGAAACTATGGCAAACTACCCTAGGTGAACTTGCTCAGGATAAGACTCACAAGAAGGAGCTAGGAACTTCTCGAGATTAGACGCACTTATCAGTGTATGGCATTAAAAGAAGAAGAGGACATCCATTAGCATATTACGATTTTTTTACAGAGAATATTGCTTTGTGTGATTTCTTTATAAACAGCCTTTATTTTATCTTATGTGTGAGAGTAAGTGTCATCTTAATAAATCAAAGTTACTTATTAATTGTACTCTTTGTTAGAAATTCTCCGTTTCAAAACGAAGAACTATTACCTCAGTTTGCGCGTAAAAAACACCGTTCACCGTTAAAAATCTCTATTTGACTAAAACCTTCAAATGGAAAGAAAGAGCTACGATATACACGATATCGAAAATATACGATACTCAGCCCTCTTCAATATATCGCCAACGACAGGAGCAGATGTATAGAGGTGCCCAGAAGAACACGAAAAAAAGGCCGCGTTGAAATTTATATCTTCGTTTTTCATTGGACAGCCATTATAAAAGCCCCCGTTGCGCCAGTAACATCGCATAAATATCGTATATCGCGAATAATACTTTCATAACAGCCGCCCAACTCAGACGAGCACCTGAAGGGCGCAGTTGGCGCGCCGCCAGCTGGGGTCTCGAGGCGGCTGGCGCCGGCGCGCCGCGGCGTGGGAACGAGCGGCTCGCGCCAAATGGTCCCCCGGACAGCGGTGATTTTGGCGCAATTAAACCACAGCTTTAGATAGGCGCATGGAGCGGACAATTACAGGAAGAAAAAAGTTACAGAAAGTAATTTTTGGGAAAACATACGTTTATCTTTAGGACGTTTTTTTTAATCTTTGGGAATCTACATTCTATTCTTCGGTGTTGGTTATATGTTTTGCCTACTTTTTTGAATGTGAAAGTTACAGGGTAGGATGTTAAGGATAGAAAAAAAGTTTGGTGACTGATATAATGATCAATCGTGTGAAGAACAAACTCTCTGTGGAGCTGCTTGTTTGATATGTATCAAGGCGCTTTGACGGCATTGCGAACGATGTTATTTTGGAATGTTTGGAGCGTAATCAAAGCTACTGTGAAAATTTATCTTTCCGGCAGGCGTAAGCCGGGTTTGATGGGAAGGGTGTGGGACGTACTCCTACATGGTGTCCCAGTCCGGTGTGGAGGAGATGAGTAGCAAGGAAAGGGAATGGGGAGGTAATGTCATGCACGGCTAGCGCATTGTACAGTGTTACTCTGGCATTCTCCAGAAATGATCAAGAACCATTGAACCCTTCGAACAGCATACCAGTCGCTGCACACCAGTTGCCACAACCACCGAACAGCACAGTAGTCCGCATACCAACTGGATTCTAAGCGTTGCCTCTCTAACTTGCCGACATTGATCACACCAAGAAAGTTCTTGAGCCCTGGCCGAGATCGAAACCGCGACCTCCCATACACCATTACGTCCAAACGTGGGGCGTTACCTTCCGTTCGCCGCTACTGATGTCGATTTTACATGAAACTAGCAACTTCATTTTTTATAACGTGAACCAGTAAAACGTAATTATAAGCCTCATTGTGCTCTTATTAGGACAGATGTAGGATTTTGATTATTTTGAAGCACGAATATGAAATTTTGAATGCAGTGACAGGTTCTTGATTTGAATAATGTTTTCAGATTCAAGTAGCATCATTATTAGTTAAATATTAAGAACTGTAATAGCAAAGAATATAGAACTGCCTGAAAAATTATTTGAATCTAGGATGCAATTATTGAATAGACACGTAATGTATTATGTAGATTCCCATAGTTAAATTGCGTTGCATTTCAAGTATAGATTTTGTATTTCATTCATTACGTTTTTTCAATATCTTAATATTTATTCTTGGTATCACAAATAATCACAACTATCGGTAAATGTAGTGGAAAATGAATTATATTCTGAAGTTTTCAATAAAAATTCATCGGCCAACAATATTTGTACTAAACATTGAGGTAGACATAAGAAAGAACCTTCAAATACCTTAAAACATGAACGTGCAAATTACGTATGTATCAAGTTTACGTAAGTAGACACAATAAATTTAGAGACAAAAGTGGTTCAATGTCAGAAAATCCATTATTTTGATTAATTGTTGTGCGGAAGATGATTTCGCGTGCATTGTGCGAGTAATAGTAGAGATGAAGCTGATGCACTGTGATGTACTCTGATGTCTAAAGCGTGATACGACAATTTAGTGCTGTGCAGTGAAGCGCGACCAGCAGGCACCGCTCCGAGCAATTAACTCGCGTGGTCGCAGAGTGGCACGTGACTCCGTTTGCACTGGCACCTGCTAACTATTTGCATGTCCCGGCGCTTCGCTGAGCTGGCCAATGACTCGGTACACCTGGCACTAATCGCGGAATATATCACTGATCCCTCTTTCCCTCTTTCCCCGAACTACTCTGTTCCGAATGCATTTAATGTATATTACAAAGATCAATTTCTGCAAGATATAGATATCCTAAAAAGTAAACAATAAAAAGGTAAAAATATAAAAATACAAAATTTCCTGCAATAAATGAACTTTTCTTATTAAGGAAAACTTTCTTATGCATTAGCGATTGCGTGTAGTATCCAGAGAATGCAGAAAACCTCTCCAAAGTTACTTCGAATTATTAACATTGCACTCTTCATTTCGCCCAATGGCAGTTTCACCAACAGATTCTGAAAACGATAATCAAATTATAAACTAAATAAGGTATACATCTGCAATAATGAAACTAGTAATACGTTATAAAAATGTAAGCTATAATAGTTAATATTTAACAAAATTATGTAGAAAATTGGCATTGACCGCGTTGACTTCACTTCATTGCGCCACACTACACCTCACATTGTTTAATGGTGTCACCTCACTAAAAACACAACACCACTTATTTGACTTATTTTAATCATAGTTAATAGTTACACCTTTCTAAACCGACGGACACACACACACACACACAAACACAAACATAAATTGGAAGTTTCTCCGAGTAGACTGTTCCAATTCCTAACTAGTCTGTTTTTAACTGGAAATTTCACAAATCTTGTTTTTTTTTATTTCCATGCGAGAGTTTTCTGAATATTATCACTTTCGAAATAATTTTGCCTTTCTAAACGAAGCTGAAATTTTTTCCGAACCGGTTGACCTACCTACAATTTATAGTGGACAAAGCTTCGCCCTTGATCTTCCCAATTTTATCTATTTCCGTGACTCTTTTACGGTAATAGCTCTGCAAGTAAATTTTATCGCTTTACATAAGCTTACGCTCTCTAATTCTTTTAGTTTTTTTATGTGTATACGTTCGACCCTCCATGGCAGAGCAAATTAGAGATAAATAGGCTAATGCTTTGCCGTTTGTCAAACTTTTCTTTAGAAGATAGACTGATTTATTAAAGTTAGTTTTGAGCTAATAATCGGTGGCATACATTATTTTTACAATAAAAAGTGGTAAATTAGTTGTAGTTATCACTAAATTAAGGTTTATCCGTTTTTAATAACACCTTTCCAATTCCTATAGCTTTTAAATGAGCAGTTTCCTTACATATGCACAAAATACACTTTCAATAATTGGCTTATAACTAACAAATGACTCCGTATTTCTACATATATGAGCATTTGCACCACTATATACTAACCACAAGTTGTCGTTATCTTCACTATGCAATGAAAACACAAATGAACTACTTTTCCACTGACTCTTTAACCTACACTCACTGAATACAAGATTTGGATTTCCACAAAAGTAACACTTCCTTACATTTTCTCTTTGTACTTTCTAATCGCAATTTCTAGCAAAACTATCCACTATACCAAGTTCAAAACATTTTCTTTCTTCCCATCCGCCTTCGAGTTTGACAGCTTTGCACCAACTGGGTATATGCCTTTCGCTCCCTTCAAAGATTTTGCATCCCGAACCCGTCGTTCGTATTCTGTCAAAAGTATGTTCTTTATTTTAACATTTTTCAACTTGTCCACCGTAATGTTCAATCATGCCATCACAAATGTTTGGTAGTCATCGGGTAAACCCATTAACCCATTGTCTAGCGGGGCTACCGGGTGAGAGGATATTAAATGGCAGCGGTTGCGATACTCTCTGGATCGAGGGACTCTAAGCGTGGTGGTGGTGGTGGGGTGCACGCTTTTAGGCATCACCACAACTAGATGGATAACTTACAACATATAAGTACAGCAAATAGAGGAATGACTTCCATGACGTCGCAAACCCTCTGATACAAAATAGCAACGTTGCGTGGCGCTCTGTCTGTCGAATCCTTCTGCTTTTATCACACTCATCGCCCTGGGCAGCCGCGGGAACATGCGGTTGTCACCGGGTCCACACGCAGTACTTCACGGTCAGTTCTAGAGAGGTATAATTTCGTAGACTGGGGTCCTGCCATCGTCTGCTCACCGTGATGCACTTGTCTCTATTCTTTCAGTCTCCCAGAAATAACACATTGACATCGTATTACTCATTAGCGGATAATTTACACGAAAGGATTAATATTTGTAATCAACAGAGACTCCTGTTTTAAAGCTGGCATCGTATGTACGATTTTCAATAGAATCTCTTTCATAGCGCAAACGATCCTCAATTCTCAACCAAAATCACATTTTAGTGCGGTGCGCCGCAGTGCAGCAGCCCGTTCTCAGAGTGAAAAAGAGGGAAGGAAAAGGATTAGGAATAAGAGGAGAAAGAAGACCTGGTGGTGTCCCAAGCATTTTCAAGGATAAGATGATATGATATTTAAACCCAGCTCGTTGGCAAGTATGGACTACAGCACAGATGATGTCTTTCGCAACTTTATCATTTGCGAACTAAAAGGAGTGGAGTGGTGAAGGAGTCTCTATGGAAAGAAAGTTTGAACGATTGCTGTATCCAAGGGAATCAAATAAACGCTATAATAAAAAAAACAAATATCGAACACATCTCTGCTGAAGCTATTCCGAATGCTCACAATTCTCAATGTAATGCAAACTTCATCATTTCATGGTTCGTTATCAGCTGGTATCATTAAGCCGCTCCACACAAAGGGATGTTTGTGTGCTTTAGGCAGTGAATGAGCGCACTTCATTACGGAGCGAAACATTCCACAAAATGAATGACATTTATAAAGTATCCAATATTGTCCTAACGCTTTAGATCGCGCTTAATAGCAACTAAATACTTCTTTTCTAATCAAAAACATTAAATTAACCACATCGTTGCGAAAATTAAGAAACCTTACCGATATTTGCATTAGGATCTTTTGAATTTTCACATTGGAACATCGCAAGTCACATTCAGTTTTAATAGTGTCTGCAATATTTGGAAGTTATCGTTTAAAATGTACACAACATAAAATAGAAGACAAAAGGGGGATGCGTAGCATACCAATCTTTTTCTTGTCTTAGTCTTCTGAAATGCCTGTAGGTCGATTGCATTCTCCCCGCTACCACCGGTCAGATAAATCTAAGAATAACTGTTTTTTTTGACAAAATCTATTTAAATCGATAACGTGGAACTACGAATTTATTTGCCTACCAATTGTTTCCATATAAGTCTAATAGTCCAGGCAAGTTGTGTGAATTGGGGGAAGAATAACCACCACTACTCTTTGTCTCTTTCTCCTAGCTTCTGTACATGAGGCTAAAGTGGACGATTTTACATTTTGTTCTGCTTTTGTGGTATAAAATTGCGAATGTCTCCTCGCCACCAGCGCACTTGCAACTGTAAACATCTTTGGAATGACACTAACAGACTTCACTCCTGATGCGTTTATCAACGAGCAGCTCAAAAGCATCTAATCTGCACGAGTTTTACGGGGCACACATATTCGTCCAATCACACATCGTGGTATTTTTTATTTTAATATACATATTTATTCTTGAATGAATTAAAATAGTTTAGTGTTTATATATTCTACATCATATGCTGTCAGACTTACAATTAAACTTAATTTCTAATTACAATTCAGCTAACTACTCATAAATAGGAAACTCATAGAGCACCTATGGGATTAACTCATCTCTGAGAATATGCTGAGGAATGAGTCTAATGGATAACTATTTATTAATATAGTTGGGAGCTGGTAAGTGGTGGCTAGATCGTAATGGGTTGCTTGGGTTATTGGGTTAATTTTGGAGAAGAAGTTGTTAAATAAGAGCACAATATGGTGAAGTATGGGGGTAAATTTAATTATTTGTGGCGTTGAACGTTTGAGTTGAACCAGGGTGTATGAAATGCCAGTCTGAGGAAATGGTTTGGATGATCTGTAATTTGTTGATATTCGTTGTAGCGGCATTCATCCATATGGGACATGCATAAATTATTAGAGGCTTGATTATTGTTTTATAAAGGGTGATGACATTGTTTAAAGGAGTTTACTATTAGAGTTTGGAAGTGGTTTCAGTTGGATTATTTTTATTGTGACTTCCTGTGCTTTTGCTGTAATGTGGTTTTTCGAATTAAGTCTTGTATCAAGATTCAGTCCTAGATATCTGACAGATTGATTGTGTGGAATCCATGGTACTGGGAGATTGTTTGTTTGGAGAGGAGTTGTAGTTGAAAATGTTCTTAATGAAAATATATTGGCGGATGCTTTTGTAGGGTTGAGTTTGATTTTCCATTCGATAGACCAGTAGTCAATTTTATTTAAATGTGCTTGAATATGTTTGCAGATTTAATGATTTGAATGGTTGGGCATGAAAATGGGGGTGTCTTCGGTAAATTGAGGGATGCCTGTGTGTGAAGTTGTGGGAATATTGGGTGTGTTAATGTCACACGACATCATATCTTGAGAACCAGTAAAAAATAATAATTTGAAACACATATATACGCGAACTAAATTTACAGGGGCACAGAGAGAGGGAAACAGGAAGGCGGAAGAACTACGACAACAAATGTGTGCACGACGCCTATGAAATTATGCTGAAAGAGGAATGAATTCCGAGTCGACTGGACATACGGCATTGCAAACAACGAATGCCCAGGTGGTAGGAGGACCTCGAGAAGCAGCCTGTGGAGTTGCAGAGTGGATGTCTTGTCAGGTTGCAATGGAGTGGCAGAGATGGTGAGGGGCGCGTTGCCGCAATGGCGGGAGATCGGAATGACTAAGTTTTCTATTGGGGACGAAGAAAATAAAGGTACGTGGATGGTGACAGCAACGTGGCCGGGAAAGGAGCTATCCGATTCGGGACATTGAGAGTGATGACGGGGGGGGGGGACGGATTCAGTCGATAGCCTGAGACAAACGAGAGGGAATGAGGAGAGTCGAATGGGGACGGGGAGAGTCGAAGGTGGACAGGGAGAGTCGGGTGGGAACGGGGACAGTCCAGTGGGAACGGGCGCAGTCGAATGGAAAAGGTGACTGTCGAGAGAAAATCGCGGACCACGAAGCGGCGTGGACGGTGTCAGAGGAGTGGAAGAATAGAACCAGGGAGCAAAGGGGCAGCAGAATTGCGGGAACGGCGAGAATAGCAGGTGTGATATAGGTGGCAATAGCGAGAAGTGGTGGGTTCAGCAGCGTGGTGCCGAGCTCATCGGTCGCGAGGTGCCCAGGTCACGTTCTGGGCGTTGGCACGCGTCGAGTTCGCAATCCTCAGGCAGTCCCGCGGTGCCCGCTCTTCCCCTCTCCCGTTTCCCTGCCACCCGCTCCAGCGGCTCGCCCGCCGCCACCCGCGCGCATCACACGGGCTCCGAGAGGGCGTTAGAAAGGAATTAGAGGCGGGCGCTTAAGGCCCCAATTGCGCGCCAGAGGCCTCCGCCCAGCCGTTCGCGCGCTCCGAGCGCCCGATCCCGCTTGCACCGTCGATATTCCTCTTCGCCTCGCAAGCGTTTGCTATCATTCTCTAAGATTGCAGGTGGAACGGCTTCCATTCAACTTCTCTTCGCATACTAAATGTGCGCTGCATTTGTTCAAAATTTTACAATCCGTTAACAGCTATGCATGACATCCTGACTGCTCATTGGTGCACATCTGGTGAAATTAAAAAAGGCATTTGTTATTAAGAACGCTATCTATTTGCCCGTATACATATTTCCTCCTCGTATTCTGGTAATCGAACATAAATGTTTACTTTTCAGTAGCATAGGTCTACTATTATTCATGTGTTGTGTGTTCTCAGAACTCCTTTTGCTTTTATAGAACCACCATTGTCTATTTCTTTCTGGAATATGAGTGACAGATTTTTTTCAGAAGAGCTTTTCTCATGGTGTCACTCGTCCAACGTTTTTCATATTTCTCTTCCTTATGCTTTGGGCTTTATAGCTCATTAAACAGTATTATTTTAGTATGATATCATGTAGGCAAAAACCAACATATTTTCAAACAATGTGCCCGTAAATTCATTATTCATCACTATGAAAACGTGAGTGTCGAATTTCTTCTCTAAACGTAATTCTCTGAACTTTGTTGCACTCAATTTGGTGATAATCTCTTATGCGTGGTATTAAAAAATACAAGTTTAAAAAGTTTGATTACACTAATAATATTTTTACATAAATGTTACATAATCTTTTCTCTCACGATTCAATTATTTGTTCAAAGAACGGAGTGACAAATCGTTGAACAAATTTAATTATTAATTTATTATAAAAAAGTAGATGCATCTAAAGCGTATCTAATATAATGTCCTAGATCGTCGTAATTGATTAGGTTATTCCAGTAACGATTTTTTGCAGTTGTTTGATAATGAAGAGTCGAGTTCGAGCACTAAGGGAAGGAGAAACAGCATGTATCCATAATTTATATCGAAAGAGACGATGAAAACTTCATATCTTTGCCTCTCAGCGTGCCTCCCTCTTACAAGAGCGCCGCCACCAAGCTCCCGCTCCGCCTCAGCCGCCACCTGGGGATTGGCGCCCCGAAAGAACACGCTACGCGAGAGCGGCTTCCACAGAGCGAGAGGGAAGATGTGCCGCAAGAGCGGAGACAGTGGAGGGGGGCAGAGTCGGGAAGGAAAGCGACAAGAGCGGCAGCGAGGACGATGAGACAAATCCCCGAAAGCTACAAAAATTCAAAACATAAATATATTATTCAGAGGATTTTGAAAATACCGTTCGTTAGACTAGTTTTCTAACATATGTCACATTTCCAGTTAACAAAATGGCGATCGCTTATACTTGCATTCTGCATCAGTTTAAATGTGACGCTCGTGTAAGTGATGAACAAGCTAAAGGCAAGGAAATAATAGCTCCTTCCAAAATGTTATGAACTATGTAATTTCGTTCAATATTCATAATTGATTCATATCAGTATATTATATAGAATATTTAATATTCTTAATATTGCCTTTATATATAGAAAAAGTTATAAATTCCGGAGAGTACTGCAATGAAATTTATGAAGAATGTAGCCTGTAGTATTATCTAGTGAACTAAATATTTTTTAAAAACCTGATAAAAACTATGTGCAATTCATGCAGGTTTTTGTATCAGGAAGTGGAGATATCATATTCGTACCACGCGCCAAAAGGCAAAAAAATAATTGCTACCACACGAGTGCCAATTGAGCAACGTCGAAGACGCGAAGGATTGTGCAAGAAATTGGTTACAAAACATTGCCAAGATTTTTCAAAGGTTATCTCTCCACGAACGCTATTCCGTCGATTCAGTTCGGGTTCAGAACCAATCACTCAACAACGCATCAACTACTACGACTGACTGAGGAGATAGCGTAAGTCTACTATCTAAAGAAGCAAACCGCAACCGTTTTTCTGGATATAAGTCAGGCGTACGACAGACTTTGGCACTCGGGCCTAATTTATAAAATGCGACAAGGGAGTCCTGGAGTACTTACAAAAGGTTTCGAAAGTTTTCTCATTAACAGAACGTTTATTGTAAAAATCAACTCTTCAACATCTAACCCGCGCACCATTGATGCAGGTGTGCCACAAGGATCGGCGACATCTCCCATTTGTTCAACATTTTGAGCAACGATGTCCCCACAGAAGGTGACTCCAAGATAGCGTTGTACGCAGATGATATTGCCCTCTTCGCAACGCACAGCAGCATTGCCGTAGCCAAGAACTACATTCAAAACACACTAAACGAGCATCTTAACTGGACTCAAAAATGAAGAATCAAAATAAACCCGTTAAAATGTCAAGCAAAACTCTTCACGTTACGCCGCCCCACAAATCCTGTTGAATTAAACCTTCAGAATACATTTATTTCGTGGACTTCTTCACCGATAAAATACTTTGGAGTGTTGCTTGATTTGGAAACCCCACATAAATGCAATAGCCAACAATGTATCTGCTAAAATGTCAAAACTCTTCCCTCTTACAAATGCAAATTCTTCATTGAAAGTCGAATGCAGATTATTATTATTATTATTATTATTATTATTATTATTATTATTAGTATTATTATTATTCCATTACATCACGACTGAAGATGTTATGAGTCGGCTGAATATACAATCTACTCCAGGTTGCAACCAGCTACCTAAGGAGCAGATCCGGTGACTATCAGTGCCTCTACAATACTTTACGCAGAAAGTGGGCTGTTCCAAATAAAGCTATTTCTTGCACTTTCCAGTCTTTTGAATTACCAGGGAGTTTAGACAGGTTCTTACTCAAATTTTGCGGAACAAATCCCAGAGCTCCGATAACTATCGGGACGACCTGTGCTTTTACGCCCCACATTCGGCTGATCTCGATTTCCAAACTCTTGTATTTAAGACGTTTCTCTGCCTCCGTGGTAACGACGTTTTGATCGCAAGGTACAGCAACATCGATAAGTAAACACGATTTTTTCGTCATATCCCGGATAACTATATCCGGTTTGTTTGCCGCTATCGTGCGATCAGTTTGAATTTGTTGGTCGTACAATATCGTACACAATCCAACAGACGTCACCGGTTTTGGTGAGTGTTCGTACCACTTGGGGCATGTGTTTGGAACTTCGAGGGCGGTACAGATCTGCCAGTGGAGGTAGCTACACACCCTATCATGTCTTTTCAGGTATTCGGTCTTTGCTAGGATTGGACAAGCTGAGACAATATGATCAATGGTTTCTACTTGCTCCTGGCAAATGCGGCATTTATCATCTTGGGAAATTTTGAGAACCGCTTTATCATAATGTCGTGTTCTCAAGGCCTGATCTTGGGCAGCTATTACAAGTGCTTCCGATTCTGGCTTCATTCTTCCCTTTTTAATTATTATTATTATTATTATTATTATTATTATTATTATTTAAATCTCACCATAACCTATGCATGTCCAGTTTGGGGATGTGCTGCGACTAGCAATCTCCAAAAATTAACAACCATTCAGTACATATTTTTAAGAAAAGCTTTAAAAGCTCCCTGGTACATTCCAAACATCCATATTCGCACAGAATTAAAAGTACCTTCATTAAGCAAGCATATAACACACGTAGTCCTAAATTTTTACCAAAACCTTCACACTTCCCCATGCTCCTTAATCTTCAGTCTAGGTCGCAATGCTGCTTTCCCAAGTATTAAATCCAGGTATTTTAAAGACAGATTCAAACCACCGTAATCTCCTATAACTGTCAATTGACCAAAACTGAAACGGTCTTAAACCTCACTTCATTTACTTTACCACAACGTTTACGTTCTTCCGAGTAATATAAACCACTGCTTATGGATGGCCATTCTCAAAAAGTCAAAAACTATGTACTACATAATTAACCTCCTCCAAAGACAAGTATGTCGAGCGAGAATAAATAAATAAAAAAAAGGATTTGTCTCGAGAAATCTATTAAGAGTGAAAGCAAGCATACTTTCACGATTATTTATCTCTCAGGGCCCTACTTCAAGCTTACGGAAACTAACATAGAAAACATAACGATTTTTAATATCAGTAACACATCAACTATGGGTTCCGGCAAATATAGACAGCAACTGTTACATTCCAGAATTACGTTACAGAATCAACAGGTTCTGATAGTCACATTATTCAGAAGTGTAGCATAGTCTTGTAGTTTGTGCAATTATATTAGATTTATAAATACCTATTTAATTTCCGCTTAAAACATCGTTTAATCACTTAAGTTCCTTACGTAATATCTAACTTCTACACTGTATATTTTAATTAAATACGGCATACTGGATCCACCATTTTGTTCTTTAAATTTCAATCGTAATCCGTAACATCACGAACCTCTGTGTACTAACTTTATTATACATTCTAAAATGTTTTCACATTCTGACCAGCTTTCGGAGTTTCGGCCCTAGCGTGCGATGGGGAGGCCGGTGGCAAGGGAAGGGCAACGACGTTTCCGAGAGCGTTGGCGAGCGCTGCGTTGAGGGCGTCAGCGTGATTGGGGGGGAGGGCGGTAGCGCTGGCGTTGGCGGCGAGGGCGTTGCTGAGGGCGATGGCGACGGGGTGGTGAGGGGAGCGGTGAGGACGGCGGCGAGGGCAGCGGCGTGAGGCCCCGGGAGCGAAACGAGCTCTTTGCACCCCGCTAAGCTCCGCGTTCTGTTGCGCTGCGGAGCACTTCAAACGCGAGGCTTAACTACCCTGCACGCTCCCGCCGCTCAGATAGCCTTCCTCGCTGTTACCTCAAACTGTTTTGATTACATAGAGACATCACGAGTCTAGAGTCGCTTCGAACGTCTATTTGCAACGTTCACACGTATCTGTGAGACGAAATGTAATTCTGTCTCGTATTCATGAAGGAGAAGCTGTGGTCACGTCAACCCTTTTAATAGTTATGGCTTGAAATACAAGCTGTTTACCGGGAATTCGCAGTGCTCTTTAACAGACCAGTTAACACAGGTGCACTTCCCAAAATAAATAATTAATCTTTCAAGTGGCTAAAAGAGACCATTATATGCAAGTTAGCTTATTATATCGTTAGTTATTACTGTTTGTATATTTTAGCTTAACCGATTGACTTTTTAACATTTTGATATATTTTCCAACTGTTTACCTACATGATTAATGGTAAAATATTGTTTTCCATAGCACCCTTTATTACATCGGATTTAGTTATGTGCCATTTTATTTACTCCAGGTTGATCTATTATATTGGATATAATAATCAGCCATTGAATGTACTCCGAATATCATGAGTAAACAGTAAATTAAGGAGATCGGATAAGGTATTTTTTGAGCTAAGTTATTAAGTAGAATTGGTTTTGTAATACATTTTTCATTCGTATGTCCTCTATCAAAGACATCCAAATAAATGTTTCCCAAAGTCATTTGAAGTTTTCAAAACGTTCCACTAAAGCGGCACCTCTAACTCTACTTGTAGTACCATTAACAATGAGAGTCCAGAAATAACCTTCTTCAGAGAACCGTTGGTAGGCTTTAACCGCACGCTAGAGACGATTGGTATGGAGATTGTCTCGAAATTGCGAACCTTTTGTACGCAGAATCAGTTGAGTACAACAATTCATAATTTTTGCCTCACATTATATTCTTCATTTCGTTGTTGATAGATTTTTCAAGTTATGAAAAATATAGCAATTTGGTGTGTTTGATTACAAATGTGGTAAAATCTACAAAGCAGTTTTCCTAAAATGAAAGTTGCAGAAATGGTGGCATTAATTACAGTTATAAAAACTGAAGTTCAAATGTAAAAATTCAACAAAAATTTACGGGTGGATAGCATCAGCAGTCTCGGATATTGGTTGTACTAAACCGATGGAGATGAAACTTTGACGACGGGAATGATGGATCGGCCAGAAGGAATATTTACAGCATATATCAAGGATCGTAACGTTAGACAATAATCAGTTTTGATGGAGAGGCCAATAAGGATAGTGACGCACGATAATTATAAAAAATGTAGTGTATACAATACGGCATTTGAAGGGACATGGGAGAATGGAAAACAAATAATAGATTGCATGTAAAATGTAGAGAAGATTTATTATCCGCTTAATGGTACATCAAGCATTATTTCACATCCAGGAAGGAAATTAGCAAAAAAAGAAAACCTTCTAGGTGGAGAAGAAAGATTACGTCGTCGAGTGCAAAAAGAACGGGCACAAAGTTCGAAAGAGTCGTGGATGAATTAAAATGAATATTGAAGAAGTAAATTGAAAATTTTCTAGAAGTGAACAGCAATTTTTAACACAGAAATTGTTTTGTTTATCACTTTGCGACCAACGGGAATGTTAAGAATAAAAAATTAAGCAAATCAATAGGCAATAAATTAAATGATCATAGGAGAAATGAAAGAATAAGCAAATAGAGTAAATAAAGTTAGGCAGAAAAATTAAGTCAGAATAAAACAAGTGAGAACCGTGGCATACAGAAACTTTTTCTCTGTTAGTGTTATTACTCAGTAACTACATATTTTTTTAAAAATTGAGTTCATCATTTAAAGAGCCACAATTGAGGAATATTCCATTTAAAAAGGAATTCTCACCTTCAATATTGAAGGTGTATGGTATGTTTGAAAAATATTTGATCTTTTGCAATTTTTAATTTTTAGAGGTTATGTGAAAATAAGGATTATATTAAAATTAATGCACTTTACTCAAACAAAGTTTGAAATCATTTTTCGGAATATTTTTAAAATGTCTCTAGGACTTAATGTACAGTAACCCAAAGAATGAAAATACCTTATTATCCCTGGAACGGCACAAGTAGACACAACGGAACAACCTTTTCGGATATGATTACCAAATTTGAAATTAAAAACTTCTAATCTGACACGTACTTCCATCCGTCTGACCATCCATCTATTTATAGCTACTTATATATGTACATAAATGCAAACATTCAAAAAATTTTAATTCTACGTGCATACTTAGATACACACAAAGATATATTTCGGGTAAAAAAAGTGCGCGTACCTTTTCTCTTTACCTCTTTACCTTCACCAGCCTTAACCATCTTTAAAACATCACTAATGAGCCTTAATCCTTATATGTGTGCGAAGTTCCATGTTAAAGAAAATATAAGCAGATTTTATGACTGCAAGTTCAAGATTATTGAGGTGATTCCAATACTTTTCCTTCCTATACTGTGATATATGAAGCATAAGGGGGAAAACTGTAAAATATGAAAATATGCCTGAAGCATCAAAGAAACAGGAACGTTGAATGCAACAACAATTCGAATTTCAGTATGAGTGAAAAGCAGAATTGAGAGGAGTGGGTCGGCGCGAATGTGGGCGGTTCCCCGTAGAAGTATCGGGCGTTGCGGAGGCGGCAGGCCGACAAAAGGGTGGAAGAGGAGGGAAGGGAAATTATGGCCGACCATCCATCATAACAGGCGACGTCGCCACTTACGGACGCCCCTCAGAAGTTTCACTGTTACTGTGGGGTGTCGTCGGCCCCATGCGGGGCTGGCTTCTTCCGAAAAAGTACAAATTCCAACAATTGTAACAAACTGAACCTTGAAAAATATAAGGTACATGCACGTGTAGCAGCAATTATTAAGAACATTCTGAAGAACAAAAACCCAAGAACACAAAATTCTTGGGTTACTGAGCTTATTTCGTTGTGTTAAATGGGCGATCAGTACCTCTCTTTCTGAATAGAATTTGCGTCTAAAAAAGGGAAATTTTCAGTTTGTTCTATTCTTCATTAATCTATTTATAAATCCATATTTTTTTCAGCAGTGGCAACATTATCGATGGAAAATTTTAGTAATGGTCAGAGACTTGACTCACAATATTTAACTCCCTGAGTATGTTTCAGTAGACCAAAAAGGCCCGTTTCATGTTATATAATTGCAATCCCATTATTAATAAAATATTTCAAATCTACTCTTACTTATATATAAGAGATTCAGAAATAAATTATTTTCATTCCACTCCTCACCACCAAATCGTATAAGCTTCACGTTTTCCAAGTTTGAAGCAAATGGGAAGCCTTCCTGGAATTTTTCTATTACGGTATCAGATCTTAGAAGAAGGTATCCGGCATTTGTATGCGTACGCAATTTTTTTAAAAGAAAAAAGCCGCTCAGATATTTTGAGAGAGTGACTTGTAAGCGGATTTTTTCTATGAAAAAAGCTACGAAGTGTACGAAAATACTTTTTGATAACGATAAAAAACGGATGATACTACAGGAAATAATCGTTTATCAAAAGACATGAGCCTGAGCATATGCAGATGACCTTTACAAAATCCCATCAGTTCTAGCTCGCCGATGTATTTTAGATTATGGCTTGATGTAGACGCGCCTGCCTCGCATATTCCCCTGCCTGCTGCTCTCGGCGAGGAATCCCAATCTAACTTTGCCAACTCCCCACACCCCACTCCAAAAACCTCTTTCAGTGAAATGACAAATTTATGAGGTTATTTTAAACAAATTACCGCCACCTCGCACCATGAAAGAAGAATATTCTTTTTTTGCTAATCCTGAATTTATTTTCAATAGTATCAGCAAAGGGGTATCAAAATACCATTGAATACTGGGGTCCATGATTAATTAAAGGAACGATCTTGACGATGAATTTGTATGTAATAACTGTACTGTTTGTAAATTAATTCCAATCAAGACTAAAATATAGAAGACTTATGAATATACCAGTAAGTTTATTAATTGGTTATCAAGTAGTACCAAAATATCAGTTTTCATAAGAGATGAGGCATCATGCATTTTACAATACCCTCTGAAGAATTCAATAGTTGACCAGTGCTATAAATGCATAAATTGAAGAAATTGGTAAATGGAAAATTCTACAATCGAAGAGAATAAAAATATACTGAAGGATAACAAAATTCTAACTAGTGCTTGCAGTAAAATCAATTCTTCAGAATCGCTTTACGATACTGATGAAAGTCATAAAAACGTCTTTAATGAAATGTAAACTTCTCGATACAAGAAATAAAAAAACACATTTGCTGTGTCATCAAAGGGAGTACTGGACAGAATATATTTTACAACAGGGCGGATGCCCTTGAAAGAAAATGAATTGCCATGTTGTCTTGTAGTCGATAACACATAGAACACACACGGAATTAGGTTAAAAAATCTGCAATTAATTTTTATTATAATAATAGATATTAAGTGAAAACACCTATTAAAAACCTTGAAGATGTAACACATTTTGCAGTTATCTAAATACAACTATAATACTCGTATTTTTGCAAATATGAGAATGTTAACTGCGTATCAGAGCACAATATTATATTTAATTTTTCAAAATATTTTAAAGGGTTTTCCCCCTCTAAATAAAAGAGAACTCAATGTGATTATTAATGCTCTTCGTTAATAATATATTTTGACTGTTTATCCCAATACCTCCAAGAACAGCAATGAAACTAGAACAAGTGTAACCCATTTTAGAAAAACCGCACATTGTGTCCCTTACATTCTGGATACAATAGTTTTGAGACAAGAATATATAGAATGATTGATGGTTTTTAAATGTGCCAACAACATTTCGCATTTTGTTGATGGAGGGAAAGTGATAGGAAGGGTATTAAATGTTCTTTCCAATTGTTCGCACGCTTCCAAGAACACTTACGTACACGTATCCATCTTCATGATTGGCCCGTTCCGACAGTAGCAACGTCAACTTTAGTGAAGAATGCTGTCGATTTCCTGACGTTGGAGGATCGATTACAGTTTTTCCACCTACTCAAGAAGTTAGAACTCTTCAATGTTATGAACGACATTTTGACGTCCCACGTCATGGAACTTCTGAGAAAGGAGTTCGCGAAAGAACCCACAGAAATATTTTCGTTAGCATTATTGCTATTTAGCTAAAATCTCTTTTAGCTAAAATATCTAAAATAAATGACGAATTGCATTTAATGGAGGATTTATTAATTTCCCAAATACTTCTTTCAATTAATTCTACTTTAAGACAAAGCCAATGTATAACATTTTCTGGATGTCGTAATATCCCAATTCGATTTTAGAACGAAAAATTTAAATTTTCAAAATAAAATAAATAAAACTGAATTTATGCTTAGAAAATAATTCTTCACGCACTGCTTTAAGAATTACTTTTGAGTTTTCTTTTTTCCTGCATTAATAAATTATTTTCTTTAGCAATGGTGGAAATACCTTTACGCATCAAAACTTATCTGTAATTACTTTTTCGTTTCTCCGCTATTTGATGCAAAAAAATATTTGCAAACTCCGCTAAAACCACGCACTCACACAAATAAGAGTCGCACGTGTCTGCGTACCCGATACGCAAGCTAATGTTATGTGCTGTGTAGTGAAGCAGTTCCTCACATGCCTGGTATCCACTCCAAAGATATACTCGAAGCCGTTGAGCTACCTGAATCAGAATATTCCCTCTCTCCACGAACCTTCGGCATTCGGGATATTCAGCGCTGTTCGACTCTAACGCTCCGTAGCGCGGCACTCTGCAATGGCGCACGTAGCCAGCTAACGAGCGCCTCGCTTCCCAGAATCGACCATTTCGTTCTCCGATAAGGTTGCCGCGCGCCCCTGCGATTTCATTGGCGGCATCCGGATCGCAACGGAGTCAGGTAGAAATCAAGGCAAGTGCCTACGGATGAGGGCGACCTGGAGTATCGAGAACGCAAGCGTCGTCGACAGAGGGAAGGGAAACGCATTGACCGAATTGAGGTGTAACCAACGATAAAACGGCCAGGTCACAAGAGCTTCTGCTGAATTTAACACAAATCTTAATTTAGTATTAATGAGAATAATTGACAAAGTCGATGTACCCTTTTTTGGCAGAAATATAACCAGTGCAAGAACACGGAAGTTTGATAAGCTGTTGACACATCGCTTTCTCTTTCTGTCTCTCTTTTATTTCTCTCTCTGTGTATGTAGTGATTCGCTAGATACGGATCAAAATTAGAGACGATGTAAATTAAAATTATTTTGTTTACCAATCAGAATGTTCACCACGATACGGTGGTACGTAAAACGTATTCACAAGGTTTTACTTGATTTTTAATTTTTATAATCAGAAATCTGTAAGTCAAGGCAAGATCCAATCAAATTGACGATCTCAGTCGGAACGAACCTAAACTTTTCAGGCGATTTTCTCCAAAGTTGATATTCCCCCGATCGATTTAAAGGTAATCGAGGCCCTGCAGGTTTGAAACGGATATTTTAATTTTGAAGGGTACCATTAGAACAAAAGACGCTTAAAACAACTATAATAATGGCACAGATCTCATTTTCCTTGAACTGTCTGAATTTTTGAAAATTGCAAAAATTAGATATAACGCGAGAAAATATATGGTGTTGAAGCATCACTAGTTTATTTTGGGGTAGAGGAAGGCATAATTACATTTCAGAATGAATGTAAGGGACAATAATAAAAATTGTACAATGTGTGAAGGAAAACAGGACGAATAACCTGTTTCAGATATTGACTATGATTATATACCGCATATGATCATTAACATAAAATTGTGAAAATTAACTAGCAATATATTTATGGCCTTAGGTAGAGAGGAACGTAATAACCGTGTGCACGAAGCTCCACTGGCAAGGCGTGTGACTCGGGCGACTGCGAGAGGGCGGGACGATCTGAGGAGTGGCGTAAGGAACGAGGCTGCTGCTCGGCGCACACGAGAGAGCTCGTGATGCGCTCGCGGCGCGCGCGCGCGCGCGTGGGCGTGGGCGGCCGGGAGGCAGGGGGCGCGGGTGCGGGGAGACGGCGGGCGGCGCTTCCATTAGCGGGGCGCGCGCCGGTGCGCCGCACTTTAATGAGCTGGGGCGATAACGGCGGCGCCGGCGCCGCTTTACGGCCCGCTCGCAGCGCCGCCTGTAAACACGCGCCGCCCGCCCGAATCAATTTGCCGCCGCAGCCGCCCCGGCCGCCCGCGCGCCGGAGGCACAGGCGGCGGCGTTAGCGCCCGACGTGTCCGACAGACGCCGTCGCCGCCAATTCTCCGGCCGCACGGGAAGGCGAAGAAATCCTGCGCGGTAATTTCACTTGCGGATGGTCCTCTCAAACTTTTCCACTTAAATAGCAGCTGGGGTGGCACGTTTAATAACCAAAGGTGATTGACGGTTTAATTTTTATTGTTAATTCAAATGTCACGTTCATGCTTTTGGATGAACCGTACTGAGGAAAGAATCATAATAAGCACGACGAAAGGTGCAGTTGGTATTAGTGCCGGATATCTCCGACAGACTCCGTCTCCGGAATTATCCGGCTGCGTGGGACGGTGGTACCAGCGGTAAGTTCAGTGATGTTCTTCTCAAACTTTGCCACTTATCTAGCAGTTGGGGTAGCAAACAACAAAAGAGGGTAACTGATGGTTCTTTGTTTATTGTTTCATTATTCTTACATGTATGTACCACGTGTTTCCTTTTGAATACAGAGCACTAGATGCACGGTGGAATACTGCTAGATTGATTGTTCGTGATTCCGGGCGCGTCAACTACAAAGGTCATTAGTACCGTAAGTGGAGTGCTTGTTTTTTCATCGGGAGGTGGCGGTGTTCTTTTTCCGCTGGATGGCGAGATCTGGTGCTGACATAACATCGACTAACGGGGTCTCCCCAACCAGGTGCCTCTTACCAGAGGGGTACCGCCCCAGCCGGGACAACCTCTAAGCTCCCGACTAGTCTCCCGGCATGTGTGGAAGTGTAGTGCATGTTAGTGTAAGGGTGTGAGTAAAAGGTGAGGATAGGACAAGGAAGAGGAAGGAAATATCGCGCGCGGTCCGTGGCCCGTTCGTTAGGGTACGGCTCCAGTATTCGCCTGGTGTTGATCGGAGAAACAACGGCCGCTAGAATTCTCATCCAGACAGCGACTGAATTCGACCTAGCTGACAAACTAGAGTCGAAAATCCTGCCTCCGTCGGGACTCGAACCTAGCACCTTCCGGTCAGAGGGATTGCAATGACATCAATTGATGCACTGAGCCATCTCTCCCAGTACTGCTAGATTGAGGAAACGTTAAAAATAAAATTGGCATATGGGGAAATTTATCGAGGACGACAAAAAACAAGGTATTCATACAAGTAAAAATGTAAATTCACCCAAATTCGAAATAAATTAAATTTATCTTTTGTACTTACGTACAGAATAATTTCTTAGGAAGAAGATCTTCGCGTTACTTACCTGAAAAGACAATGCATAATTTAGCAATAATGAATAATCACATTTAAAAACAATGAAATAAATAACAATTAAATAAATAACAATGAAAATAGAATTATAATAACTAAACCGAAAAAGTGTATTTAAAAGTACGAAATAAATAAAATGTAAATATAAATGTTTACTCTTAAATAATAGGGGAAAGTTGTTAAATTTGGACCGTTGCAAGGTCGAGTATTAGTTTCTCAAAGTTGCCCAAAATTCGATCATATAGAAATTGAATGAATCCAGAAGTGTTTATTTCTTGCAATAGTTAAAAGATCAAGCCACCATACAATGCATTTGTAATTGTTGTAGATATAAATATTTAACAATACTAGGGATGAAAATTCTCTAGTATTGTTAAGCTCTTGTAATTTTTCTCCGGGCTATTGTATTCTTTTAGTGCATTTTTTTCTTTGTGTTTCTGGTTACTACTGAATTGCTGCCCGTGCGCTTTTATAATTTTCCTCAAGCAAATATTTTAAATATTTATAACTTTTTCATGTGTGCTTTTAATACATTGTAACAAATAGAACTCGCTTAATGCAAGTCGAAATATTGATTTAAGAAATGAGGTTTCTACTTTCAGTACACATCGCCGATTGTTCTAAAGAAATTAAATATATTCCCAAATAGTTCACATGTTTTTTAGGTTGCCTTGATGTGATCCTTTCAGGTTACTTTTGAATGAAGCATTAATCCTGAATACGTTATTAACACATTTTCTTCAGAAAAAGATCTCCCTATTTACAAGATATTACTGAAACAATCATATTAATAATTAATAAAAAATTTAATCAGATCCTTTAGAAAACATCAAAGTAAAAAAAAAAAATTGACTAAGTTTTCAATCCATATACTCCAAACATACGTTGTCTAAATCGGACAGTTAATATATTTCTTTGCATCAGAGCATTTGGTTTACACAAGTTGGCCCCAAAGTGTGTAGATGCTCTACTGGGATTGATAGTCAATGCTCAGCAAAAAATAATTATTTTAATACGCAGGACGTGTTGGAATTTTCATATTGTGAAAGTGTACGTAAATACAACTTTTATGATATATATACAGCGAGTTTTTCACGGCTGACGCCGCATCTCGCTTCCCGATCTCCATTTTTCTCTGTCACCCCAATCTCCTTCCTGCAGTCCTCTGGCAGCCATCGCGTCTTGTACGTCTTGGGCCCAGCTTCTTGGTGGTCGACCCCGTTTTCTTCTCTCAGGAGGAATCCATTTCCATATTAATTTAGGCCATCTAAACTCCTCCATTCTTTCTAGATGACCATACCAGAGGAGGCGTTTGGTTTCAATTTTGTCGATAATATTTCGTTTAACGCCCATAATATCCCTTATTCTCTCATTACGCACATGTTCCAGTTCGGAAATGCCACTGCTTCTTCTCCAAAAATCCATTTCAAGTGCAAGAAGTCTGTCTCGTTCTCTTTTATTCAGTTCCCAAACTTCTGCACCATAGGTAGTAATACTTTCAACCACTGAGGAGTAAATGATCTGCTTTGTTCTTTTTTTTATTTTGTCATTCCACAGAATAGGGTTTAGTTGCCGTATCGCTCGTTTACCTTGATCAATTTTATTAATAATGTCATCACTGCTTTTACCATTACATGATAAAGTGACCCCTAAATATTTAAAAGTTTTACAACCTTTAATTTTTTCAGTCTCTATGTCTATATCTTCCAGCTCGTCATCTCCCACTTTCAAATACTCAGTTTTAGACATATTTCTTATTTTCAGTTTTAGGCTCCATTTTTCATATTCGTCTTTCAACTTATGGAGCATGTAGCTCAAGTCATCCATATCCCCGGCCACGATGACCTGATCGTCGGCAAAGAGTAGGGTGTACATAATTTCACCACCGACTGGATTGCCCATACCACTACATTTCCTCTTCCACTCTCCTAGGGCTTCCTCTAAATAGATCTTAAAAAGTGTCGGCGCCATAGTACATCCCTGTCGAAGGCCCTTCGTAACCAGGAATTCTGAGGAAACTTTATTGCCTATTTTGACCATGCTCATACAGTTGCCGTAAAATTCTTTTACGGCTCTAACATAAGTTGTCGACACTCCATTCTTATATAAACAGTTCCACAACTTGTTTTGTAGGACAGTGTCGTAAGCCTTGTGTAGATCTACAAAAGCTAAATGAGTTGTTAAACTTCTACAAACTCTTTTTTCAATCAGGTTTCGTAATGTAAATATCCCATCTATACATGAGCGCCCTAGTTTAAATCCATTTTGTTCTTCAGAATCCTTCATTTCCCTCTATTTTTTCTTTCAAACTACGCCCGTAAAGTCTAGCTAATGACGGCATTACACTGATTCCACGATAGTTGGAACAGTCTTTCCTATTACCTTTCTTATACAGAGAAGTGATTATTGCAGTTTTCCACTCCCGAGGTACGATATCCCCTTTCAAACACTTATATATCTTGGCCAGGATCTCATAGAGTATAACTGGTTCGGACTTTATAAGTTCGTTATATATATATATATATATTACCAGGACCAGGTGCTCGGCCGTTCTTACTTAATTTTACAGCTCTGATTACTTCTTGAGTCGTTACCGGTGGAATATGTAAATTTTCTTCATTTGTACTATTCTCATTTACCATGTCCAGCAAAAATTTGGTCTATCTTCAGTAAGAATATTATAAGTGCCTTATAATATTCCCTCCACTCTTCCATGCTTATTGGGCTAATACTTGCACAGTCATTATTTTGTTTTCTCAATGACTTCAGTATACCCCATGCTTTATTTCCTCTAGTGTTCCCAAAACATTTCTCTATATCCTCACCTATATTTTGCCATATCTCGTTTTATGCTGCAGTAACTCTTTGCGATTCTTTCCTCCTATCTCTATATATTTGAAGGTCTTTGTCACACTTTATCATACTCGTATCATACTCGTAGAATACTTTTATGTGGTGTGGGCTTTATCACACAGTGAATTAACAGCCTTATTTTACACATGACTCTTGATAATTTTACATACGACCATTTCATCCCGTTCGTACCGTGCGTCAGAGAAGCGATTCCTCTAAAACTCCCAACAAAACCCTGATCCCCAATTCCTGTTTACAAACAGGGCTCCGCCGCTGAAGCGTCGCGTGCTCGTTAGGCTGCGTTAGCGGGATTTAGCCGCGCGTGACCCGAACGCCGCTTCCAAAGCCCTGTGTGTTAAGGGCGGGCGGGCGCTCCACGCTCGGAGAGATGGAGGAGATGGGCCACTAGTCGTTTGCGCGTGCCGCAAATGTTTCCTGCAAACTTTCCCCGCGTTTCCAGCCCCGCGTTTCCAGCCCCAACAGCTGTTTTGGAGACACTGCGTGCTTTAAGTGCCCCGTAACGTACCGCGCCACCTCGCGGGAAACTCGGATAGGGTGATAGCGAGGAGGTATCGGCGTAACGTAAATGGTCCGTTAAAGCACAGTCATGTGCCGCTTGTAACGTCTTATCGGCGTCGTAAGTGATTTACGTAATTTTAATTTTTATGCGCTACAGTGTAGTACGGTCTTTTGACACGAACGAAAATGTTTTGTTTCAAGATTTTAATAGACTGCAGTTGAACCAGATCACGATATTTTCAATAAGATGTAAGAAGTTCATTACATCATTAATACATTTTATATAATCTAAAAAAATATTAAATAATGTATATTCCGGCCATAGTAAATACACAAGTTGAGCTGTGTTATTGGAAGAGATGAAACTCACCAATTGAAAATTAATTCATGATTTGACGTTTAAAGTTTTATCGGTTATGAATCTATGCACTTTTCTTCAGCCATCACATTAAAAACCAACTACTGTTTCACAATAAAATGAAGAAACTTTAGAAGGTCGATTTATGAATCACTTCATTACTTTTCACCTCTCTTATGTAGTAATATTTCAAGATTTAATTCTTTAAAAACGTCGAGAGACAAAAATCATTGAAACAACTATTTTAATTTGTTTCACTCTTCTAACGACGTTAGCTTTGACAATTTTTTTCAAGAGACATATTTCCTTCTGGAGAAGTGGAGAGAGCAAAAACTGAAATATGAAAGTTTCCGTCGTGATTTCCAGAGCGCAAGCATATTCCTTCCTTAGAAGCAAGTCAAAGCCGCAGATGTTATCCGAGAGCCAGGAAGTGAGCGCAGCTTAACTCGCCAAACTGCACGAAATCCGCGCGGAGCGTCCCTCGGAACAGAAAGTTTACGAGACGACGACTGAAACTGCAGGCTAAGCAGCGGTTTGCGGGCTTCAATTTGGCTGCGGCCGGAGGTCTCTCCCAGAACCTGTGCCCCGAGAACTCTGCTCTCGGCGCCCAACGCTCCAGGAGGCGACAGACCGGACGCGAAGGCGACGGCATTCGAGGTTTCAGTGTCAGCGGAACTTTGTGAGATGGAGAAGGAGCAATCAAGACGATCAAATTCATTAACAAAGGAAATGTAATAGGTAATTTGGGGCCATCCGTAAATCACGTCACGTTAAAGACGGGGTTTGAGTTAGCGTTACGGGCGGGTAGGGAATGTTAGTTTTATGTTAGGAACGTTGATATTTATTATTTTTTTAAATTATTTCAACATTTGTTGAAATATTTTTTTTATTCCGTCTTATACAAAAAAATTTAAACACGAACAATTCAATTTGGGAAATATAAATGAATTAAGGAATTATGTTCAATATATTTATTACTATAAATAGAAATATTTTTAATCAATGATATGTTGATTGAATCTGTTAGATTACGAAGAAAACTTTCAACTGGTCTAACCAATTAAGTTGGTGCAGTAGACTCTCGCCCACATGCTATCTACGACAGCGTATGCACTGCATGTTTTCCAAATATTTCTCGCCTATTCGTTCTTCCTCCACTTAAAAATTGTCCTCCATCTTTTTAATAAGTAGTATTTAGCATGGCAATGTAATTCTGACTAATTTTCATACATTTTATTAAATAACACGAATAAAATTAATACAAACTGTTTTTATTGTTACATAATTCATTTTTACTCATTATTTAATGGAGAATATTGTCGCCAGACTTTAATGATTTAGAGGGGTTGAAATGCGTGTTACAAATGCGTTGCAGGGGGAAAGGGAGTATTCAAAATATTTCAAATTTGCATTACGGGATTTATGGACGGCCCTTTAGTCATTCAGTTACCCCAATGGATGAATCTGCTTAGATACGGGAAATTACGTCGTAAACGTAATAGTTCGTTTTTCGCTCTACGCGCTTCTGCGAAATAAAACACGTTCTTTGAAATAGTTTCGAAGCATGCGTTATATTGGACCTTCAACTAATATTAGAACCGACAGATTAGTGACTAGGAATGGAAACCGAACAAATACAGCGATTACCAAATATCGAACCTGAAAGTGTTTTAGAAATGGAAATTTCAAAGAGATGACCTGACCAGGTAAAACTTTTTATGGAAACGATGTCAACAGCATTTGAGATTGTGGATGAATGAATGATGGCTGCAGAGATGATAATGGTGGGGATGAAAGATTTGGGAAGGAGAACCTGTTGGGTTGAAATAGTGATTTAGATAACAGAAGACAACAACTCTAGTATACGAGTGAGGAGAGACAAGACGCCAACGACTGAAAGTGTAATGACTTCCAGTTCCGCTTTGGATTGCCTCTCATCATCCTTCCTCGTTCTCAAATAGCTCTATTCCCCTTAAGCCCATGCCTCATTCTTGGTTTTATGGTACCCTTTATCTCAAACTATAGAGAAGTCTGATGCCCTTGCCTTCCAAATCTTCGTTGTCTCAATCCCTCGTTTTTTGACATGGACACTTTGAGGTCTTGAGAGCATCCCGTCTTATCTACTGTTCTTCACTTCACGACCGACTTGCAGCCCCTTTTTACTTCTCTTCCTTCTGACAGGCCTCTTCGTTACTCAATTCCATTTTACCTTCACGAATGTACCAAATTGTCGCACACTCATCGGCTATTCAAACTGAATTTTGAGAAATCGTTTCGTCAACATAATCGAATTCTTTGAGGTTGAAAATCACTCTCTCAATACGAAACGTCCTGTTGAATTCTCTCGAATCAGCGAACGTATGACGGCAAATTATGGAAATGTTAGCAGTCGCTGTTAGTGAAAGCACACATGCATTTGCCCTCAGTTGTGACTGAAACTTGTGACAATTGCGTAAACGTCTTTAATATGCAGATGAAATACTCTGTTAATTGCCATGCACATTCACCAAAGTTTACGAAACAATACAACTAGGGGTTCAAATGTCAGTCGCAATAATCTCGCGAACTTGATATTGTCACTACCGTCTGCGTCTGCCTCCGCTGTGCGGGTAGGGAGCCAACAAGCACGGGCGTTGGAAATCGGAGACCGGAACGCCGAGGAACAACAACGCCGGCTCAGGTCGGGACAGCGCGGAGCGGTTCGCGAGGCGCTGCGGGCGAGGCGCGAACTCCCCACGCCGCGCGCCGAGGGGTGGAGAGCCAGCGCACAGCAAACTGCGAGTGCGGCGCGCGTGTCGAGGCGAAGCGCGAGAGGGGGCGTGGCGTGGCGCGGCGTGCATTTGCACAATAAACTCCGCGCGCAGGTGCCCTCGCCCACCCGAGAGCGAACGCGTGACGGCGGACGCGCAGAACAGCGCGCGGGGTGAAACGCGGTAGGAGAGAGATTCTGATTGATTAGTGATTCCGGGTGCGTTTACTGTTAAACGCGTTAGTCCCGTATGTGTAGGCATGTTTCTCTCACGCGGTAACGGTGATTTTTCCTCGCTAGATGGTGAGACGGCCCCAACCTATCTGCCGGCTAGCAATGTTTTCCCCAACCAGGTATCTCTCATCAGTGGGGCGCCTCCCAGGCCGGAACTAGTTCTACCGGTCTCTCGGCATGTATGGTAATGTAGCGCATGTAAGCATAAGTGTATGTAATTGAGGATAGGACAACGAAGAGGAAGAAAAAAGATCGTGCGGGGTCCGTCGCCCGTTTGTTATGGTGTTACTCCGGCATTCGCCTGGTATTGGTCGGAAAAACACGGAAAACTACTGATTAGAGCAGCCGACCACTACAACTTCCCTCCAGAGAGCAGCTGAATTCGACCTAGTATCTACCTAGTGTCGAAAATCCTGTCACCACCGTCGCGAACTGAACTCTAGAACAGCCCTGTCAGTGACACGAGTTGATGCCCTGAGCCACCTCTCCCGTTGGGCTGGTGAGAGACCAGGGGGAACTACATGGAGATTGATGAGAACGAGACGCCAGCCAGTCGAGTTACCGAAAGCTTGAGGGATTGGCGCACGTTGTAGTACAGGAAATGAGACGGGCATTAGATGTCAGTTCAGTAAATGAGTGAGTGAAAGAGCAAGAATGTACCAAAACTAGAGAGATTGGAGATAGAAAAAGAAAAACCTTTGAATGAAAGTGCATTAAGTGAAGAAGATGCAAATGGGTGGATCAGTAGAGAGGTTTCGTGGATCTGCTGAAAGGGAAGAGAAAAAGGAAAGTTGTACATGGCGAAAGCAACAGAGATAAGTTGAGTCAGTCGTTCAGTATGCACTGGTGCATGCCACAACATGAGAGGAAGGAAGAGAAACATAGTAAATCGAATGATTTTTCAAAAGTAGCCGAGAAGCAATTACTAACATGCTTTCTTTTGAGCAAAAACCGGTTCTCAATTTACATAATTTTGCTCAAACTTTTTATTAATTATTATTATTATTATTATTTTATAATTTATATTACTAAATATAGTGTATTATGACTGTGACGTGAGGTAGAAAGCTGTGTGTTGAGTGAATATATGGCGAAGCTGTTTGCCAAGAAGCGGAAGGAGTAGCAAGTTCAGGTTTAGTAAAATAGCGAGTGGAAACGCTTCGTAGTCGTAGAGAGCGAGAGGGCACGAGAAGCGATGGGATGCAAAGTAGACATAAACACGATACAAAACGGCAGTCAGGCAACCCGAGAGCAGGTCTGTTGCTTACGTGTACGCTATAGCGCTGGGCCTCTGGCACGATATTCAGGTTTAGTAAAACCCATGGCTGCAGTTTAGCAGTGAGAACGTTTGTTTGCAAACAAAAGTGACGTCACAATGTGAAGATTTTATTAAGATAATCCTGTAGAAGGGAAGAAATAAGATTAAGATTCAATAAAGGTTAATGAAACTACGTATATACTTTCTGCAGCTAACGCATTTCATTTAGTGTCTTTCCAAGACAAGATCATTTATCATATTCCCTGAGTAGAATTAATCAGGAAATATCCTAAATGATTTTACAGTGAAGAAAAAATGTTAATTAGTGCATATAACTTTTAAGAATACTTTGTTATTTTTACTTTATAAAAATATGTTATAATTATGTTATTTTACCAATAGTAACGAATGAGACAGAATCGGCTAACTTCTAAGTGATCATGGCGAATAACACCACCAGCTCGCGGCGCGAGCGCGAGTGGAATGACCTCGTATTTATAACCTCAATCTTTAAAGGCGCAGTGACGCTTCGCTACGCCTGCCCAACGAAAGCGACGAACGAGTGGCAAGAAAGTCTTTAGTCCAATGTTGTCAAGATCGATGCCACGAGCGGGAGTTCGTGACACGAGTGCCACGACGAAATTGCTCCTTCACGTAGTTCGTCGCCCCACCACCAGAGGCAACGTCTTCCCTATTGTAAAACGGCGGGGTTACTAATAGTTTCCTTTCACGACGTTAGTTGCGCAGAGTAGCTCGTGGCATGCTACGGAGCCATAACGCGTGCCACTGTCACTAGTAGAAGACCTTAACAACACTGCTTTAGTCTATTCAATTAATTTAAATGTCTTTGAAGATGTCCAACGCCTAATTTCTAACGCATTTTATCTCATAGTACTTTTTTGCTGAACACTTTTAATTTGACGTTTTGACGCTTTTCTACGGGTGTCGAAATTGAGAGATGAGACTCCGATCTAGGAGATTAATATAAAACATTCCCGAACCTATGCAACATATAATTTCCAATTGTCATTCAAGCAACACAAAGAGAATGCCTTTGTTATGCGAAAGTCGAACATAGAAAGCCCTCCTTCCACTCGTTCGTCGCTTTCGTTCACTAACCTCCCGACTGACGAGACTTCTTCGATAAGGGATAAGACCCTATTTATCTTCACAATAAAATTTATCGTACGGTATACGTTCGTGACAAAAAATTTAGTAACAATAGATACTTTTTAATATTTCTGATGCACAAAACCAAATGTTCTGGAGTACGATATACAGGGGGCGGATCCAACCGATAATTCGGGGCGGGGTGAATGGTACATTTCTGTTAAATAATAAACATATTTGTGATTGTATTGTACATTATTTATGTACTGTAGGTATGATACTATATAACATTATTGTTTAAAAATTAGATAATTTGAACATAAATTAATATTTAAATCAATTTTGACAAATAAAGGAAAATAAACGAAAACTCTAGGCCTTTGGGAGGAGGGCTATGCCCCCTCCTGGATCCACCAGTGGATATATACGTCTCTCGTTTGTCTTTGGCATTTGTGGAGAAAACGCTGTTGGATCTTTTCTACTGTGCCAGGTAGATGATGCATTGAAGCACGACAATTCTCTACCACACTCAGTCCATGCAGACAAAGGGATCTGCAAAACGTGTGGCTACTTCCCTACTCAACATGATTTCCCGACAAGTCTCCTCGAGCACGTTTCGTTCATTGTTTAAAGTGACACAATGCCACAAAACGCATCCCTTCTCTGTATCAATACAGATCTTACTGGAAATGTTTGGACAAAATAGTAAAATATATCTCAAGAAAAACTAGGAATGTTTATTTCACAAAAAACGTTACAAAAAAGACTGTAATTGAACAATTTTAAGATACAGCAGTGATTGCAAACATTAAGACTTTTATGAGCTTAACTGAATCAATTAACTGAACTTTCATTTGAATTCAGAATAGTGCAAAAAGAAAACCATAATTATAAGAATAGTATACAAAGTAAGACTATAATATATTTATCAAAAGAGGTGGAGCTTAGAACAAAATTGCTTAACTATAAAATACAAATTGATAAGCTCTGCTATTCTTCTGAAGCGCGCTCGGCCTCTTTTAATCAGTTTGGTTGCTCTAAGTCAGACCTGCACAACGCCTGCTCCCGCGGGCATTCTGCACTTGCGAGCCGATCGTCTGCCCGTGGCAGCGCCGAAAGTGAAAGTAGTGGGGAGTAAGAAGTTTTACGGGGAGGGGAGAAGTCTGACGTATCACGACGCGGCGCGTAGATTGAATGTCTAGGTGTCTAATAATGATCCATGCTTCAAAATTAAATGCCCATTTGTTTAAATGGATTATGTCCAGTGTTTCAAGTTACCAGGGTCATAATTCAATGTTTACGTTCTGTGCTCTACTGTACCTTTGTGATCCACCACTGTATTTTCATTTTCTATATTTTTAAAGAAAATAACATGCTCATTGTGACTCTTAAGCATTATTTTAAAGCAATAACTTTAAAATATATGCTTATATATAAGAAAAAAATGATTTAATTCTATCTAACACAAAATTGCAATTTAATAATTGATTGTTCACCAGGAATGTTATCATCTCCAAATCATAGAAAAGTGAACAAAATCATGAGAGCAATATCTCACATCAAGATTGACATAAAAATAAAATATGTGGCAATTCCAAGAAGGGCAATGTTTAATAGCACATTTGTGACCACTTTTCCCCATTATGAAACTGAATACAAGAGACCAACGAGAAAACTTCTGTGACGATATGTTACGGACAATCATAAGATAATCATGGGTATTGGTTAAATAGAATGCAAAGGGCTTTATCTTTGTATACGATCTCGTAAACGACTCTACACTCTTGTCAGAAATTAGAACAGAAAACAATCATGATTTTTTTAAGAACAATATGTTTTTGTTTTGAGAGAACCGTCTTATTCAATTAAACATAGTTAATAAAAAATAGTTGATTGCTGTCATCATCAAACAAAAACAATTCAGTATCATAATTTTGTGTTTTAGTGTTGTGCTAATTTGTGATTACATTGTAGCAAAGCTAATTACATTATGAGCCCTACAAGCAATTATAATACTTGGTGTCGAAATCTAATATGTATAATTCGTTGTTGTTTCATATTTCGCCCTATCATATACCGAGAACAAACATTTTCAATATAATACAAAAGACAATATTACTTGAACTGTATATGACCGTCATGTTCTTGCCAATTTCTCTTTAAATTTACGCGCTATCTTTCGAATTGCGCATTCTGATTGGTGGTCCCCACTCCTAGATTGGGTTTCATCCCCACCCTTCATCGATTTTCTCATTTGCACCCGAGTTGCCCGCACGCAGCTCCTGAGGTCAGTGAAAGTGCAAAATACTGTGCAGGTCTGCTCTATCTCACTGAATGAAGAGAATTACGGTAAGCCAGTGCCAGGCGGCGTGCTGTAAAAACCTGCAGGTTGGGAGTTGTACGAGTAGAATGCGTTGTTTAGCATACGAAGTCCCATATGCTAAACAACTATGCTGGTAGATCTCGTACACGGCAAGCTAAGAGACTGCGCTGAACAAGAAGAACCTTGAAGAGACTGTACAGCCAATACTCTGTTGCCCATTTGTTTCCACAATGAAAGGGCGAGAATTTGGCTTGGTGACTGCTGTTTCGTTCCCTCTGCGAACGGATTACTGCTTCTGATGTACAGGAGTGAGAGAACCGTGTCGGTTTCTCTGCGCACGGGGCACCCCTACTGCATGATGGATGCGAGTGCCGTGACGGTTTCTATGCCTACGACACATTGCTATGTTTGTCAGTTTTGTTGGCTTTATGTTCACCCGAGATGTAGTGCAGCGCGTCATAGCGACAGCTGTGGGTGCTATCGGAACTACTTTTCCGCAGTCATGTAGATGTATATCAGTTATAAACGTTTCAATTGAATACTTTATCATTCATTCATCAGGTAGGAAACATCAAGCTACAAGTACACATGTTTTATATTCATTGACAAGCAAATATATTTCAGCTGTTATGGCATTCCACTACCAACTCTGAATTCACAGAGAGATCCCTTTTTTAAATAAAAAAAGTTATTCCCAAGAGAAAAAAAACGACTGGGAGAGAGCGAACAAATCCTGCAGTGCACTCGATGCATTGGGAGATTCCTTCCTCCATAACGCAACAGCCCCGGAGCTGTATCTTTGTTGTCGAAGCACGCGCAAGGAAACCAGGGTTCTCTAGGGAGAGGACTTATTGGAGCACCAAAAAGACAAGGGCGATGCTGTGTGTGGGTGGGCGGCAATGAAGGAGGACGTTCCAACGGGGTAGGTGAAATCCACCGAGATTCGCTCGGAGAAAAGAAAACGAAAAAAGGGATGGGAAGGACAAAAAAAGTATGGAAATAAAGGAGAGAGAGAGAGAGAGAGAGAGAGAGAGAGAGAGAGAGTGAGGGAGAAGTGAGGCGCCAGAACAAAACTGCAAGGAAAGTTCTTGTACTAATCTTGAAGGAAAAACAAACAAATATCTGCTCAAAATTACAACTGTAAATATTGCTTCTAACGTTTTAAAATGTATTGTAATCTCACGGTACCTCATTCACGACTAACGAAAGTGTAAATTATAAAACAGAACTTCCAGATGAAGAGCAAATTTTAAAATGTATTATTTTAAACAGACCGATGGGTTTCTGCATGAATTTGTCGAGATTTCGTTTTTGAAAATGTCTCGCCAGTTAAATTGAATTTTGAAGGAAACCCACTTTCTTTGGAAATAAATTGAATTTTGTTCTTTTTGTTGCTTAGAAGTTCAAAAGATCGTATAAGTAAATCGTATAAGTAAATAAATTTTATAACCAAATAATAAATGTGAAATAAATTTTATAACAATACATAAATGATGAATGATAAAGTATTCAATTGAAACGTTTTTAACTGATATACATCTACATGACCGCGGAAAAGTAGTTCCGATAGCACCCACCGCTGTCGCTATGACGCGCTGCACTACATCTCGGGTGAACATAAAGCCAACAAAACTGACAAACATAGCAATGTGTCGTAGGCATAGAAACCGTCACGGCACTCGCATCCATCATGCGGTAGGAGTGCCCCGTGCGCAGAGAAACCGACACGGTTCTCTCAATCCCGTACATCAGCAGCAGTAACCCGTTCGCAGAGGGAACGAAACAGCAGTCACCAAGCCAAGTTCTCGCCCTTTCATTGTGGAAACAAGTGGGCAACAGAGTATTGGCTGTATGAAAGAGAATTTCTACAAACATTTTAAATTTAAATGTTGACATTATTAGTGTCTTGGTACATTCAAGCTGACAAATTAATCTACGACATTTGAATCCCAAGACATTTTCAGTTAAAAAATAAATGTTTAATATCGTCGCTGTGTTTGGGTGATACAAAGAGATATGTGATAGATTTTCTCTGAGATATTTCACAGAAAAACGGACCAGTATCTACCTTCTGAACTTCTAAAATCCAATTTATACACCTCATTACATCACAGAATGTTATTGCCAAGTGACGTGACAACAATATTACCTCACGTGTTAAAGGAATTTTCTTTCTATATTTAGCAAATGAATTTATCCACTTTTTCTTTACTAGGGCTTGGCAATAAGAGTTTCTGTCGAAAATTCGCCGTTTTCCGGCGCACGATCACATAACTTTCTCTTCTTAAGCAGTAATTTTGCAATATTACAATATGAGAGGTAAAACGGCGGGCTTTACCCTCTAAACAAACTGATCAGTATGAGAGTGAGGATCGAGATTCAAAACAGTAATAAATCCAGCTATTATCTCAGAAAAGACATTTCAAATAAAACTGAAAAAGTTAAGCGAACTATTCTCTTATTAATTCCCTCACCACCGAAGTTGAATTCCTCACTTTTAATGGTGTAAAATTAAGTAAGTGATACCAATCAATTCACTAACACTAAATTAAGAAAAAAACCTTACTATCAATGCTACATAAAATGTGTCCAGCATGATTCACAAGCAATTACTCGTATTACTTGAAACTTTCACATGAATTACTAAGCGTAGACGTAGACGCTAATGGAAAGAGGTGTGGTTTACCAAAAGGTGAACGTGAGTAAGAGTGGGAAAGTGGAATGTGTGAGGCAGAGAGATGTTTCACTAGGCGACCATGCGGCTGTCGCTTCTCCCTTCGTATGAATAATGTATGTTCTACTTTATACTGCAGCTCCATTGTGTACCAAATTTCCTCCTTCATCAGTCATACTCTCTGGCCGTATCAACTAACCGTGGCTAACGGAGTTCATAGATCATTGTCGAAGCACATAAATCCGAGATTTGGTGTGCTTTACATGAAATCACGCGCGAGACACTATGTGATAACAGAAGGGAATATAAGGCAGAGTAAAAACTTTAAATAATGGCGCCTCATCCGTCAGCTGTAACCCGAAAAACGACGTAAAATAATGGGAAACAGAGATAACGCATTAAAAGATCGATAAGAAAATTAAACATTCACCTTTTTAAGTCCATTATAGAAATTTTCTAGGCACATATTCTTAAATTCGAAGTAGATTCAGTAATAAAATCCATTTTAAGAGTCCCTAAGTTAGACAAAGTTTTTTTTATCTGTCTACTTCTAATTAAATATACATGTCAGAAATCAGTTCTGTTATTACCGTTATATGGGTACAGGTGACAAGGTGATTCACGCTGTTTTGTACCAAAAATGATTGAAAATCATCAAAGAAATGTCCAATTTAGCCCATAGAATGGAAGCTAGGTGAAGGGGATAATGCTTGATGCCAGTTCCTCTGTCCCTGGTTTCCATCTCGCACATTCCTTGGTCGATAATACTTGGAGACAACTGATGGGAAAATTCTTACTAATTTTTACTTTCCCGTATACGTACGTATACACGGAGTGATATACGTAGTATAGGGAAAGTTATGTAATGCTGCGCGAAAAAATGGCCAATTTTCGGCGGAAACAAATTAATTGCTGGGCCGTGAAAACGAATAAGTGGATAAAACCAGTTGCTAAATTAAGAAAAAAAAATCCCCTAACACGTGGTGTAGCCAGAAACCCTGTTTTCTAGGTCCTAGATACCGAAAACCCAATTGAAAGGAAAACGTCCGTCTGTCCGTCCGTCCGTCTGTGAACACTGCTGGCGCCTAAATCACGCGTACGATTTCTTCCAAAATGGATATTCCCTGGTCGATCTGATTCTAGTCGAAGCTTTGAGATTTTGAAAAAGATTCTTTAAAATTTGGGGGGACTTTATATAAAGCCCTTCGGGGATTTTCAAAATTTTCTCAAAAACGGCTCCAAATTTTTTCCTTAAATTTCTTGTATGAATAGAGTAAAATACACTTATTAACATGGCATAGGTCCGATTTTCATGTACAGCTGTGAATTTTCGAAAATTGTAAAAGTTTGACTTTTTTTCGGCGTCTTTCTCCAACTACAAATTTGAAGATAGAGATATTTTCTTCAAATAAAATTTGTTCTGCAAATTTAGATCTTTAATAAAGGTCATGTAAATGTTTTTCAAAATTTTGGTAGTTTTCGTGCAATATTGCGTGCCATATGTGCAATTTTAAAAAATTACAAAAACAAGATTTTCTCAAAAACGGCTCCAAATTTTTTCTTTAAACTTTTGGTAGGGATAGTGGTAAATGTACTCTATCAATGACATAAAAGCCATTTTGGTCTATCTGTTGGTTTTTTGAAAAATTATAAAAATGTAAATTTTTTTACTTGTCTCTCACGTCGTTAATATTTACATTATCGGCGATTTTTTCACATTATTATATTTACGAGTATATATGCTTTAAATAATGTCAAGTAAAGTTTCTCGAAAACATTACCGTTTTCTGTGAAAAGTAGCTCAAATTTCGGCATTTTCAGAAATGTTCAAACGTCATTTTTTCGTATATGGCTGCAATTCTTTTCTTGAAAATTTTGTAACGGATAGTGCTAATTACACTCTTTAGTATAGCGTAAAGTTTATTTTGAGTTTTTTTTAAAAAATTACATAATTGTAATTTTTTTGAAAGATCTCTCACATCTTTAATACGCACATTACCAGAAATTTGTAAACATTATTATATTTGTGAGTGTAAGTGCTTCAAATAATTTCGAATAAAGTATTTTGAAAACTCAATCATTTTCTGTGAAAATGAGCTTCAAATTTCGCACTTTTAGTAGCGCTAAAACGCCATTTTCTCTTGAACGGCACATCTTTTTTAAAAGAAAATTGCCATTTATGACTAGGTTTTTGTCTTATTTAGTATTCTAAAATTAATGTTTCCGTTCTACCAATAGGAAACCGAAAAATTAAGAAAATTGACAAAAAAATGTACATTTGGCGGTGATAGATGACAGTTGGCAAGAAAGAGTTTGTGGCAATTCAGAGTAGCTAGCGAAGACCCAAGGAAATAGAAAACTAATACGGGAAAGTCTGTGCCATTCTGTAGCACCACTAGTTAAATGGTAAGATCTAAAAACCAAATAACGCATAAGAGTATTTTGCTCTCAGTTCTCGCTTACGAGAATGTGATATCTCGAAGTTTGTGAAGTTTCACTATTACTTTTTGTGTTTATGTTCACATTTACGCTAAACGTTCTGATTGGTTCCATCGCATAACATGACCAAACCTTTGCGTTTACGATAAATGTATATATAAAAATATGTTTCAAGTGAATGAAACTTTGCAGAGGAAAAATAATGTCGAAGTCACGATTTTCATGTTTATCATAGATGTCTTTAGAGATAATAATAATAAGCAAAAAGATTATTTCTTATGTAATGGTGTAGACGAATATCAAAAATATAAAGTGTAGAAGAATCCAAACCATCACGTGAATTTCGAAAATACTCTTATTTTAAAATAAGTTTCAATGATACCTAAAGAAGCAAGCAAGAATTGTTTTCACACAATTTTTAACTCTTGCATCATTCCTCGTGCATGTCATACCAGACTCTGTTCTTCTTTCTCATTAAGAGCACACTCAGTTGTCATTTATTTCGTTCCTAGTGGGAAGTGGGCTATCGAGAGGGAATAAAACGAAGTCTTCTGCGAAAGCCTATCGAAAATATTCCGGGGCGCAAATCACAAGGGGCGCCTTGCAAAATGCGAAAGTCAAGATATAGTGTGTTCGGGACTCAATGGTGGTGAATATCGGCACGTAGATTTTTCGTCGCCATTAGGTTTCTCGGAAGTCCGAGAGAAGAATGGAGTGCAGAGAGACGGAGAGTGGTTACAGGACGAGATGAAAATGAAGGCGGCGCTTGGTGAAGCTTGTTATCGGCCAGAGCGGGGGAGGGGCTACAAACGGTTATTTATTGCGTTGGAGTAGCTTCTGCGAACGCGCTGCCGGAATTCGTAGTGGCTTGCTCTGCTGCTTTGCCAGTAACCAGCTTCTTTCATAAACAATGGATCATTTATAAAACAGTAATGTAAACCAAGAGGCTATGTTGCAAAAGAAGCATGTCAAAAGCAATATATTTGAGATTCGGAAAGTGAAACAATTCTAAGCCATTACTGGATATCGATAGCAGTACAAATGTATCCTAAAGAAGAGAGCAAATAAATGATCTTATCCATTATCCATCATTGTCATCACAAAATAAAATTATTGTGGAAGAACTCACTCATTGCAGTGATTCGACCTCTAAATAATTTCAAACTGCTCTGATAATCTAATTTTTGCACATCTTTGCTTAACATTTAATATTGCAGAGAAGGAAGAGAGAGAAGTTGCTAAATGAAAATCATGACAATCCTTTTTCTTAGAATTTAAATTCTTTCCAATATAATTGAAATAAATAATTGAGGAAGTAAATGCCCGGGAGTAAAAAGGTTACCTTCAAATTTATAATGTTTGTGATATTAAAATTTTTGTAAGATTCCATCTACTGTTCATTTGATATGATTCTCTAGTAGTCCAAATTGTGGCGCGTAGTTGTCCCTCAGCTGAGATCATCTTTATGTACCCCATTTAAATCCCTTCCAGGAAAAATGTTCACTTGCTTATTATTTTTGGCAAACGTTTTCATGTCGGTTACCATGTTTTACACCTGAACCCTTCAATTAGTACATTACACATAAAATATAATGATCATTTGGCATTCACATGCAAAAGAGTGGTAAGATAGCCTATAAACATGTGAGCCAAGGAAAGGGTAGTAAAATTACCAGAAAAGTATCCAATGCACGAATGGTATTTATTTAGACTAAATTTTAGAGCAATTGGTATGTTCGATTAAAGTGGTATTAGAAATTGTGGACAAAATCGGGTTTAGCACATTTAAGGAAAGGGATTAGCTGTGTCAATACTCCAAGAGATTTCAAGAACGGGCCACAAACGGCAGAGATAATTTGCTCATGCATAACAAACTCATGTGCAATACAAAATCGGCAAATCGCTCGCGCGGAACGACGCAACGTATAATTTGTCTCTTAATATGAATATATTATATTTCAAACATTGTAAATTATTTTTTGGTTCCCTTTTCACGTAATCAATAGCCTTTGTTTTCGGTTGCCTGAATTCGAAGGTGAAATGTGAAGTTCAGAGGTAGAAGTGGCAATGGCAGCCCCGGCGGAGGTTGGGGTTGCCAAGGCGGCTTGCCCCTGGCTGCGCCAACCCCCGGAAACAGCAATAACGACGCGCTTCTGGCCCGGCGTCCCAACAAATATATACGCGCTGGTGAAACAATATTCCGACCGCTAAGCATGTGATGCATACGAGACGGCTCCGTCGCCATGGCTACGCCCGCTGAGGAATCAGCCGGCGTCGCAACGTCAACGAGAGCAACAACCGAAGGCGCAGAATTTCAGGACACGAACTTGGCTGACAACTCTCCTGCAACTCACGACAACTTTGAAAAAAATCTAATTCCACAGCGAATCATCTTAATGGAGAGGCCATGCAAGTTTAGGAAAGGGGAAAAATGGTTAATATTGTGGAAAAATAATACTTGTCGGACTCATGCTGTACGTATTATGATAAAAGAAGATTAATCAAAAAAATAATATTCATCGAAATGTTTCATAAACTGAATATTCTCTATAAAAGTGGTAAACGTTGCGCGGTAAATTCACTTTCATGATACTGAATGCAATAATTTGAAGCGGTACTGTAAAATGCGTCTATTACTCTGCACCGTGTTGCGTTTCGGTGAGTAATAATTTCTGTGTATCCTGTTATTTGCGTTGCTCAGCCTGCTCTCTTGAAGGGAAGCTATAACGTTTTTACAATAAAGGGTAGTGCATAATATAAAGGATGCACAATATGTTTCATTTGTTGAACTATAATTTAAAATAATACCATTTTCTATCCATTAGTTCTTTTCACAAGCGAAGCAGTTTAGGAGTGAGTTATGTTAATTAAGTTCAATTTATGGTAATGTTGTGTTGCTAACAGCTAACAATTTGGAGTAGGAGATACCGGGGTTAGTTGTGACAATTTTATTTTATTTAATTTTTGAAGGTGTATGAACCATAAGTTAAAACTTGTAATAAATGGAACAAATAGAATGGCTCTTTGTATAAATATATAATTGTATTTAAAATTCATCAAGTTTTTAATAATGTATAAACAATTGTATGCAGCAGTGCACTTTGTCACAACCCCTCTACGGGGGCAAGTTGTGACTGGACTGGAGCACGTTGTGACACATGTAAAAGAAAAAGAATATTGTTATGTTCAAATCTAACAAACGTCTCTACAATACTGATTCATTTATATACTAACTTTCATTTAATCTTAATTGTTTTGAACATCCGAATGGCAGTGAATACAAACATAGTACTGCATTTATAGTACAGTTTACATAAGCCCATTTCTTACAAGTTATAAACTGCACCCAGTTCTCTCCACCTTTTGATGTTTGAAATGGTTCTAATCAAACAGGGCATATACACTTTTCCTCATCTTCGGAGCTTTCGGATATGTCTTTTCTATTTTTTCGATATATATTATCTAGATATTTGCTAAGAAACATAGCTTTTTGACAAGCTAATTTTTTGTTTTTTCCTTTTTTTAGTAAAAATATTTTCCCTAATCTTCCTTTTTGCAGTATTCGAATTCCTTCTTGAAAAGAAGTGCTGGTTAAAATGAAATGTTTCAAAGTCTCTGTTCTCGTACGGTTATTCCTCGAGGACCTTTTAGAAAGAGTTCTGATTCCCAAAGGACTAACCGCTGATGTGGATAGCCCATCTTCTACAACAGAAACAGCAATGTTGCCTTCTGTGTCATTAGCAAACAATATTGGAGCAAGAATCGACACTGTCACAACGTGTCCCTAAGAACTTGTCACAACTAGCCCTGAGAGACGCTAATATGAATTTCAGTTTTTATTTCATATTATTTTGCCATTCGCATAAACCAGAAACACATCCAATTGTAGCTTAAAACGTAAGTATTTCAATGATACTAAGTAGTTGAACATACCTCCATTTTATTGTTGCTAAAGTTGACTGGAACAATCCGATAGATTTTTACTTTACTACGCGTAAAACACAAAATGTTCGTAAACAAGCAAATCAAGCAACTTTTCCCGCAGCAACTGAAAGAGCAGACTTACGCAAAGGTTTTGAAACGTGCATATAAACGATTAAGAGAGCTCTCTTGGATAGGTCAGTATATACGATGTCACAACTTGCCCCCGTCACAACTAGCCCCGGTCTCCCATACATCTGCGTTTGTGCAGAGAACTGCTGCATCACATTTAACAAATGGTTTGGATTTTTCAAATTTTAGTACACTTGAATACAATCACTTGAATACAAATCAATTGCAAGTCAATAAAGGCTGCGAGTCGTAGGTATATGCAGAGAACAAATTCTAAACTGTGAATTGTTGTAAATAAATACTTCCAGAGATATTTTGTACAAACAGCAAAGTCAAAAGAAAATTGAAAGAAATCTATGCGAGAAGGAAATTATTCGTATGTAGATAGTCTACGTGCGAATAATTTCCTTCTCGCATCGGTTTCTTTCAATTTTTGGAATAAATACGTTCTCTTGTTGGTAGCTAAGAACACACAAGGATATGTGAGAGCATAGGACTCATACGTCTTCTTAAAAATACAGATGCGGAAAAGCAAGGTTCCTCTTGAGAATGAAAAAAGAAAGAGTTGGAGAAAATGCCACACCTTCCCAAGACCTGCCACAACCTTGACCGCTGTTATGGCGCTACAAAACGCGATCTACGCGTTATAGAATGAGAATGAGAGAGTAAGAGAAAGAAAAAGAGAGAAAGAGTGAAAAAGAGAAATAAATAAATAGAGAGAGAGAGAGATTGGAGGAAAAACGGAGGAGTGTTTTGATTGTGGTTTTAGGGACTGCGATTATTACGATCTTTGAGATCTGAATAAATATTCCCGACGACTCCAACAAACAACATTGAGTTCCTCGTGAATTTCAACAATTTCCTCCGTGAAGGATTGCTGTCTACATGGAAAAGCATTATTATGAGTGCAGGCCAATAGCGACCGAAAATGAGAGCCCAGTTGTTTATTCTATGGGAAATAAGTTCTTTGCAGAACGAGTTTAAAATGCCTGCTATGTTTAAAGATGAGCAGAGTGAAGTTTTACTCTCTAATTCTCAAGACATTTTCATGATCCGTCATCACAGAATTTAACATTACCTGAAATTGATTGTGCCTATTATAATATTATTCAATAAATTTAATTCTATATCTGCGTTGTTCAAAGAAATATTTGAAAAAGTATCCTTGACTAATTGAATATACTCAAGCAGAATATTCAAAGACATGTAATTTTAGTTAACTTCCTGTATATTGCAATCAGGTTAGATTGCCGAAAAAATTATGTAAATACTTCCAAGCAAGAAATCAGATAAATCGCATTTCGTTTCTATCATTACTAGAAAAACAATATTATTCCAGTCATATTAAAATTAAGTTTTTCTAGCCAAAACATAAATTGACAAGAAAACAGAAAGATTTCTACTACACGGAAAATCTGATCTGAAGCGTATGTCAAAGCATGTGTGAACATATAACATTTTCGTGTTTGATACATAAGCATAACCTTGGCTATCGACATGTGTAATATCAGTGCTAGATTAGTATGTCAGAATACTGCGTCAGATAAGAGAAGTGGTGGATAAAAATATTAGTTTTATCAGAGTGCAAAGTGCGCATCTTGCTAAATTTACATGAACGAAAGAGATGAGCGCTTAGTACGGCGAAAAGGATAAAATTACGTTTGTCATGTAGAAACATGTGCCTAGCACCTAAGTGGAGGATGTAGGAGATAAAATGAATTCAATTCAACATGTCCTGGTATTTGCAGATGATAACAAGGGGACAGAATTATCAAATCTGAAGTGCACGAAGTGTGCAAATGTAATTTTCCAGAAGTCTGGCAACATTTTATCGCGGAAATTACTTGATAAAAAATACAATTTGAAATTCGGTCCTCTTGTCAAGTCAATTTCACTATTTCACTGCATCAGAAAGAAGCATGAAACGCGTATCTGTTTTTAATCAAATTAAAGGATGAAAGAATATATTAGTGGAGTAAACGGTGGATTATTGGATTATGATTTTATTCAACGTCTCAAATAATTTGCTAATAACCAACATTTTAGTCGGAAGAAATTACACTTTTTAATAACACATCTTGATGGGCGCAGTTCAATGTTTCAATTCAGTTTTAATTTTTTTTGGAATTTATTTTGTTATTTACATTTCTATTTACTTCAACTTAAGTTTCAAAACATCGGAATTCGGTATTTCTAAAAGACTTCAGTATCACGTTTCTGTATCCAAGCTCGTCCAATTATTTATAAAAATGTACATTATACATCAGTATTACATTAACTAATAACAAGGAAGAAAATTTTAAAAAAATATTAACTAGCATCGACATTTGTTAAAAATCGACAGTAATACATTTTGGTCGAAAACGATCCAACAGATTTGCATACTCTATTTTGGGCCCCGAGTTACGCAGCTTCAAAAGAGCATGTGCAAACGCGTAAGTTTTCCCCAATTACAGAAACGTTTGCTGGAAGCCCTTCTGGGCCTGCACCAAACGCGACTCAACCGCTGAATGGACCACAGTTCTGCGGCGGCCGAGAGCGACCGGCAGCCGCGCATTCGGCCCACGCTGGCCGCTTTGCTTTTGTCCGCCGATGCCAGTCGCTTTGCGGCTATCGCAGCGCCTCACCCCCGACCCCAACCCCACCCGCGGCCACTCTTCCTCTTTGGCCGCGCACCGTCACTGATACGTATTTTTTATCATGCGCCGAAAATAGATTGGCTGTATTAGCATAAATATATAATTAATGGGTTAATTTGGTGAAAATATATGATTTTACCAAACGCACAATGCGCGCACTACGTTTCAAAGCCAATAATATTATAATTGAACATTACGAAAGACCAGAGCACATCAGCGGTGCGTCGACCATACATTAGCGCAGTGGAGTTTGGAAATAAAAATAGCAATGCGGTCTCTCACGATGCAATGAGCAAGTTCACACGGACCGATGTCATATGCGTGTGCTGGCGCGTCAATTAACGTGGGATGGCGCGACGTTGAAATGTTTCCAAAGACACGGCGGAGCCGTCCGTTGCCTCTACGATGACGCGAAGTCGTGAACCGTGCGCATAGAAATCGACTTTCGAAATGTAGAGGTTCTTAAATATAGTTCTGAAGTGAGTGAATGTTATAATATCTGAACAAAACTACATTAATGAATATAAAAAAATATTTATTTCCGTTTTAATATTCCGTTTAGATAATCCTCCTTTTTGCAGTTCACCATGGTTTCAGCATAATTCATTTTGAAAAATCAACCCTTGAATGGAAATTCTCGTACGTTCGCTTATTGTTCCGAAAGAATTCTGATTAAGTATAAATCTAAAGAGATTTTTTGCGCGCTAAATTAGCTTACATTTTTATCGGTTACGCTAATTTCAGATTTAATTATTTTTGCGAGTGCGCGGCGAGAGCCGTCAATGCCAACCGCAAGCGCCTCCCGTAGCGCGAGGCGGCGCCCCCCGCGCTCCCCGCCCTCTATCTGAATCAGGAATTCCGCGAACTAATTTCCCGGTCGTCCCCGCAAAAAGCAGGCACCGCGGAGACTGGTCGGGAGCGGCGGCGGGGAAGAACGGAAGGGGGCGGGGTTGCGGTGGAGATGGTGGTGATCGTGATAACGGTTGGCGTCAGGCTGGACGGTGCGGGTCAGTGCGGGGCAGGGGTGGGGGCAGGAGCGGGGTCGCACATGAATGCAGAGCTGAGGGAGGGGGCAGTGACGAACGGGTGGTGAAGGAGGGACGGAGCCAGGAACGGGGGGCGGAAGCGGGGGCGGGGCGAGGGCGGGGAGGAACTGGCGCCCCACTGCGTCGCGCCGGCGCTTGTCCGCTGGATTACGGCGGCGCGGCGCGGCGGTGGGAAGGGGGTCGGAACAATTTCAGATAAGGGCGGCGTTGTCTCGGGACCGCTGCGTGGGACGGCGCGGCGCGGTTCGGCATCGCGGCCGCGCGCGCCGTCTCGCTCTCCAAAGCCTCCGGGCCGCGCCCCCGTCCCCGGGCAGTCGTGGTTCCGTTGCTTCTTGCCTGCGAGAACTCTGTTTCGGGAACCCGACCGTCCTCTGACCTCTGCCGTTACCAGATGTGTCGCACTTTCGCTCGTTCCGGTCCCATGCGCTAAGAAGAGGCAGTGCTTGTAACAGTGAGATGGACGCGTGATATACTAAAACGTTTTAACTCCTATTTCACATGAGAAACACATGGAGTAAATGCTCTGGAAACGTTTCTGAAATTGAAGTTACTATTTATATTCGTGTCACGCCGCCTAAGTTTGACTAACTTTGTGAAAGCAATCAATTATTTATTTATTTATATATATATATATATATATATATATATATATATATATATATATCGATTTCAAATAGGAATTTAGGTTTGTACGTACTTCTTCGACATCTATTTGTCTCTGAAGTGGCCTAGACATATGGAATTTTCTTCTGAAGAACCGTGATATTTATTTTTACTCTCTCACTCTTACGAAATTACCTGCCAGTTCAACTCGCACAGTCAAGTCAAATTCAGAGAAAGTTATTGCGAACACGCTTTTCAGTTCCACATGTAGGGCCTATACCCTCTTGCGACATTTTCTTCTTGAAATGCGACTTACGTTTAAGTCCTGTGACCTCACAACAGTCACATTATGTCCATTTTATGACCATCTTCTTCTCTAAGCGTCAAATCGTCTCAAAGTCAGGTAAGTCTATTGCATTTTTCTTTTTCGTATTTCCATTCTTTTCCCTAATTCACAACTTGAGGGCCAAATCACAGTAGGGTGGCAGTAATATCCGTTCTTGTATTCACTAGTACTTGGCTCTATCTTCAATTATCATCAACATTTATTCTATAATTTCAAATCTCCTCCTACTCGAGCTTAATAATTGCTCTTCCAAAGAAAACATATCATTACCCCTTCCCAACGCAACTTCTCAATACTCGCAATTCCACCACAGCAATTACTCTCGTAGCAAATCTCTGTTGCCATTTCTCATCTCCCATTTCCCCATGTTATCTACTTCTCATCTTCCCGCCTTCCTTTCTCCCCTCAGTTAACCCACCATCTGGACAGACTAACCAGCTCTTTCCGCACACGCCACCCTCCGCTTCCCGCGCGCACGCCAGCAGCGGTGGCTCCTCCACGCCCCCTCCCCGCTCCCCGCCCAAGACATAAAGGCCGCGCGACCCTCTCTACCGCAGAGAGCGCGAGATGGCTTTCCCGTTATTTACCTCGATCTTGACGCCCCGCGCCGCCCCCGCAGCTCGCCCTTCCGCCCCTGCCCCTCCTCCCGCGGCCCTGCGGCGCCCTCGGGGGCACTTAGCGCGGCCGCCGCCGCTGTGCAAACGCGCTGCTCGCACGCAAACAAGCGACCGCCGCCGAGAGGGCCGCCCCGCCCCCCGCCCCGCCCCCGCGCTGCGTTGAAGCTCTGTTCCGACCCTTCGCCCCCTCCCCCCGGCCCCACTACAGACGTCGCAGCCGCTCTCGGCTCTCACGCAACTCGCTCCGCCCCTGCGGCCGCACCGAGTGGCTGCGGCCGGCACTGCGTCGTCTCCAGCGCTGCGCCCGCTCGCCCGCCCGCCGCCTCCTCCTCCTCCGCGCTTCTGCTGCCCACGCTGCCCCCGACGCTGCTCCTGCATCCCGGCTGTTTCCCTCCGTCCGAGGTCGCCACCGTCACACACACTGTCTGCTCCGCTGCAGCCGCTGCCCTCTCTACTTCCACCGCCGAGCCTTTCGTCTTTCGTACCCTGAAACCGGTTTGTCTCTACTCCCGCGCTACGTCTGCCCGCAGGCCTGGCCTCCACCGACTCGGCCGCAGCTGTCACATTTATCACAGCTCCCGCAACCACCCACACCCCTCACACTTTCATTTTCACTGCTCGGACCAGATGGCGTTCGTCCGGCACTGAAGACGAGCACTTGTGGTACTATCACAGTTTTATCATTTCACAAGTCTTATCCTTTTGCCCATAAATCAAAACTTTCACTTCCCTTTTTACACTTTCTTTTAACGAAGTGTATTCATTACAAAATAATTCGCAATCTTCCCTCACCGGTTCCTCTTAGCACCACAGGTGCCTTTTCTGCCATAGACACAACTTCAAAAATAACGCAGCCCATCTTCAACCTCGCCACCCAAAACCACAACAATCGCCACCTCCCTTACATCTTTCCCCCCTCTGCTTTTACTCTTTCCTCCGACGTTTACTAACAGCTATCGCCGCAGTGTCGGATGTCCCATCAACGCTCCCGCTCGTTGCCGCCACTACCTTCACCGCCCCTCCTCTCTTCTCCTCTGCCGCCGCCGCCGCCGCCAGCGTCCGCTCCGTTGACACCGCAGCCGTAGCATTCACTTCCGCCCCTGTGTTGTCTGTAGCTTCCCGCGCCCGCCCTCGCTGCCCGTCGCCGCCGCTGCCGTCGCCTGAGCCTCTGACGCGGCCCCGCTCTCGCCCACGCGACCTACATAGCGGCCCTCCGCGCCCCTCGGTCGGCGCGCACCCTGCGGATTCACACGCAAGCGACGAGCGCCACGCGCCATTTCACCCCGCGCTCGCGCGCGCCTCGGGAGGGCAGAGCGAGCACAGAGGCTGCGGCCGGTTGGGGGAAAAATACAGCGCCCCTTACTAGGTATCTAGGTCACGTGACGCAACGCGCTGGAAATAAAGGTCGCACGTAAACGAGCGTGATACACGCCGCATACGCATGCATGTAAATAACAACATTAAAGTGGACACCGTATTATGTGGAGAGCATTCTTTTTAGAAATTACGAAATTAAAAACAAATCTTGTAAATTTATTCACCTTTGCGATAAAATTGGCGTAGACTTGCGCTCTCCTGATATTCTTCAAAATGAATGGTCATTGTTGACAACATTAATTTCTATTACAAGGAATCGCCGTGTTTAGATGTAGGATGAGACTAATAGTAATGTTTCGTTCATTCAAAACTTCGAAATACCCCGTTTACTTCAGATCGTATCTTTCGAAATATACGATCTGAAGTAAACCAGAAAAATAGACAATAAAGTATGTGGTTGAGGAAGGAAATAAAACACAAATAATGTGAAGTATTTTAGGAGATTCCACTGTTAGATACTTTTCTCCGATTCTTTGCTAAACTTCTGCTTCATTACATTATGAACATTTCTACAAACCAATAGTACAGAATAAACATTTTCGAAACGTTTTTTTCCCACCTTTTTCCAACCTTTTGTTCATTCAAAACTTCGAAACACACCGTTTACTTCAGATCGCATATTCCGGGATACCCAGAAAAATAGATAATAAAGTATGTGTTGAGGAAGGAAATAAAACCCAAATAATGTGAAGTATTTTAGGAGATTCCACTGTTGAATACTTTTCTCCGATTCTTTGCTAAACTTCTGCTTCATTACATTATGAACATTTCTACTGACCAATCGTACAGAATAAAAATTTTCAACATTTTTTTCACCTTTTTCCAACGTAAGTACATGGTTTTATCTTGCAGCCAGAGTCCAAGCATTTTCGATAGGAAATAATCAAACTATAGTATTGATTCATACGTGGCACAAGCTCAACTTTTTAATAAACGTACGTCGTAGTTTGAAAAGCGGTATCAAAAGTGACATATTTCCCAAATTACCAGTGAATCGACGAGTGCAGTGGTCTTCGCCGGCGGCGACCGGGAGCACTCGGCCGTCGCAGCCAAAGCGATCGTCGCGAGCTCCGGGGCCGCCGGTGAAGCGCTGCGCAGCAGTGGCGGCGCGGGCTCCTTAATTTCGAGTGCGGTCGATAGGCGCGTCTGCGTGGGCGTGGGTGATGGCGGCGGTGGCGGCGGCGGTGGCAGCCGCGGTCGCAGGCGGGGGCGGAGGCGGTGGCGGTGGCGGCTGCACCCGGGCCGACGCCTCTCCGCCCCGCCCCTTCCTTCCCCTCCATGCCCCTCCCTCTCGCCCGGCGTCGCGCGCCAGCCCCGCACCTGTCGCCCCCGCCGTCACTGCCCTGCGCCGCTCGCGCGCGCCGCGGCGCGCCCCACCCTGCACGCGCGCCGAGGTGCCGCCCGACAGGTATTAATGGTACCATCAATATTAATTCAGACGTGGGTGCTCGCGGGCGGGCGGCGGGGTGCAGCACGGAGCGAGGAGAGGAGGGACGGGTGGGAGCGAAGTGCAGCGGGGCTGAGCCGTGCTGGGAGGGGCGAAGCGGGACAGGCAAAGGCGGGGAAGATGCGGGGAGGGGTGGAAGAGAGGAGAGAGACGGAGAGCGTCCGGGCGTGGAGGGATGAGGCTTGAGGTGAGTCGTGACGGGGCGATGAGGGGTGGGGCGAGGTTACGGGGCGTTGCTCGACACACGGGTGCGGTGATGTGTTCTACCGCTAACCTCGCCACAGACAGGCGCCCACCGTGCCGACACGCCCGCTATGCATGCAAATGCCCGCAGATGGCAATCGCGCCTGTGTCAACAGCCGCAGACGCTTGGCTGGTAGCCGTCTGTCTCCCACACCTCTTTGCCGCACGCCGACTCCGGTCGCTCTTTGCTGCAGCCTGAATAGATGTTCCGCCGCCGGCAGGGCACATGCTCGTCCACTGAATGGCATTCGCAACGTTGATTTGCAATGTCTGTTCTGATCATGCCATCCCTCAGCCTCGATGCTGCCAGAGCAGAGCTTGAAAAGAGATTGCGAGATTGATCGATCTGGTGAACTCTGAAAGGAAATTTGGTTTACAAAGGTAGTTTTGCATGATAAGGACGACGAGAGCGGGAAGTCCTGGCGTACTAAAGACGATAAAATGAAGTAGAGAAGCGGTCTAGCGGAGAAGGCAATTGTAGATGAATCAGCAACAGAGCTATATATTTTGGACCGAATTATCGAACAGGTGTAATACAGATTTTAATTGCAACTTACAATTGACAGTGTCGTCAATAATCCTGCCAATTTACAACTGACAGGAGCCTTCGAGAGATATTGCCAATTTTTCATATTACCAAGGTAAAAAAATTAAATTGTCAACTTAAGTGAATGATCAAATGAAGACATTTTAAATTAGTTTACGCGTATTTCACTCACTTTTTAAATAGTATTTCTGGTAAACTGTAAAATTAACCCAAACTTACAATTCATGGGAATGCAAGTCATAATAAATGATTAATTAGATAACATCCAAAAATGTCTCCCTAGTAGCAAGATAATAAGTGATTTTTATTATGAAGAAATGGCAGGCAATGGCGGTGTCTGCAAGTTCACGGGTCTCCATTAGAAACCTCCATTTCCTCATTCTCCATTATGTCTGCATTGTTAGATATTCATATTCTTCCAGTTGAATTTGACATCCTCTAACGATAATCATCCACGAACTACGCCTGAAGGAATGCACTTCCGTCTCATGAAATTCTGAAGTTCATTTACTTATGCAAATAATTTTAAGGCAACAATTACCATATAAAAGTGACAGATGAAATTGCAAATAATGTAGAAAATGATGGGACATGAACGGCAAATCACGAACGAAAACGGCTATTGTGAGAAAAAAAATAGAGGAGCAAGGAAGAACTGAATTCATGTCGACATAGCACAATAGCTATGAAATGTATAATTCGCGCGAAGCATAAAGGTCACAAAGGAAACGCAATAATACTATCACATAGAGGAAACAAAAGTGCTGGCAATGGATGTCCGGAAACAGCTCTTAAATGCATGGAATTTTGAGAGAAACGGGAACATATTACAAGCAAGACGAGAAAGAAGAAGAAATCTTGAAATACATTCTTATGCGCCCAATATTTACGAATACTTTCTCTCCACATTCATATCACATAGCTTCAAAAATTCACGAGAGTTCGTCGATATTTTGCGAAGAATTTCAAGGCACTCGTCAAAGGAAAAATATATTCAGCTAACTCTTAAAGCGAGATGAGTAGCTAACAGTGAGATTAAGGTATGAAATGTTGGAATTGAAATGTACGTATCAATGATAAATCCTGTACCTTGCGTTGATGGGAATACTATATAACAGTCATTCTTTGTGTATTTTCCTTGATAAAGGCGTATTTCACAGAAAAGGAGAACTAGCTACTGACCCAAATATGACTAAAACAAACTTGAGATGAAACAAATATGGACTTTTGGTAACCTAAATGTTAAAATATTTTATTAAACAAAGAAAAAAATTAACAATTATTAGCATTTATTCGTTTCTACGTTTCACTAACGACATTACTGAAATAGAACTAAAGTCCTGAATACATGCTTCAGTTACCATTGTTTGTAATGAAGTAACAGATACATTTTAAAATTATTCCTTTAAAAATGCTTTCGAAAAAGGCAACATATATGCACTTATTGGAAAAGTTAGTTGTAATACAACTGAGCATGCTGTTTCATGTTACAACGGTTATTTAATATTGTCAGGGCAATATTAAATTAACAGGGCAGTATTAACAGGGCAAAAATTGTACATATTTGAACTCGACTGCATATGTATTCGCGGCAAGCGACGAGTTACGGCATTTGGGGACCGTCTCATTGGCCCAACACATACTTCTGTGAGTACTCTCAACTCGCAAAAGCATTTACCGGAACCGATATTTGAACTTGACCAAGGTTGCCGCCGGGTCGTTCAACAGGTCAGATATCCAGACGCATCCATAAAGAACACGTATCTCGACGTTTGGAGAATCCCCCCCCCCAGAAAACGCATTTTGTAAATAATATATTATGCTTATAAAAGAAGAATATCAAGTCTAATTCAAAATTACTGTAACATTTTTCGTATTAAAAAATATGACTATGTAATGGTAAAATCTGTTATTTTTCTTAAATAATTTTCTTGCAGTCAAAAACTTTTATTCTTCTGTAAGTGTGCTATGTAGATGAATTTCAGTGTCAGCTTTAGGAAAATTAAAAATGAAATGAAATTGTCATTTTAAAAATTAACGAATATGCTTATACATAATGATGATGATGATGATAATAATAATAATAATAATAATAATAATATATTACATTATTTTTGTTTGACCTATTTTATAGCTCAGAATATCAATTTCCGAACAGTTTATACCAACCTCTTACGGTGCCTAATCCAAACACATGTTATTAAAATGTTGACCTTTAGTGAAATTACCTTCGTTCTAAAGCTTACTTTTCATGTAGGCATGATAACGAAAGCATGCCTCTTATATGAGCGTTGTTGCATTTCAATAAAAATTTTCCGAATGCGTAAAAAACGTTCGATTAAATCAGAACCACCCGGAAAAACGGAACGAGCAATAAGCAATCGCCAGCTTAACACCGCCCACATTACCGCCTCCTCCGCGACGATCCAATTCGCAGCGCGCGGCTGTGATCCGCGGCGAGCGGCGGCAGGATCTCCGCTCGCGGGTGCGCGCCGGTAATTGCCATATCGCGGAAATAAAGCGCGTGGCACGGCGCCGCGCGGCGGCGGCGGCGGATAACGCACAAACGCGAAAATGGCAATCACGCACTAAAACCACCCGCCTCGCCCCCGCCGCGTCTGCTTCCCAATTCCGACTTTGGCTAACAAACGATCTCCCACTGGCGCAATCCCCGGCCTAACGGCCTCCGAATATAACGTCACAACACGCAAAAACATGAATAATGCATCCCCGCGACGGCCAACGCAATGCATAAAACATCAGCCCAGTATGAGCGTATTTAAATAATTCCACCTAACGTGTTATGTGTAGCACAAAAATGTGCGCACTATCTGCAAGGAAGTATTAAGCCGCGGAATGGGATTTGAGGGGACAAGGCTCATCTTTTACAAAATGCTTGCTTGCACCCAAGAATGTTAAATACAGCTTGCTGAATCTAAGCGAGGCAAAAAGGGGAAGTATGATTTATGTTTATTTTAATTTAGGAAATTATAACGTTAATACTTTGTGAGTAATCATTGCTCATAATTTCTACAGACTATAAAAATGTTTTTATGTACAGAGCACAGCATCCTTTAGAACTTCTTTTCAATGCAAAAACTGGGACGCAAACATTTGTAGGAATCGATTTTCATATTATGAATATTAATTAAAGACCTTGGGGGACAAGAACATGGTATGCCACATTTCTGATGAAATTGAGATGTTAATATATTTCGACGTCCCATAGATGCATCTAGAAGTTGGGTTTTTATTTTAAAGATTCGTCACAAGATGACAGTGTAATTCATAAATTTATGTTCTTTATCCTAAAGTGTAGAATGCAATGTCTAAACCATTACTTTCCTTACTCTCAAACTTACGCATAAAGGCATAGCATGTTATTGCCCCGAGGTCTTTAATTATATAACACTGACATTTCATCTTCGAACAGATTAATTTAGTACTGGGAAACCCAATTATGGAATTATGCATATACCATACTTTCCATACATTGTTTCGCAAAAAATTGAACATTTCTAAGCAATAGTGGAAGCATTGAGATAATTTTACGTCAAGGTAGACTTAATGTTTTACTCAGAAGATATTTATTATACTTTGAAATTTAGAATTACGGACGGTGAGTCACTTTTCTCCCAAATATTTGCCGTTCTACTAATCCTTGGTCCTGCTATCCATTCTATTGCTTCTCAAAATCATTCGTTCTATAACAAAAACACTTGTAAGGCATACGACACACGATCTGAGTCAACTGTGCACATAGACGCGCAGAGATTTTGTAGAGAGATACAGAGCAAAGACATACAGATAGATATAGATCAAAATGAAGGCAATCATACGTCTTTGTCATATGAAAGACGAGTTTGACAGGTGTAATCGAGTTGAAGGTCAGTCAATCATCGATTCTTTCTTTCCATACACCATTTTGCCCTTTAAGCGACATTTCAAACAGCGCACTGTCGTCAGCGAGGCAATCATTTCAACAGCCACACAAACATTCAGATATTCTCTCACAAACTCAGAAAGTCGGCGAGAGACGAAATGGCTCTCGTTCACCCTTTGATCCGACGTCGCGAGAGAAATGTGACACGATCCTCACATTTTTTCAATGCGATTCCCATGATCATTTACCTTCTTCAACACAGAATACAACCCATTCGAGAAACCGAACACAATAAATCAAACCAGGGACGGCGATATTCGAGTAGACGCGGCGGGATGGCGCCTCGGGGGCTCCGCCGAATGGGCTTCTTTGTTCCAGGGGGCTCTGTAATCGAATCCGCCCGCTCGCCCACCCGCCCGCGCCCCCTCGGCGCGTGTGGCTGCCAGTTCCGCGACGACGAGGAGGGGGAGGGGGTGCGTAAGAATAGGAACAAGGCTGGCGCAAAGAGCACGCCATGGCGGAGATACGCAATCGGATGGGGTTTGCGTTGTGAGAATGCGTTTTAATATATTTCTACTAATAAAAGTTTGCGAGTAAAAGTAAAGATACTGTTACTGCCAAAAGTTGAGAAAAGGGAGTTTATCGAGTAGAAGAAAAGTGTTCTGAAAATAAGTACGGGCTGGTAGTCGACCAAATGGTATTTGTTTAGGGAAGGGGGAACTCTAAGACAGAGATGGGACATGGTGGTCGAACCGGAGCCAACGCAGGAGAAGGGTGGAGGTGGCAGTTTGAGCGAGAGACTGCTATCGAGTTAGAAAGGAAAGCGGGGGGAAGAGAAGTGGTGGACGCTGGGTAATCGAGAGTTTGCGGAAGAGCGTCGAGGAATTGCTGCAGCGCTGAATTAAAGGCGATCGTGAAATAATTTAGGGAAGGACACAGGCTATGAAGACGGAAGTTAAGGAGAGGGATAATGTCGAGAACAAAATGAGGCCGGGTACGGGATAACGCTGGGAGGTCGGAGAGGCTCGACCACAACGGGGAGGGGAGGACGCGAGAAACACATTCAAGGGGAAGCGAGAGGTAGATGGGCAGGAGGAGCATAAATAATAAGGGAAAGCTGGGCGGGATACGGGAGGGAGTAGAAATGATGGTGGGCAGAATAAAGGGGAAAAGAGAGGTGATGTCTGGGGCAGTGTGTGGCGGGAAGTGAGGGCGTAGTCGTAGCTAGAAGGGAAGGAAAGGGAGGGCGAGGATGGGCGAGGTGGGAAGGAGCCAGGGCGACAGGAGGGGGAGTGACTCGCGCGGTGGTGCTGACGGGCGTTGGGGGGCGGAGAGGTCCACAGAGAAATTGGGCGCGTGGGCGGGGCGGAGAGGCCATCCAGCGAAGGCCGCGTATCGCTCTCGCAGGCAGCGTCGCAGAACAAAGGGCGCCGTCCGCCGCCGCGTCACCGCCCAATAGCCGCTCGACGCGGCGCTTTTGTCAGGGCCGTCGCCCATGTAATCAGATGCCGCGCCGGCGCCCGTCTGATAAGTTCAACCTCAAATTTAACCGACGCGACCGGCGTCCCAGGCGCTCGTCCCGTGAAAGAGCAGGAGGCGGGCAGCCAGAGAATGGCGTCGTTGTCCCGAGAACATCGAACAGGAGCGATCTCACCGAGAATAGAACGCGATTTTTTCAATTCCCTTCCGTAGAGAAAGAAAATTCTCCTCTTCCTCTGTTTTTTCCATGTTCTAGCATGAAGAACTCAGTGCTCACCTAGTTCGTATTGCATGCAAATCAAATTACAATTTCTGTTTTTCGTAAAGAATCACTTAGTCAAAACTAAATAACGTATCTCAATTTATAATAATTATCCGTTTGCACATAATAAACTCTCCCATTAAAAAAACAATATGAAAATTCTTAGATTCATTTATAATTTAATGAGATTAAAATACATTATTGGCATTGAAACGTTAATGTAAAAACCGAATGTCAAAACAGGGGAGAACAAAAATCTGATTAACTTTTTCCGTTAATCAAAATTCAATAATGTAATATAATTAATTTTGACACGCCACTGAAAGTCGCAATTCAGTTAGATAAATGTCAACGAAAAACTCGTAAATGGATAAGTAAATTCACGAACGAACAAAAAATAGGTATTAGCACATTCGTGTCTTTAGAAAAATGAAACTAATACTGCTCTTCTCTTCAGAATTAATTAATCTGACAGTCGCAGGCAATATCACATATTGATAGGAATAACTAATCAATGTCAGACAAGTAAATTAATCATCGTATTTTCATTGATACTGGAAAGAGAAATCAAACCTGGGAAGAAAATTAATTTTCGATTGAGACTGAAAAACCATTTCGAAAGCTTAATTCTGCATAACAATTACAATACACTTTGGTTATCCCTATACGTTGCTCGTTTGGAAAAAACTGAACATAATTTAACTTGACTGTGCGACTGAAAATAAAATTCTACACTGCAGTTGATGTAAGCAGAGGTAGATTCCATGCTGCAATTTCTACACTACACTTAAGAATAGCGAGAGTTTTGCTGGATCTGGCGTGACCTATCTTGTTATTACCCTAAGCCATTCAATTTAATAATAATAATAATAATAATATCAAAACTCTTCAGTTTCCTACAATCTCGCGCGTGAGCATTTACCTATCGTGATGTTATGAAATCATTTTTCATTACTTCACTTTTAAGTACGATTTCTTTTCAGTTACGAGAAAAATAGGATATTATCGTTGTTACAACAATTTTTAAAACCTAATAATAATAATAATAATTATTATTATTATTATCATTATTATTAATAATATTATTATGTATTAATTTCTCTCCGTGAACAGAATATTCCACTGAAACGTCAGGTTTTCTCAAAGTGTTTTGCGTTATTTTGAGAAACAATTAGAATTATAGATCAATCAGCAGCACGTGCCATCGGTGACCAACCCTTCCCGAAGCGCGCCGGCTGGCAGGGAGCAGGCGGCGCCTCGCGAGACCCAACCCGCCAGGGAGTCGATCGGGGAGGCCGCGGCGAGGCGCGCCTTCTCCGTCTCCGCCCTCGCCCGAGGCGTCGCCCGCCCCATCTAATTGACTAAAAAGCTCGGGGACGAGTGCGCCTGAGAGAGACGCGCAGGCGGCGCGACGCGACGCGTCGTCGAGACCGTCGCCGTCACCGCCGCCGGAGCTGCGGCGGGCGCCGCGACGCCGTGATTTCCCGCGGGGCGCCGTCGGGACGCGTTAGTCCCTGGCTCGGGCCGCGTCGAATCGCGAGACGACGCGTAGCGTGCGTTCTGTGCGGGGACACATTCTGTTCATCCCCAGTGCGAACGGGCTTTGGAGTAAAGGCTAGGAACATTATGAGTCTATCGAAATCGAGTTTCCCGTGGGAACGATTGGGACCGCGGTCCAACATATGAGTTGTGGAGTGGAATTAAAATCTCCCGTCCGAGTGCTCAGTTTCTCAGAGTTATTCATTTCGTTATTGCCAAGGTGGGCGCAGCGAGAATGGTTTGGAGCTTTATGCTCCCTTCTCCGCTGACCGTGAGTTGGGGTCTCGATTTGTTATGGTAGTGCTGGATACTCGTGCGTTATTGGGTAGGAACTTGTTGCAGGGCATGTGCAGGGCATTTGACGACTCAGGTATCAGCCCAATCGCTTCGACTTGGCGAGGCGACCCAACCAAGATTATGGCCAAGATATACCGTAATCCGGTGGATCAGGATATCAGTCCGCCGGCGTGCTTGTACGCCCTTGGAGGGTGAGGATCAAAGCCAATAATTTTTTTTGTTTAAAAAACCTGACCGCGGAGGAAACAAATAAATTGGGTGGTTTGACACGCTGTATAATAATTCACAAATTGTTTTTAAATAATGAATTAATATAAATTACTGGCAAAGAGAATGGAACTTAGAAACATCGACTACGAAAAATAACGTATCACGAAACTCATTTTAATAATAAAAATAATGCTGTAATAACAACCGTCATGTTTATTGCTCATTAGTCATGTAGTTCAGTGAAAAATATATTTATGATGAACAGGACGGATAAATATTAAAAAGGTTAATCTTATGTATTTAATCAAAAATGAAAAATTATGAGCTAATATTATATAAAAACGTATGATAAACCTATTTACTGCAATTTCTTTTACAAAAACGTTAATACTTTAAACGATAACAGTTCCACTATTATCTCTGCTAATTCTCACTGAATTGTGAAAAATCGAAATTAAGATTTAGGATCTATGTATATCTTTCGGTCTTAGTGCACCCGATGGATTTTCGTAGTGCTTTATTTCTTCCTTTGCCTTTTGGCTTCTACAAAAGTGGTAAGTATCCAAAAGAAACAATACTATGAACTCTATTGACTATGTATGCAAATTTTCATCATAATCGTTACCAACAGAATGGATATGAAGTGGGTCAAATCTTCCTCAAATTATTGTCAAACCTCAGTAACACACTTCATTACTTTATCTTTCACGGGCAAGTGTAAAGGCACATTATCATGGTTTGTCATTATATACGAGTCCAGTACTCTGTTCTTGATATTATTTAATTTCTATACTACATGGCAACTGTTTGGTTTTTATCTTTCCTGAGAAAACCAAATAAACACTTTTCCTCGAACAGTAAAACGCGTTTAACTCCTTTTAAATGACTCAATCAAGTGCTCAAAAATCACTGATGTTAGGCCTTGAGAAGTTTCATCTCCTCATGAGTCTAATAGAGTGACAACATCTACCAATAAATAGAAAAAGTTTTATCAGAGATGAGTCAGACCTCCTCTATGATTAAACTTCCCCATTTTCTCTACGCTCAATGTTCTGTATAAAATATTCTACTGAATCATCACCATGAGATTATAAAATGCAGTGTAAAATTACTAATTTTACATTCGTCATTTTGAAACACCAAAACAATAAATACGTGCTAAAAATGACAATACCTTACACGCTACACTTGGGTCACTACACACTGTTATGCATACGAATACATTGATGAAATTTCTTTTATTTTCTATAAAACACTGGTAAAAGAATTGTACATAGAATTGATGTAATAATCCGCCGAAAACTAAAATTGCAAAATAAAAATGCTAATGAAAATTTTACAACCACAAATGTGTATTAAACCTCTTTGTTTCAAGCATACAATTCTGCTTTAATATTCGTAACTTTATTGAGAATTTTTTACATGATCGAATATGTTTAAATCCCTGATGATCAAAAAGATTGATTGTAAAATTTCATCCAATTTTATTTTGTCATTACTTATAAAATAGGAATACGTTATTTTTGTGGTTTTTATTTGAGATTAATTAACTACAGATACGATGAAAGCGTATTGCAGACTTTTTGAAAGGAATTAATCCCCAAATGGGGATTATAGAACCCGAGTCAATTTACAGTTTATTAAATGTATTATAAAAATGTCAATGTACTATTTCGAAATATAATAACTACTTTCATTATGAACTGATGGATTAATTTTAATTTTTCACGTACAAATATTACTTACTGGTCTCTAGAAGAATATGTTTTCTGTAATATCGAAAGAAGAAAAAAATTCACAATACCGTTGTCAGATGAGTAACTGAAATGTGTAAATCAAACTGTATATTATTTAAATATCTTGGTTGATTATGTCAGCTTTAAAATCGATTTCATTTTATGCAATACATTCATGCCTCTGTGGTGGCAGCGGAGATTTTGTGGTATTCCATGATGAATTTCAAGGATAAGGATGTATCAACCACAATAAAGGATGAAATTTTTTATATTCAGAAAATTTCGTCAAACATGTTTCGGGAGTGTTTCCCCATCATCAGTGACCAAGTAACATAGATTAAACACTCATAATTAAATGTTATAACAGTACAACGACCAGTATGCCGCCATCTTGTGCATCGCACGTGGTTCGGGAACAGACGTTCTGTCAAAAAAGAACGCCAATTTCCGACGCACGACTACAACATATTTCTCTTTTTGCGAAATAAAGCGAGAAAGTAAAAAAGGAAATTCTTTGGATGAATTCTAATTACGATAGTAGATCAATTCTAATTATGTTTACATCCCATAATGTAGATCTCCCTTATTTAACACATTATGACCCTCTGATATTGCTACTTACACTCAGTTTATACTTAATCAAAATCACGCATCAATAATAAGTTTGACATAATACTCCCAACAACAACCTAAAAACCAACACTTTAAAGCATTGCGGGCGATGAAAGCGCAGACCGTTCGTTTCAACCCGAAACGAGTGTTGTGGGCAGGCAATAAACAACAGTCCTTTTATCCCAAATCACGTGAATTAACACGTATATTTTGTTGTACCGAAGATAAAGCACTTAAAGCCCCGAAACTCTCTCGCGTGAAGCGGGCAGCTACGAACCTTGGCAAACAAATAATAAATAACAAAAAGAATAAAAAAAGAGGAAAGGGGCCGCACGCGCGGGCGAGAGGTCGCCTCGCGCACGCACGCAGGCACACGCGCGCGCGCGTGTCGCGGACACGTCGGCGCAGCTGCGGCGGGCGGGCGCGTGCTCGGCGCGGTCCCCAGGCACGTGACGTTATCAATTTTCCGAACCAATGGAAAAGCCCGCCGCGCACGCAATTTGTTTGCACCGGCCTGGACAAACAATCGCAGAGACCGTTGGAGCGGATTACCCGGGGGTTGGGTGGGGGAGTTGGAGCCAGTGTTTCTTTCAGAGATAAGCAGGAAAATGAACAAAAAAAAGACCCTCCGGGAGAAAATTCTAATTACCTTGTAATTAAATTATTATATCCAGTTGTGAATGTGTATTGTTGTGTGTATTCATTTTATTAATTATTGTCATTTGATTTTGATATTATGTGAGCGACGCAAGGGTCAACAAAGAATGAGATTTTTATCGAAACAGAGAAGACTCGAAATAAATGTTTATGCACGCAAAAGGAATTACTAATGAAAGTTTTCTTGCTTTTCAGGTGAAATAGTAAATATAAAATCAAGATAAAATACGTGATTTTGGCTCCACTCCTTCATTTTTCGGCAAAATAGCAAAATGTATGTATTTATTTATTAGTGTGAAATGGAGTTTGCCGAAAAAAAGAAAATGTTCAAATCTCAGATCAGCAAAATTATATTTAAATATTGTATTTAGGGAACTACGAAGCTACCGTATCAGGAGAACTTCTAAACTGCGTAGAAGGTTCAAACTTCTACGTCTCGTCAAGACCAAGATTCCGCCTCAGGGGTCAAAGGTTAATAAAATGTAATATTACTAAAAACACTGCATAGATCGAGTGAGAAGAGAAAAAAACCTGACGACCTTTTTGTCTCTAAGCCTGCATATTTTATATTTAGATTATTGTTTACATGAGAATATAAATGATACGTAATTAAAAACTATAAATATTTTTACGCTGAATGCACATTCTGTTTATTTCAATTAGTGAAAAACAAAAACATTTAACTTTTTGCTTTTATTTGAGTCCATAGATATAACGCTTTTTCACCAGCCGCTCCGCATCCATGAACACATCGGAAATGCTAACAAATCAAAAATATATTTCTTACAACCACGAAATGTATATTATTATCTGCAAAGAGAATAGTAATATATTTTAAATAATAATGATGCTATATATTTTAAAAACATAAAAAATATTTTTTGGCAAAGAGAATCTGTAAATAATTGTTATCACCCGACCTTCTCGCAAAACATTTGAGGATATGTCATTTCCTTTTTTGAAAGTGTTCATCGAAAATGCCGACAGAATATTATGTGAAAATGAACACCTAAAGACCTTCGCAAATTAACGATTGTGGGAAATAACGTGGTAACCCACATGAGGCTCGTTTTGCACCAACAGCGATGCTGTCGTCAATATTAAAGAAAGCAAAAAAATATTTTTGTTTAAAAAGTTGTTTTAAGAACCACTTGCCTTCATTCTCTCGAGAAATATATCCCAAGACGAAAACTTCCAATGTACGAGAAATTTCTAAGGCACTATTCTTTTCATTTGCAAATTTTGGTTTACCCTGTTATTGACCACAACACTTCAATTATGTTGCACGATTAACCATACATTCAATTCGATGAAGAGTTACTATTCCTGTGTGGAGGAAAATACATAAAATCAAGTTATAAAAATACTCTCTATTATAGAATATTCTAATATTTCACATTTACCACGTATTGCTGACTTACGAGTACGTACCCGACTTCTTTCCTACACATGACCGAATGACATAAAACACATTCTGCTTTACATAATATCAACGAAACTCTTCTTTTCAAAGGGTTTTTTGAATAATGAATTGCCTACCAACATGCGAAGACACACTACCGTCTGCTCCGTTTGACTTCGAGAACGCACACACAAGTACCAACACGCAACTATTGTGTAAGCCAGCCAACAAGGCCGGCAAGCCTTCATCAGGGTTATGTAAGGGCCATCTATTATGGAGCGGCTCACGTGGAAGTGCATCCGCTATCCTACCATCTCGTTAAAGCGAGCAAACTTTCGTATCGCGAGCGGGCCGCTCGTTCTTAATTGGAGACACGCGAGGCGAGGCGCGGCGCGGCGCGGCGCGGCGAGGCCCCCAAGCAACGAACTTAACCGCGTCCTCCACAAACGCTTCCTCGAAGAGAGGGCGCGCGAGAGGCTCGGCCAGGAACGGCACCACTCCATTCCGGCAAACGCGGGGACGGGCGGGGGAAAGGCGGCGGGACAGGTGGGGAATATTTCGACAACAAACAAGAGATGATGTATTTGAAAATGGACGGTGTTATGCATCAACCGGCTATGCGACATCATACAAGTTTTGAGATAATCGTGTTTAAAGGTCTTATTACATTTTCAGCTCTAAAAACTGTAATTTAATTATTTCATTCATTGAAGCGCCAAACTACACAAACATGAGTGGAATATCTGGTGTTTAACTGCATAAGTTAAGAACAGCAGATTCGAAGATCTATGTTTATAGCCGGTTGTTGCGAAACAAAAAATCCCTGATGTGAGTGATGGCTTTTACATTTTCCATTAATTATAACGCTACTTTTACAGATTTGGCGCCAAAATTTTGCGTACACTTAGAACATGGTCCAATGTAAACAGATGACGTCCATATCTAATTTTTTCCAAAAATGGCGTTTAGCCGGTTGATTCATAACACCGTCCAATCTTGTGATAATTTTATGAAATAACCTTACTGTTTGTAAAGAGAATTCGGAATACCGTTTATTTTTGCCCTTATTTTATGTATTTGGAATCTGTATTTTTGAAGGTAATTGCGAGAGCGGGCGGGGTGCTCGGAAATCAATAGTAGGGGTGGGAACGGAAGGAGAGAGCGGGCATTTGAAGGTGGGTTGGTAGTGATTAGAAACTGTTAAGTCAGGGCTGGGTCAAGTGAGGAAAATGGGTGTGAGAATGAGTGAGAGTGGGCGTGTGAGGGCTGATAATGGTTATGACTGAAGCGAGTACGAGCAGACGGAGGAAATGGAGGATTGGAACGATTCAGCGCGAGAGTTGGTAAGAGGAAGAAAGCGGTGGGGAAAGTGAAGGGCGTGGGGAGTCTTGGGTGGGTGGATGCGGGCGCCAGATCGATCCCCAAGCAGATATGCACCGCACGCGCCTCAATCCAATGGCCTTTCGCCTCCGCGCTCCCCCCTCCCGGGTATCCGACTTCGTCTCGGGCGGACGGTCGCGGACGACTGTGTGGGACGGGCTCCGCCTGGCTCGTGGGAATGGTAGTGGATACCGAAATTGGCTTCAATTCCCGGATCACGCAATTCTGAAGAGCGAGTTAATGTGATTATACGGAAAGTAATGAACTGGCTGGCAGTCGGAACAATATTCTCGAGTCCTTTCCAACTTTCGTACATGTGTACTAAGGTTTCAGTCGGTATCCATAAAAGTCCGTACAAGGCCTTTTCAGAGGTTTCGGAAAGTAAGTGTAATGTAATGTAGTGTAGTGTAATGTAGTGTAATAGTTTACTTTTCTAGCATTTGAATGTTGTAAGCCAAAATAAATTGCATCTTTTATTTTAGAGGGGTCTGTACACGTTCTAAAACAACACACAGTAATTACTGTGTTAAAATTAATGTATGTGAAAAGGAAACCAGCACAACATTTTACATTTGAAAACAATGAGAATACGTGAATTTCTCTGTGTTTGCAGAGATCATTCACAGTATTACTTCAGGTACCACAACGTCCACAACTTCAATTTCATACATTAGGAATTCACAATATACATTACATATTATTATAATATTGCAATGTATACCTTATTTGAGTCATCTCTTAAAATCCTGTAAGCCAAACAAGGAGGTTAAAAAAGCACATATCGTTTGTTGTTGTTTTTTTGTTTTTGAAAATTCAAAAATTTAAAAGGAAATTACTTACTGCCATTGACCTCCAAGAATTGTGCTTTATTCTATAAAAAGATTTAAACAAAAACAAAAATATTTGCACACGCTGGGATTCGAACTCGAGTGCTACGGTTCCCGATGTAAGAGCTAATCGCCTTCGCAATGAGATAAAAACGTGTGAAAACCATATGAATGGAAATATTTTCATTTTCAAACCTTTCTTTACTTAAGAAATTATGGAACATATCAAGAGGCCAAAATGTTCTAACAGACATATCGATGCATATTTAATTCTGACGTGAGTATTAAATATCAATAACAGAAAAATCCTACTAATTCAAGTAACATTGAACCAGGGAATAGGCTTGTACACAAAAAAGGGTGCGAGACAGAAAGGATTAGGACTGGTCTTCTAATAAAACTGCAAAATTTTAAGATTCTCTACAAATGTTCTAAGATTTGGGACACTCACTAGCTGTTAAGATAACGCATTTATCAATTACGTTTAGCTTCTTATAAGATAGGCCTATTTCTTTCATCAATGAAATAGATCTCATTTTGACCCTTCTGGTTAAACCATACGGAAACATCAAAGCCGTGTTTTTACTAATTAACATTTTCGTCACATTAAAATTACGTACATAATCCACCATCTCTAAAAATACTTTGATATCCTTTCTCCTATGCCAACAGTTTTTCACGCATCCGTATCTTCCATAATTGTTTGAAGAGGCTAACCTTGAACTAGCTTCTGCAGAGTTCCAACTTTTCTCTAATGAAACGTAATAGACTTTTCTGCGTTTTGGAATGAAGTTTTTATAAAAAAACGAAGCTGAAAATTACGCATTTGCTGTATGTAAAATAGGAAAAAGAGTTGGCTTACTTGAATGTTACCTTTGTTAATTTTTGGAAATTAAGTTACAGTCAAACAGGGAGGGCATCGGGTTACGCAAAGAGTCGAAAACTTCGAGATCGGACAATTCGAATTCCATTAGAAAATAATAATGTTGGTACATAAATACTGAACCATTTTTTTACAAAACATTTCATGTCATGTGAGAAATGTAAAAGAACTACAATTTGTGCCTGTTTTAAATAGCTGAGAAAATAAAATGTAAAATGACAATATGACTACAGTAAACACGTATATTAACTAGTAGAAAGAGGAACGAACCGAAGGGCGAGCGGGTCCGCAGCAAGAACGCTGCCTTTTCCAGAGGCGTCTGGGCAACGGAGGACCTGGGCCTGCGGCCGGGGCAGAGCGTTCAAAAATACATGGCCCTCGACCGGCAGCGCTCATTCCATTATTAACCGGCCCCGCCCCTCGAGACCCAGGCCGACACTTGCAGGCGCTCCACCAAGCGCGCGCGCCTGCTGCAGGACCCTGCCCGCCCACGCCCCCCTGCAGGCCAGCCGCGCACCCCCTCTCCACGGCCCCCAGGCCCCGCGGACCACGTTCGACGGCCTCGATGGACGTCCGCTAGACACGCGCCCGCCATCCACTTCGTGCTCCCCTCCGCGCCCCACCTCCCATCCCTCCCTACCCTACCTCCCCAAACTCCATCCTGCCCGTCGAACGCTGTCAGCGACGGTCACGTATCCGTTCAGGGACCGCACGTCCCCACCACGACCTTCATGTTCTCTCGCTTCAGCGCTACACACAGGCGGTCACACACACACACACACACACACACAAACATACACACATACATACATACACAGCTACCGGTTTTCACTTGAATAGAATTATTAATATAAATATTGTGATGTTCAGAATAATATACATTAAAAAGAATACATTTACATTATTTTTTTATGATATCCCAACTCACTCTTGTCATTCTACTCACATTTTTCTTTACACTCTGTCATGCCTCATTTTATTACCTTTATATCATTAGTTTAACGCATTTTGATCTAATGATGAACTGTAAAACTATGATTAGTAAGTATAATCTCAACGAAATATACATGAAGTTTTTATGAAAGAGTTAGAACGTCTGTGCTTTTGAAATTAGTTGTGACAGAGATGTTAGACACATACTTAGGATTTTCCAGCTATTCTTTTCGATCAAGAATTCAATCTTCTCTGAGAGAATTGCTTTAGACGACTCCACTAAGTTCCGTACTTTCTCTTACAATGACTTAAACTACCTACCTCATTCCTTTCTAGAATGCATTTCCAATCCATGCAGTAAAATACTCAGGACATTAAGCAACTTTTACTCTTGGATTCGTGGGCACTCATTTTGATGAGCTTTAAAATGTTTGCTTGAACACAGTCAAACATTTACGAGTCACAGAGTTAAAAAGCAAAAAGGTCTTGTCATTATCCTGATAAATCGATACGAGATGCCCATTTTAGAAAATTATTCTAGTCTCGGAATCACATAGGAATACATAGGAAATTGCAGATTTTTAATCTAAAAATGAGATTTACTTAAAAACGAACTTTGTTAAAAAGAAACAAAAGCTCTGAAATTGCCAGAATGAATTGGAACATATCCTCATATCCCTATCAATTATCATGAGCGTCGCGTCTACACTACTTTATCCCTGAAGTGGCCGACCTCCACAGCAATGTAATGGTTGCAAACAGGCTGTGGAACTGCCATCAACTGGACTGTCTTAAACTAGATAAATAAATAAACTAGCATCACAGACGTGCACACATGTGAAGCAGGCGGGAACGTCACTCTGAAAATTTTCAAGGTGGCCTCTTAGCCTTACGTACTAATACATTTGATTTCCGTAAAAACCTTAAATCTCTGACAAAAAATGAAATGTAAAATGCATGGACACATTTAAAATGTTTTCAGTGATGACAAAAGGATAGACACATTAGCGAATAAAGTTGTTATCGCATATATTTTTGAGTAAGTGTCATTAGTGTTTGATTGCCTGGGCAAATAGCATTTTAAAAAAAATCGACTTGACTGTGTTACTTGACTGTAAATATCAACAGTTGTGATCAAGTCAGTAATTACGTAAGTTCCTCTTCTTATAGGGAGAATTCGTAAGGCGAGAAAGTAAAAAGTATAATAGACTAGAGGGTACAGAAAAGTAATTGGGATCATGTTTTAGTTGGATAACGCCTATGAAGATGATGATGATTATTGTTTTTCTTCTTCTTCTTCCTCTTATTATTATTATTATTATTATTATTATTATTATTATTATTATTATTAAACACTACCTTTCTTCTTTCTTCCACATATCCTTCAAAACAGGACAGGACTCTTTGTTTATAAAAAGCAGAGCAGAAAGTTTGTTTTATGATGAAACCATCAGCTATGTTTGACAGTATGGTAATGCAAGTTTTGTGAAATATAAGAGAGTGAATTTTATAGACCATCTAAACTTTAAGTAAATAACTTGTTTGGAAACTACAGAATACACCATTTGTGCATTCTCCCATGACTGACACGCACATCAGACTTCTATAACTGTTTCTAAAAATCTAATAATAAATATCAGGGAACGTAGGTATTTAGGTGAGACTCATGAATTTCAAAGTGGTGGCATTAAATATCACCGTCGCGATGAATAATAGAGTGCATATCTTCTCGGAAGAAAATTCAATTTAGCTGAAAGATATCGTGACTGTTTTCCGTGGAATAACAGAATTATATTTCCGAGAGAAGTCCTCTAATTTCATATAAGAAATTCATTCTGAAGCCACGTGCCTTACTTGCACCAAAAAACTTAAATATTTTTCTAAAACTCTCATCAGCGTGTTGTGTGTAATGGTGTGGTATGTAACTAAGGTAAGGTTAGAACTCTAACAGTAACACATTTACATATATGATAGTTTTTAGTGTTTATTTTTATTATTATCACTATTATAAACAAATGAATTATTGGAAGTGCAGGGCCCAGAGGCAAGCATTATCAGAAGCGCAGATCAAGTGGAAACCTCCCAAGGATTATTTTGAAGATTGAGGTGGGATTACAACATTCTTAGCATTTCACAAGTTTTTAATCACATCAAGAAATTGAAATCGTCGAGATATTTTTAAGTAAGAAATATCACCGAGTATGACAACTTTGCCGAAGAAAAAATCATTCCTTCTTTTAGTTTTACAATAGAAATGATTGATTAGTTATTCCGGGCTCGGCAACGGCTAAGATCATTAGTCCCATAAGTATAGTACACGTCTGAGACGCGGGAGGCGACTGTGATCTTCTCCCGCTAGATGGCGAGATCTGGCGCCGAACTACCGGTCGGCTTTCAGGTCTTTTAAATAAATAAATCAATAAATTATATCTCAGAAAGATATGCCATACTGAAAGCAGTATTTCCTGTATATGTATTGTTTCAGTTCAGTTACGCAAGCTGGTCTTCGCAGAAAATTATTTTATCCGATTGATGAGTGATTATGCAGTAAGGTAAACAAATTAACGTTTTCCTCTACAGAGACATCTCTTCTTCGAACTCTCCCCATTATAAAAGCTGCAAAAAATATACTTTTCACTACGAGAATATTCGTAGTGTTTCTAAAATGTTATAATAATGGCGGGCAAGTAGGATTGTAGTATCAAAGGTCTCTGATCAAGAATAAACAAAATACTCACGTACAAGACTGAAAAATTAAATAATTTAACAACAAAAGTGTTTACGAATACTACATAGTAAAATTTATACAGTAAAGAAGTTCTTTACATACTAAGAAGACAAATGTTACCGTTTCATAACGCAACACGTGAATAGCAAATATGTAATGGCGGGCAGCCTATTTTTTGAAGCCTTGCTGTCATTTGACAATAATTGTTTCTTAAGCTGTGACGCATTGGGTAACAAAATTCACTCCGTACGCGCGTTATAAGAATACGTAGAATTATGCAATTCAATATTTGCAATTTTCAGAGCTGACATCACCCAGAAAATCAAGATTTTAATGAAGGAGAAAAGTATTCTGAATATGCATGTATCATACGTGCGTCAAGCTGGAACAGCCATGTCAACGTCAGAATGAAACATGTCAAATGATTTATTTCTAATTAATTTCCACGTATCTTCAGGCCGAAAACGGACGTGAGCTGGCTTGACGCGACGCCAGCACACACATAAGTTAAATTTGCTAATTGAGGATACTTTATATGAAGCACCACAGACATTTTTAATTTACACATGAAAGTAAAATGTTCATAATCATGTTGAAACTGAAGAATAAATGAAATAATCTTATTTTATAACAAAACAAATATAAATTCAGAATAACCAGAGAATTTATGGAATAAACTACACAATCAATCTCAACCTCCTCGTCCATATTCAGTTTCTGAATAAATTCTAGATTCTGGTAATTCACTTATGTGTGTGCTGACTTTACGTGACACAGACAGCTCATTCCCGTTTTCTCCACAAAGATACGTGGCAATTAATTCCAAATTGCGGCAATTAATTAGCAATAAATTATCTGAGGGTTTCCGTCGAGCTGCGACCCGAATTTCACTTACGTGTGTGCTGGCGTGGGTTTTTTTGTAAATTTACTATCCAAGTTTGTGTAAACATACAAAAATAAAAAACCTAACCTTAAAACATCAAAAATACGTGAAAATTTACAGATATTACAGCAATAGGTATATTTCTGTGGACAAATATGTAACTCCATAAATAAATTCAAACTTAATTTACACAGCCAAACAGCTTTTTTAGACAGTCATAGTCAACAGTTAATTTACACAGTTTTAATAGAATATTTAATGCAATTTTGAACAGTTCCTTTACGAATATTTATAATACCCCATTTATCGAGACCGAAATTCACTCCGATGTCATCGCCGAACATTTTTGCTACATTTATAAGCGATTTTAATTTATCATGTGTTTCGGCGTACAGGTCGTCAATGCACAGTAAATGGGTTAGTCTTTTTGTGTTTTTCATATTCAGTCTATAACCACATTTAGTGCTGTTCAAGGGAGTTGGAGGTTCAAGAGAGAAGATTTAAAGTTAGATAAAATCACATTGCTGATAGGAGGAAATCACCTTGGAATATACCTTTTCTCATATCAGCTTTTCCCAAGATGTTACCTTGGAATCGTATATTTGTACGCCATTTATTCATTAAATGTTGTAGAATATTACATTTGGACAGATTTTATAAATTTCCAATACTTTGTTTAGCCATTTTATTATTATTATTATTATTATTATTATTATTATTATTATTATTATTATTATTATTATTATTCCAGATTTCTCAAAGTAAATGTGACATAAATCGTTGGCCGACATTTCAGTTACAATAAATTACAGAACGCCGCAAGGGGACTCACCAGGAAGAAGCAGCCGCGGGAGACGCGGTGGCACGCGCGCACCTCGTGCAGGTGGTCCTCGAAGAGCGGCGCGTCCAGCGAGGGGTCCGCCTCGGCGCCGAAGTGCATGTCCACCAGCTCCACCTGGAACACACGGCGGCGTCAGCCCCTTCGCAAAGTGCGCTTCGCCCTGCTGCCTCAGCGCTTGTTGTGGCTCTTGCTTTGAAAGTGTTTGTGCTTCGCACGGGTTTGAAGTGTCAAGGAATTGTGTCGTTCTGAGTTCTGTGTCGCTTTTAAAGCGCTTCACGTTCTGACGTACATATGAGAAAGAAAAAAGTAATAATATTATGAGGGGGTAAGAATTCACTCGACAAATGCAATAAAATAGAAGGGGTCAGCGCCAGAATCGTCGAATTTTAAGGAAACGGAGAAAAATAAAGTTCAAATTATGTGGTTGTGGTTAGAAAGAGTTGGGAAGAGATAAAATAGTGGCTTCATTCGAAGGAAACCTGGTCAAACGATCAAATGCACATAACTATTTTACCTTTATAGACAACAAATGGTATCAATAATTCATTTTCCACTGTTCGAGGATAGACCTCTATTACGCTCAACCCTTCAATTATAAGCAAACAAAGAACACAAGCTTATCGACACTGCGACAAAATTTGCACTTCTGCGTGTTCTTAATCTTCGCGTTAGGGTTTCTGGGTAAATTATTTTCAAAAACATTTAATGAAATGTAAAAATTTACACTATCACACTATTGTATATACATCATGTTTGCGACAGTTAAAATGTAATAATATAAAATACTACTGTACTAAATGTGGTCTTGAAAGGCTGAAAACGCCAGTGCTTTTCTGGAATAGGCAACCCGTTTCACAGAAATGTGCTGCGGATAGCAACTCTGAAAACAGCGTGCCTCGCCGGGAGCTTTCACTGTAATTTCAAATTCCCCCCCCCCCCCCACGTTTTTTCACAGTACTTTTGAAATCAATTATGCTTCAAATGATTATTGTCAAATGAACCATATGTGATCCTCATGAGCTATTTATACCAATTCCAGGCATCATATATGAATCCCGTGCGAAATTCGCCTTTATGGTATGTTATAAATCGGGCATGCGCCTTCAGATTTCAATATTTGGTGAACTTGAACTAAAAAAACACAAAACATTCGACATGTGTTACAAAATGATTGAGTTCATAATTCATTGATTTTAAATACATAAAATTATTATTGTAGATTATTGTGTAGACTTCCGAGAATCCCTATGAATTTTATGTGGGGTCAGTCATCGCGTTGATTATGCTCAATAAACAGACACACTCATATTTATTAAATGCTTGTTATATGAGAAAAAAATGAAATCAGTTTTGCCTTTCGTTAAAAATTGTATTTATTGTAGAATGATCGTTAGAAAGACAATAAGTATAAAACTATTGTTCACTAATTACAAATTCAGATTAGGGACGGGAAAATTAACATTCTACCAACATAAATTCAATTCATGTCTTCTGTTCCGTGGCGAGGCTCAGGCGATCAGGCCTGCTTTTCCATATATGGTTATATACAAGTATATACGAGTACTTATAGGACTTGCCCCATTGCACAAGATTTCTCCTGAATTATGTGAAAATACATTATTGTTATCATTATAATCAATATCATTGTTGTTATTATCATCACGAACACAATATTCTTCACATACCGAATAACAAGCAAAAAAGCATTGGAGTTACATGAAATGGCCCTGGCACAACGCAATCACCTTATAACTCCGAATAACATTGTCAAAATCTATTTCGCACAGCAAGTTGTGAATAACAAATCCTTCCTCTGTAAAATTGACAGATTTATTGGAACTTCAATGGAAAAAAGTGTCGCAAAATTGTCAGTCGTAACTGTGGGATGAGGAAACGTGGAAATGGGGAGAAAGAACGTAATTCACATGTCCAAGCAGCACACTCCAATATGGAAAAATCACTCTCTAACAAAGTACTACAGGCAACCATGACATTTTCCGGACGAAAATGGATTGAAAGCTTTGAGAGCTTGATTTCTGCTCAATGGTATAAGGTACGATTAATGCCTAAATGGAATCTGCCTGAACTCGTGTGAAACGAAAAGTAGAGGAAACAATTACGATCTTGTCAACTAAGTGGTCACAAACGCAATTGCGATCGTTCAGTTTCAGAGTCTTCCCAATAATAATATTTTATTACGTATTTTCATTATTCATAATATTCATAATGTTTTTGAATATGTTCTATACCTATATTTAATAAGCATTTTAGAAAACTTATAAGCTTCTTTTTTGTTCATTTCCAAATTCTTCAAGATTGACTTTTGCTAGCGAATACATACGGCGTAATTGCAGTTATAAAATTCGACAGTTTCTTTCAAATGTTCCTAATTATGTAATCAAGTGTGTTTTTGTGCGAGTCAATGATAAGAAACTAAATCTTTTTCCTTCATGTTATACGTATCACTTAGACAATAATTAATATTTTCCTTTCAGGGGCTAATCGGAGGCTAATCAAACTGAACAGAGTAGAAAAATAATTGTATTAAATACGTATTGAAATTACACTTTTCTATAATGATGAACTTCGGAATACACGGCAAGTGACTCCTATGATGCTGAATCCCTAATACATATATTATCAATCACATGTACTTATAAGAATATTAAAAATGGGAGTGACTTCTGAGGACGCCTTCGTGATTAAAATTACAGCCGTAAGCTGTAGGAGTAAATGACACAAAATGAGGGGATTACTATGAAAGATGACTTAACAAGAACAAAAAAACCCTGCTCAAAGTAGTATTTGAACCCATCATCCTTCAAATCGAGCAGGTTAGATTAGTGACCCGGCTACTTAGGTCGACATCCAAGCGCTATTTTATTCACTTCTGATCCTGTTCGTCTCTTTTAGGAACTCCCCCCCCCCCGATCAGAGATGTTTCATTTCAGAGCTCCTTGTCACGTGGCTGTAGGAGATTGCACAATAAGAATCCACTGTCGAAGCGCGTAAAAGACCTTATCTGGCGCCCGTCTGCGCATAAAGGGGTCATAAACGCGTGAAACGCACGAGCGCGACGATCAATGCAACGGCGACGCCTTTCTACCATTTCATCTTGACACATTGCTGCAGACAGTTGAACTTCCGCTTACTCTAACATCTGCAGCAAAGTTGTTCACTTTCTGTCGCTTCTCTTTTTGCCTGAGTGAAGAAGTGCAAAGATCTGAACGTAGTTGGTCTATTCTTTGCTATCGAAGCGACAAGACTAAGCGCCTTTAAAATATATTGGAAAAATTGAAACAAAATTTATAGCGACGATCATTGGCGATTTAATCAGTTGTTTCGAGTAAATGCTTAGAAAATAGACGAAAAACTATTTTCAGCTGCCTTCACAGGACGACAAATTAATTATAGACTACAGCGAATGACACATTTATTAATATAGAGAGGATGAGACATTTCAGATCAAAACTAGTGGTGCTAGAACAGCACATATTTTCTGCATTATTTGTAAATTCGCACTTTTTGAAAATACAGAGAGTTCAACAAAAATGAGAACCGCGTCATTCTTTTAAGACTTTCTTCTATCCGTGAAAAAAAATTGGAGCAGTTTTTGAGAATAAAAATGCTGAGTTTTTAATTGCCTGTATTTTCCGCAAAATTACTCGAAACTACTCGTATTTTCAAATAATTGAACAAAAAATTAATTAAAAATCCGTATTTAAACAACAGATTTCATTAAGAAAAAGTTATCTATCTTCAATACAATAGTTGTCGAAGACGCCCAAAAAATCCACTTTTGCAATTTTCAAAGAATATGGGATTTCAACTAACATGAATCCTGGGCGTCCCTAGAGCGTCCTTTACGTTATCCGAAGACAAAGTTTGAGCAAACAATTTGGTACCATTTTTGAGATTTTGGTTTTTGGTTTTGAGGTTTCAAGTAAAGCACACTCAAAAATAAAAATATTTTTGAAAATCCCAAAGACTCGAGTTTATTCAGATCAATTAGGGAAAATAAATTTTGAAAAAAATCGGCTGAATTGGTTACAAGCTAGCGTTGACCACAGACGGACAAATAGGCGGATATTTTGCGATCAATCAATTTTTCGGTATCAAAGATCCACAAAACATGAATTTTAGCTACACTTCGTGTTAGGAGATTTTCCCCCTACATTTAGCAACAGGACTTATCTACTTTTTCGTTACCAGGGCCCGTCAACAATAATGTTTCAGCAGAAAATTTACCATTTTCCGGGGCGCGGTTACGTAAATTTCTCTTCTTACGAAATAACTTCGTAAGGACGAGAACAAAAGAAAACACAACCATCTTGTAACTTAGATGAACAATTGTTTCTTGTGTTTCTTGTGTCATTTCAAAGAGAATCGCTTCATTTCTTTTCAATAGTTTCTTGATGATTTATTTTCTTCTAAAACGTCCAGAAGGTTGTGCTGTAATACACATGGAGGATATTTCTAATTACTGCCACAAATAATTATTTTTTAAGATACAAACGAAATGTGAATTGGCGGTATTGGGGGTGAAAATTACGCGCTCTATATTGCGAGACCCTACATTTGCTCCCGACCTCTCTACCCGGCCGCCATTAGAAATGCCGTGCTTTCCCTGTTAGCAAATGACCTTCCAAGTCTTCAGTGGCAGTCTTGAAAATGTGCACACAGTTCCAGTGGCGTACAGGCTGCGAGGAAATTGGAAAATTACCACAACAAAAATGTCTACGGAAATCTACGATTCCGAATAAAAAAGGGAACAGGGATAATTTATTGGGAATATGAGAAACATTCATGTGTCTTTCTTTTCCATCTGATATGATTCATCCTGTATGTGTTACAGTTTATGAATGCACTGCGATTGTTTTAACTGTAGGGGGAACATTAGGAAGAACACGTAAGGACAACATGAAAACACACAAACATGCATGCCCGGGGCGGAATTCGAACCCGCGACCCTTCAAGCCGAGGCACCTACGTCCCTTCAGATTTAGTGACATCAGCTATCCAGGCCGGAAATGGTACTTTTACTCGGTATTTAACCTATGTATACGGTAGAATCTACACGAGAAAGTAAAAGCATTGCTCTGGTTTATGATATGGCAAATAGTTATTGCCAAATTTTTAAAATTATTTCTGCTAAATTTTGGCAGATTTTTATTGTCGTGGCTCAACACATACTTCTATTATTCACGCTTTACAATTTGATACAAGTCTGTTAAGAAGTTAAATGAAAAATAGTGAAAATGCAATGCAAATAAGACCCCTTCTGTTCTTCCACGCTGCACTGAAGAGAAGCTCTCTTCAAACGCCGACTTCTTTTCCCTTGGGAGGAAGTCGGGAAACTAGAAGAATGAAACCACCACCCTTACGTCACTTAAAGGCGCGCTCGTAAGCGTTCTACGCGCCAGGTAACCATTAGGAAGGCCCTAATCCTCGGAGAGTTTGTTTAATTATATGCTTCTCCCCTTCAGAGGATTAATTATAGAGGCGAAGTGAATAAAGTGAGAAGGAAGTGGAAAGCCAACTCTTCTTCGCAACGAGGATTGAGGGCAAGCACCGGTCGGGTGAGCCGCGATAGAATGGGGGAAATAAAGTGTGTGTGTATGTGTGTGTGAGAGAGAGAGAGGGAGGGAGGGAGAAAGATCGTGAAGACAGGATATGGACTCTTTATGAGAGAAGAGGCAGATGACGAGGTAAGTGAAGATTTGATTGGGAGAGGATTAAGGCTGATGGACGAACTTCTGCGTAGGATAGGCAGGAAGAGACAATATGTAACAGTATTACAGACTTAGGTAAGTGTTGAAAATGCACATTAGGACCAAAATAAACCAAGAATAGAAAACACGAACTCTCAAAAGTAAAGGTGACACACAATACAATGCTTTCCTTGAAACCCAGTCAGGTGCGGCCACATGCTCCACCGCATAAAGTCAAAGAAAACTACTATTTTTCCTAGTTCAAAACTATTTTTTGAAGAAGTAGTGTAACTGCTGTCGCTTCTGCACCAGCCACTGGTCCAAAGAAATAGCTAATGATGTGCTCTTGATTTAAGAATAATTTCCGAGTTTAAAGAACAAGTGGCCGTTCCGTTACGTGTACGCTGAAGTTCTTGCTTAGCTGATGATGGTGAACGCTCTGAATATCTTCCTTAAGAATATGATTAATAACCCATACACAGAGCGAAGTCGTAGGTTCCTGAGATCACAGCATGTGGTGCTTACAGGACAGTCAAGAGCAATCGAAAACGAGGAGAAATGAAAAACAAGTTAGGGAGGAGGTAGTACAAAATATTTTTATTTTTCTACACATGTCGTATAAACTGATTTGGTTTTCAATTGACATTGAATTTTTTGAATTTTGTGTTTATAGGAAACGTATAAAAATGGACATCTGTGAAGATAAATGATAAGTGAAGTTTTCATAGACATGACATTAATACCAAGAAATTCATTATTTTTATAACGCGTAGTGCTGTTTTGAGAAGACTGAAGATTAGTACGTTAACTCAAGCTACAATAATATCAATAATAATAATAATAATAATAATAATAATAACAGTAGTAGTAATAGTAATGTATTACAGAAAATGAACGTATGGTCGCAGTTAAGCAAAAAAAAAATGGGTAGCTAGAAAAGCCGAAAAGCGAATGGATCTGTAAAGTGAATAAACCTAAAGCAGAAGGGAGTTTTACATTCGAATACATGTATATATTTCAATTATGCCATTATTCATTTACGTCATTTTCTTAAATTGCTGTATAACTGCCATTCAAATATATCAAGCAACTATAGCGTCATATCAATGAAAATCACAGCAGGTTTCTAGGACTGGTTGCTCAGCCCTAGAAAATATTTTTATTTCGTCAATAGTATAACAAAAGATTTTTTAATATTATCTTTTGTTATTCTATTGGCGAAATGGACATATTTTATTCTACATAACGTTCTATAATCCAGGTAATATTACAACAGTTCAAAACCTTCAATGCTTAATTTACCGATTTATTTAGAATATACTAGGTAGTAGTTTTCAGCCCAGCATTAACTCTTTCCCTCCGAGACATGGAATAAGTTATAAATGTATCACTTGTTGTTATACAGGCGAAATGTGCATCTTCTCGTAGTCTTAGTACGACAGCGGCTGGATGAACGGACAGCCGTCCAAGCAGCGGCTGGATGAAGGGACGGCAGGAACCGGCGGCGTGCCCCAGGCCCGCCCCGGGGCGGCGCCGGCGCGTGCAACAGGTCTTCTTTCCTCCTCGGCGGGCGGGCGGGCGAGCGGTGCCCCAATGGCCGCGCGCAAAGATATGCATAATGGTGCAGTCGCCCGGGCGGCACCGGCATCACCCTCCTCTCCGCCCCGCCCCCTCCCTGCGCGCCACGCCCCGCCGCGCGCGCCGGAGGAGGATTCTTCGTGGCGAGGGCGCAATCGGCGGAGGCGCCACCTTCGCGTTGCCGCTTCGTTTGGCGGCGTAATGGAATTAGGAAGTTTCGCTGTTGCGCGCCACACTACGAGGGGATACTCGCGAGGCGACAAAATACAGAGGCTGCTGCAAGGAACGACGAAAGAGAAGTCAAGGAGAGGTGAAATGAAGGTGGAAAATTACGGAATTTGTAGTTTAAATAGGCATGTTTTTACGCAAATAAGTTCTATATTGCAAGAAAGATAATGAAATATAAGGAATAAAAAAAGTATCAAATGAAGTTATTCATATATAATACAAAACAATAAATTTAATGATAAACATTTGAAGGATAAGACACTAAACAAGTACCTATATCGAAAAGTGTCTAATATATGAAATATGATCAAAAAACAAAGGAGTTTAAAACACAAGTTAGCATGTTATAAAGGAGTAATTAGAAATACAAACAGATATATAAGTGTAGGTAATGAGAATATTAGAGATAACAGAGATAGTAAAGACATACTTATCCCGACACCCTTCAATCATGTTGAAGCTATACTTTCTATCAGGAAAATATTTTAAACATTATTATTTTTTATGTAATTATTAACCAATAATCACGCATTTTTCCGAAACTACTGGACGAATAAATCTAAGTGAAGAAAAGCACAATAAATAACGGTTATTAAACTGAAAAATATATTCCATCCTCCATTATTCAAGGTTTCCGTTATCATGTGCTTCTCTAAGAATAAAAGGAGGTGAGATGAAGAAAATAATCTGTGACAAAAACGAGGCGCCCATCCACAGGTGAGGATCGAAGAGGAGCCCACAGGTGTGCGGGCCCTCAAAGTCCATCGAGGGTGGCGGCGCCAGTGGTGCCCGCTGGAACTAATGAGCTCGCTATCGCGTTTTGATGCGGCCCGGGGCTTCGACGCGCCCCTTCGCCCCCACCCCCACCCCGCCCCACACCGCGCTCCCCTCGCCCTTCACCTCCGTACGTGAGGGGCAGCATTAATTACAGGGCCGAGCCGCATTTGTCGCGCACCCCAACCTCTCTCCCTCCCTCGGCACCGCATCGGCGCGCGCTCCGGTCCGTCAAAACCCCCAATTACAGCGGGTTAGCGCTCCTCTATAGCGCACAAACGACCCTCCGCCGCCAGCATGGAATTCCCCGCGGATAATAGGGAATATTATTGTTTATAGCTGGCTAAATAAATTATTTGTTTATTGCGCAAATGACCCCTGCCGCTTCTGGCGCTGTCGAATTTTGAAAGCGATGAAAATGCATGAACCCGAAGTGACTGCTCGATGTGCAAAACGGACGGAAAAAGAGAAGAACAGTCGTTACAATGACAGCACACGAAAAGGACTGATTTTGACTGCTCATCGTAGATTACTCAACACTGATTCACGTACGGTTTTGTCTTCCTGACAATAATACATCTATTACTGTTAATGCGTGTTTGCAGAAATTATACGTTGATGCATGCGTAATTTATTATTCCTTTCAGTCGTACACAATAAAGTAAATGTTTTGAAAAAAAAAAGAGTAGTTTGTTTAGATAAGTGATTTTCTTTCAGCATGTGTTATTAATATTCGCTAAGGCACTTATTCCTTATATTTTGAAGAATAAGATGCCACAATACATTCTAAAACATGACACTACATATATACGAGAGTCGCTATTTAATACTACAATATATTCATTCGTTTTCGATAACCTTACTGGAAAGTTTACACAAGTCCATCGATTTCGGGACCAACTTAAACTCACTGTCGATATATTGTCTCATTTTCTGAGAATGAGATTAATTCTCTCTCAAATATCATTTCCTGGGATGCAAGCGGTTAATTTTAAATGGATTTTTAATGTTGTTGGTAATTTATATTTGAATTTCGTTATACGAAAAGCATTCACTTCATTTCATACTTCCCATAGATCCAATTAAAACCAGACAATGATTGTATTGATTCTCTTCATGAACGAATGCGTACGGTAGAAATACAATATTGGTTTCGGCATTTTTTTTTTTTTTTTTTTAAATACATTTATTAATGAATGGATATACATAGGTCAGTATTATATATACTACATCATATGTATTTTTCCGACTTATATTTAACTTAAATGCTAATCTTAAAATTATATCTAACTACACATGAATAGGAAACTCACAGAGCACCTAAGGGATTAATTCAGATCTGAAAAAATGCTGAGGAATGAATCTAATGGGTATCTATTTTTTATTCTGGTTGGGAGCTGGTAGGTGGTGGCTAAGTCGTAATGGGTTGCTTGGGTTACGGAGTTTATTTTGGAGAAGAAATTGTTTGATAGGAGCGCAATATGGTGAACTATAGGGGGTAGATTCAATTCTTTGTGCAGTTGAGAGTTTGAGATAAACCAGGGTGCATGAGTGGCAAGTCTGAGGAAGTGGTTTTGGATGACCTGTAGTTTTTTGATGTTGGTTTTAGAGGCATTGATCCAGATGGGGCATGCATAAAGCATTAGAGGTCGGATTATTGATTTATAGAGGGTGATGGCGTTGTTTAATGATAGCTTACTATTGCGATTTAAAAGTGGCTTCAGTTGAATTAGTTTAGTTTTGGCTTGCTGTGCTTTTACTGTTATATGATTTTTCCAATTGAGTCTGGTGTCAAGATTTAGCCCTAGGTATTTGACTGATTGATTGTGTGGAGTCCATGGAATTGGGTGATTGTTTATTTGGAGTGGAGTTGGTGTTGAAAATGTTCTTAATGAGAATATTTTGGCGGATGATTTTGTAGGATTGAGTTTGATTTTCCACTTGACTGACCAGTCATCAATTTTATTTAGATGTTTTTGAATTTCTTTGCAGATTAAATCATTTGAACAGTTGGACATGAAAATGGCGGTGTCGTCGGCGAATTGGGCGATGTGGGTATGTGATGTTATGGGAATGTCGGCCGTGTATATATTGAAAAGAGTGGGGGACAGTGGTGAACCTTGAGGCAATCCAGCTGTAATTCCGCGGGGGTTGGATGTGTGTTTGTCAACTGTGACTGAAAATGTTCTATCTTGGAGGAAGCTATTAATGATATTGATTAAATAGTTGGGAGTACCTATTTCTTTAAGTTTGAATGTTAAGCCGGGATGCCATACTTTGTCAAAAGCTTTCGAAATGTCTAAAAAGATAACTATTGTATGAAGTTTTTTTTGAAATGCAGTGTGTATGTGCTCCGTGATCCTTAATAGTTGATGAGATGTTGAAACTTTATTAGTGAAGCCAAACTGGTGCATTGGAATGGTTTGAGTTTTGTTCAGATGGGAATTTAGTCTTTTGAGAATTAATTTTTCTAGGATTTTTGACATAGTGGGAAGGAGGCTTATGGGTCTGTAGTTATCAGTGCTGGAGAGATTCTTAAATGGTTTGGGGATGGGTATTACATTTGAATTTTTCCAAATAAGGGGAAAATAGCCAGTTCTAATTATTGAATTGTAAATATTCGTAATATATGCAACTGTAGAATTTGGTAAGTTTTTTAAAATTGTGTTACTTATTTTGTCGTGTCCTGGGGCTTTTTTTAATGGCAAATTCTTAATTAGGTTGATAACTTCATTTGGGGAAATGTAGTTGATTTTGTGTGGTACATTATAGTTGGGTGCTGCTGCTATTTCGAGAATGTTTGAATGCAAGGGGTGGTGTGGGGTGGTATTCGGAGTGAATGATTTGGCGAAGTGATCGGCTAATGCTTCAGCCTTCTCATAAGAAGCGAATTTCTTGCCCGTTGGAGTTGTTAGTGGGGGTATTATTACTTTCTTTTTTAAGATATTTTTCGTGAATTGCCACAACGTGTTGTTATTCGTGCTTAGAGATTGGATTAAATCATTGTAAGCTGTTTGTTTATGTTCCCTTAATGATTTTTTTACTATGTTGGTCAGTAAATTTAGCTCTTTCTTAAGTTGTGGGTTTCTTGTGATGCACCAAAGTCTTCTTGTTTTGTTTCTAGTGTTAATTATTGTGAGTATGTTTTTGGAAGTTTTTTATTGAGATGCTTGATGGTGTGGGAATGAGTATTATTATTAAGAGTGTTGATTGTATCAACTATTATATTGTTCAAGAGGGCTATAGCTTGTTCTATTTCCACGGGAGTTTTTAATATTTTAAATTGGGGTGTTTGTTTTTGAATTATACTTTTAAATTTTTTCCAATGGATATTTTGTGTATTGAGTGAGAGAGTTGGTGTGTGTGGGGGAGTGATTTGTTGAGTTGAGATGATGGTTGGCAGATGGTCTGAGTCTAGTTCAAAAAAGGGAGCTGAGTGAAAAATGGTTTGCATGTTGGAAATTGCGATGTCTAATATATCTGGGTGTTTGTTATGATCTATGGGGTAGTGAGTGGGTTCTGCTGGTATAATTAGCTGAAGTTTGAGGTCTGTAATTATTTTACTGAGTTGGTTCCCTGCAGTGTTGGTATTCCTGCATCCCCAATGGACATTTTTGGCATTTAGATCTCCAATCAGCAGAGTGGGAGAATTCATCTGGAACAGCAAAGAAATATTAGTATCGGGAATTTTTGTTTTCGGAGGTTTGTAAGCAGCTATTAATGTTAGTAATCTGTTATTTAAAGGGAATTTAATTGCTATAGTTTCAAGACCTGGGGTATGTGGAAGATTGGTTTCGATATATGGTATAGCTTTTTCTATTAGAATTAATACCCCACCTCCGTTTGCATTTAATCTGTCAGTTCTGACAACATTATAGCCTCCTATATTAAATGAGTTGTCTGGGTGTAGATGTGTTTCAGTTATGCATGCTATATTGATTTGTTTATCCTTTAAAAAGTAGGTTAGTTCTAATTTTTTATTATTGATGCCGTTGGCATTCCAGTTGAGTAGATTTATATTATCTTTATGGTAATGTTGCATTATTGTAGTTAAAATAAGCTGAGAGAGATGCCTGTAAATTGCTGACTATTGTTGGGATGATATTATTAATGATATTAACTAAGAAGTACGTAATTGAGTTAATAATGGAATGTATGAAAGAGTTATTATTGGAATTATTCATGAAAGGAGGTGGTGTGGAACGGTGATTGTTGGGTTGGTTGTTTTGATTTGTATTTTGGGGAGGGTTTGGAGCAAAAGTGAAGTTTGGAATATTGTTAACATTGGGGAGATTAGGAAAGTTTTGTGAGGTGAGCCTTGGGGGAGGATTGTTTCTTGATTTAGTTTTATTATTGCCTGAATTTGGGTTATTTGAGGGGGAGTCTATTAGTTTTTTATAATATGGGCATTCTATAGATCTTAGGTCAGCTCTGTGCGATCCATTGCAATGTCTACAGGTCGGAGGTAGGTCTTTCTGTGGGCAATTAACAGAGTAGTGATCCTTTGAACAGAAAATACACGCGATTGAATTGTTACAATTATTCTTCGTGTGTCCAAAGTCCAGGCAACGCATACACTGTACTGGTCCTTTTGGTCTTCTTCTTCTCTCTGGTTTGACACTAATGTTACAGATCTGATTAATTTGTAGCACTTGTTCAATACTTTGACTACCATTAAATTCTGCGGCAATTACTGGGATGGGCACGTTGTTTTTATAGAGTCTAGTTACACTTATGATGGACGGGTAATTGTGTTGTAGGTCTTCGATTATTTCCTGTACTGTGATTGTCGGGTGAATATTTTTGAAGACGACAGAAAATTTTTTATTGGCCGGATCTTTGTAAGTGTGGAACTGTCTCTTGGTTTCAATGAGATATTTGATAGCTTTTCTAAAGTCTACTATTAATTTGAACATGAGTTTGATTCTGTTGCCATTATAATCTGTTGTAAATTGGTTTGTGAGTTTGTTTTTGATCTCTTTGTTGAATTCCGAGATATTATGGATATTATTAACAAAGATGGGAGGAATTCTTAGATTTTCATCTTCTTGAGGCGAAGTGACATTGGCAAACTCAAATCTTTTGTCTTGGTCTGATAGGTTCCCTAGCGGAGCAAATCTGTTTCCAACTGGTATATTATATTGCGTTGATTCTGTAGTGGACGGTTTCTTATTTGGAGGGAGGTCTATTTCGCCTGAGTTATGACATCTTTTAGCACTGTTAATATTTAGTATCGACTCACTGTTATTGTCGGAAATGTCTCCTTGGCCGCTAACTGCGTCATTTGCTGAGCTGCGATTACCAACCTGGAGGTTTCCGGCCCCGATGAGGTGTTGCGAGCTGCAATCGGTACCTTGAACATTTACGAACTGCCCGTTCTGCGTATTTAAGGCAAACTGTAGATTTTGGCAGTTAGAGTGGGCACCGAACACTTGCTGTTGTTGCTGTGGTTGAATCTCAGGGCTGCTGGCACTGTCCATGGCACTCTCGCTGCCGTAGAGAGTTTCCATGGCTCCTGCAATGCTGTGACCTAGGTCACAGCTGGCTGAATGGGGCTCACCGTTAATTGTAACTGATAAGCTACTGCTGGTTTATGGCGCACTGTATAATCGCTGTTTGTACTTCACTTCACTACACGAGTATTTCACTGCTACACGCTTATGAAGTTCACTACGTAACTGCACTGACTAGGCCGGAGCGAGCGATGTTGTCGCCACGGCGGTTCGGCGCTGAATGGTTTCGGCATATTCGTGTATAATGCAGACAGCCGACGCTCCCGGGTCCCCGCGCCGAAGTCCCGGTCGCCGAGGCGTCGCGACGATGGCGTCAGGACGGCGCCGGCGCGGGCGCCACTCGTAAAAACGCGTCGTAAAGGGGGCGGCGAGTTTGTAAAAATCGAGCCGGGGAGAACTGGCGGAGGGATATCGTCACCATGGCGACGTGTGCATCTCGCCATTCAGGATGGTGGAAGGAATAGGAATGATATAGTAAAGTTGGTATTGCAGTGAAAGTGATGGGGATGAAAAGAAACGGATATTATTTGGAAAATGTGTTATTTGTGGCGTAGACTTGAACAAGGCGTGAAAAATTGATTGAATTTTATTGACTTAACGAAAGTTTCTAAAGAAAGCGGCCTATGTACGAATAAAATTTAAATGAAAACATACGGAACCGAATAGGAAGTATAAAAATGTTCTTGAAATTAAGAAAAGGCTTTGGTACATACGAGTTCATTTAGTCTTTAACTTCAGCAGTTGCTTTACATGACCATTTTTGTTCAATAATGGTTGAGCAAATCTTCCATAAGTTTAGGCGTTTGTGTTGTTATTTATTACCAAATATTTTGAATACCATTAACGTGTTAAAACTTCATTACATCACTACACCACCCGATAATCTAATCCTCTAAGAGAAACACAGTTATGATAATAGGTTTGCATTTGCTTCTTTTTAAGAAAAAATCACTCATCTAACTAACGGTTTGATACTTAAAGAGTTTTCTAATAGAATAATTAAGCAACTAACCAATAGTTCGGGAAAAACATTGCAAACATGTAAGTTCAACAATGTTTGGGATTGGGCAACAAAATTGATCAACAAAGGGAGTGAGCGCGAGATTCAGGAAATGATTTCAGGGACTAGTGGGTTGAATTCTTCTCACATGAAACAATATTCACTGTAATGTAGCAACCGCATGTTTTAAAAGAATCAAACGCGAAATATATATTGGATAAAGGCAAAAAGTGTTACTGCGATTTGTATGTCAAAGAAGAGAATATGTTATTCTCAAAAGCGCATTCAAAAGGAGGAGGTCCTGTGGGTCTGAAGCTCCCGGCTCCAGAAACCGATATTCACATAGAGTCTACTAATTTTCTCATGGAAATTGATAATTCTTTAAAACAAAACATTAAATCACTGATCATTACAGCTATACCACAGAAAAAATCCTTGTTGCGCCTCTGAGTATTACTGATGACAAATTAATAAAGACGGAACAACTGAAAGAGCAAAGCACTGGAGAAAGAGGACGTAGAGAAACTTTTCTACAGAAAAAATCATACATAGTCAACGGATGTAGTAAACTCTTCCGAAACAACTGCGGGCAGGGTTTCGCAAGCAACGAAGAGCAAGTTGTTTTGCGGAGCAAGGATGAGCGCAGCGACGAACAGCCCCACTTCGCCCTTTCCGCCTTGGGCGTCCCTCCCCCTCCCCCTCCCCAGTGGCGGCGCGCGGCTTCCCGAGGGAATGGCTTTGGCGCCGCGCAAACAAACTTTTGCAATTTTTCCGTCGGCTTGCCTCCCCCGCCGCCGCCCCCGAACGCGCGGCGGCGCACGACTTCGTGGCGCGTCCGCCGCCGCTCGTCCCTCGCCACAACAAAGGTAATAATTTCTTCACAATTAGCGGCTAACGTGCGTTGTAAACACAATTTGCGTTCGGGATTATTTTGATAAGCTCACCGCGCTCATACCGCCGAATAAACGGGACGCCTCGTTACGACGCTTAATTATCATTAAGCTCAATACAGTAAGATACAATTAACGCGTTGTTTTCGCAGGGACGAGTTAAATGTTAATTAGGGAACCGCACGTGCGCGCCCGCGCACACTCAAGTGGATCGCTCGCGCACGCGGTATATTCAGGCGGAATGTTTTCATAAAAACGGAGCACGATTGAAGCCAGCGGCGGAACAATGGCGGGCGTGTATATACTCACAGATAAACTGGCAATTACATTTTTATTTAAAAAGTGCATTTGTCCTGCGGCCGCACGCTGCGGGAGAGAGCGGTCGCAGCGGCCCGGTGAATCGGTGGAGGGGGAGGGGAGAAACCGCTCGGCCTGCACGTGACACCTCCGTCGTTCCATTGTTTTCCCTCGCTGACGGCGCCTACGCCAAACCAGACTCTTTCCGTCTGTGTGCGCAATAATTGCGCCGCATGCGAGCGTGAGAGTTTATTGCGATACGCGTTTCCTGTGTATGCTATTGAATCGGGTTTCGGGCGAATGGTGCGGACGAGTTCTTGGAAGCGAATGGAGATTTTTTATTACTGGAAGAAGATCCTGAAGATGAAAAGAGAAAAGTAACTAAAATCTTTAGAATTTAAATAAAGGACAGCATGGTGCGCATGCAATAAAATTTGAATTGAAAGAGAGGGTGCAAAATCAAAGACATTGAGTGGAAGAATCTACTTGGCAAAACAGCAAGGCTTGAGAAAATATGTTACAAATATGAACGAAAGAAAGCTGAGCATTAAAATCAAAAGCAGTAAATGGGAAATACTTTGAAAGATAAAAATAAGAATCATGAGAAATTCTAAATAATTATCTGAGAGATTTTGAAATCAAAAGGAAACAATAAGATGAGTTGGAATATGGAAAATCAGAACATATTTGTGGCATTTTTGAGAAATAAAAACGAAAACCATCACAAAATCACTTTATGGAAATATATTTAGAACATTTAAAAAACAAAAAGAAAACCAGTTATATTTTCACTAACAAGATCTGTTAAAATCCAAATAATGCTAAAAATTCATAAACAGTGAAAGCAGTCCAGTAAATATAAATTAAAATCCTGTTTATAATTATCTCTACCAAAACAATTGGCACAAAGAAAAGTAATTTTAATGACATTTTGAGAGATTTTTTTAATTCTGAAAACTTTTCCCATTTACATTACTGAAACAGGGAAGAAACGATCTTGAAATAAAATACGCGGCATGTTAAACTCAAGGCATCCTCTATCGAAAGTCATTGTACTTAAGCATATAACTGCAAATACAGTTATCTCAGAGTCGCCGTCTCCCTGCTGAGGCACTTTTAGAGCCGTTAACTCCATGCGCACTGCTCGACCAACCTAGACTCTTCCTTATTTGGACATACTGGAGTTTCACTAGAGACCTTTTCAGAAAAGCCCCATTCAAATCACTTCGAAGAAACTTACTTCTGTTCTCCCAATGTAAACAGCTTTAGGCCGAATGAACAATTTTCAATCGTCTCCTGAAAAAAATTGATGAAAACCATTAGCAATACTAAATGAGAATAATCAACGGCACTCAGATGCGTGTGTGGGAAGTTTGGAAATATACTCCAGAAACGTTAGATAAATAAATGAAGGAAAGAGAAATGTATATTGTAATGTAATAACATTTACAAGGTATGGCAGATGCAGTTATATTTTAAGTAATTAGTAACAAATGCATATTTTTCTGGAAGCAGTAAATTGTCATTATATAGGAAATTTATGCTAATTACATTCAATCTATTACAACAAATTGTAAGGTCTTGGAAGTTACGGTAAATAATTCTAAGAACTTTCAAGTTGGCCAAACTGCCCACTGTTCACTCCATTTTCTTTACCCTGCTCCGTATATCTCAATCCCTTTGACCCTCTACTGCTCCCATTGCAGTTACACCGCCTTTCTTCATCAGTTCTACTAACTGCAACGTCTGCACTCAGGAGGCCGAAGTAAATGACCGCTGCGAACATTTGAGCACGCTTCTACGATTTATTTTGGAATTTCCGACAACCTTTTCATATTCAAATAAACTTTCCTGCAGGGCTTTGATAGAAACTTGTAGTCGTCGATTTTTATTTACAAAGAAGGGGAAAAGAGCTGTCTGAGGCCTTTAGGACAACCTGAAAGGCGCCAATATTTGGATAGGAGCCGTTCGCCCAGGACACAAAAAATGTACCAATAAATAAAAAGGAAAAGGTCGAGAAGTTAAAAAAAATACTAAGTTATAGAAAGATCAGACTAGGTGAAAGATCAAAGTTTAAAACATATATTGAATACTGAAGAAGTTCTTCCTGTAATAGTACAGTAAAAATTTTACATAAAAAATTACTAATAGAACTCGACGAAAAACGTCGCATTGCAGGAACTATTTTATATTGCTCTCCATGTTGATATTTTTATCTTAAAACGATTCATATCAATGTTCAATATTTTAGATCTGTTAAATCTTTATTATCATTTATGCTGATAAGACATTCTAATCTAGCAAATAAAAAGTATCAATATATATTTTTATTGTTCTCATTAGTCGTCATTATTAAACACAGAGAGAAAAATATCGGCTTTATAAAAAAACCATTAACCCCTGAAAATATCACGAAGCAAAAAAATAAAAGTATAAAAAGAGCGCACGAAGTCGCAAACGTGACTTCTGCCGGTGAGACCTTCGGAAGCCGGGGGCTCGTGGTTGCTTCCGTAACGACGGGTGACCCGCCGTTGAGGGGCGGAGGGGGAGGGGAGGGGGGAGAGCCCGGAGCGGCGGCGCCGCCGCGGCGAGCGGGCCGTCAAAGGAGCGCCAATAAAGGCACGCGACGCCGCTATTTTCAGCTGAGAGGGCGCGTGCGCTCTCTATCGGCAGGAGACAGAGATCGCGGCGCGGCGCCGAACGCCCTCCGCCAAAGTGCGTGACTGGGGGAGCGTCGACCCTTAGGCTGCGCGGCGGCGCGTGGCGGCGCGTGGCGGCGCCGGGCGCTCCGAAACGATACGGGCGTTTGACAGGGCTGGCCTCAGCTGGGGCGAGGGAAAGATCTGATAAAAGACTTCAGGCACAAAGCAAATTATGTCAAATAGCGCTCGTCCGGTACGGAAGTGAAACGATTTATGTAAGGTCACGAATAAGAAATAAAGCTCCGAATTACTTTTATAAATGTATATCTACAATTATATTTTGAAAAGTTAATGTTTATTTTTATTTTCAAACAATAAGAACTACCTGAAAAGAGAGTAGAAAAAACTAACATTAACGCTCTGGAATCTACTTAGAAGTGCAAAAGGCATCTATTATTATTATTATTATTATTATTATTATTATTACTATTATTATTATTATTGTAAAATAATGTCATTAATAATTAACAGGAAATTTTGAAAGAAAATCAATTAACTATGATGGAAATCGAATCCGCAAATGAAGTATTTGCACATTTTCCAAGCATTTATATTCACCAAATTGGAAGTTTTATCTGTCACGTTTTAATGAATTAAACATTTCACTAGAAATAATCTATCTTCTCTTCCTAAAAATGAAACGTCGGGCACTAATATTCTTTATCGAAAGCATTTACGCGTCTTCTTTTCACTTTACAGTTTCAAAGCTGCAATTAATTGAAATATAAATCCTTCGCCTTTGAAAAAGTCTATCCTCGCCATCAATCAGTCTGCACTCTCATTCATGACGCAACGGCTGCACGCTACCCCGACACCATTTTCAATAGCTTGGTCCTTTTATCATCTATTCTAGTTCGTCGTCTTGTAAACATAAGACTGTCGTCCTCTACATTTCCTAACGCTCCCCTTTTTTGATTTACGGCTTGCGTGCAACGATAGGTTCCAGACCTCCTGGCCACCATCACCGCCCTTGTCTTCACTATCTCCAACACCCAGAAGTTACCCTCGGCCTCGCAAAGGCCAATGCCTACGCTTTAGTCCCAGCCATTGCCTTCACCATCCCCGACTCTCTCACCATCTATCACAGCCTCGTTCTCGTCGTCACTGATGTGGCCCTTGCTGCCGCCGGCGTAATAATTATTGTTGTTGAGATTGTCGTCGTCGCTGCCACCAACCTTCTAAGCAATATCGACTCTATTTGCTGCTACTCTTCCGGCCAATGAAGTGAGATAAAAGGTTGCGACAATTTCCATTCAGATGACGATTTCTCCAAACCTTTTGGGAGCATAAAATATTCGTAATGTGGCCTAAAACGACGAAAGGAAACTTAAGAACCAGCACGGAAAACCTTTTTAATTCCGTGGTTCTTTACGGTATCTAATCGGAATAAGACGGTCAGGAGCAAATTAAATCAACCTGTTTCTACAAGATATTCCCAGATCACGCAATGTGCTTGATAACTAGAACAAATTTCTCTAGAACACTTTATCTAAAGAGAGTCATTTCTTTAATCATACATAATTATTGAAAGTATTCTTCTCAAAAAGTATGAACGAATAAAGAGTAATATGAGGGAAAATACTGACAATGATATTTATTTACAACAAACAATTGGTTAAATTGTGGTTTTAGGAAGTTGCTAAAAAATATTACGGCACATTGGAATCGGGAAACTAAAATGTACTGAGGGAGTGAAAAATAAACCAAGAAAGGATAGGCGAGGAAGAGGAGTATACTTCGGTTTTTCTTTCTTGGCGCGTGGGGGTGTGTCATCAAAACGGAATATATCACGGTGTTTCGCGTCGTTCTCGCGTCGTCGTGTATCGAGCAATGATGGCGACCATGCGACTCCTAGCTGCCCAACCGAGAACGACGCGAAATACTGTGAAATATTCCATTTTGATGCCACCCCCCCGCGCCAAGAAAGGAAAACCGAAGTATAGTCTAGGTTGCGAGACGTGGGAATTCAGGCGATTTATTAAACGCGGTACTCGCGTTACTGAAGTTAGCGTCCATCGAGTGGATCGAGTTGGCCGAGCGGGCCCCCGAGGTGTCTCCGAGAGTGCTCGCCGCCCACCGCTGGGGCTCGATCCCTCCGATCCTAGTGGGATCTGTGCCGGACAAAGCGGGTTCTCGCCGGCTTTCACTGGGGTTATCTCGTTTCACCGACATCTCCGTCTTAATAACAACGCTATATGCATATAATGCAAATATCTTCACGCACATTAGTCATGTCATTTAATTCATAGTTCCATCTCAAACGCCTTCCGGGCACACGTGACAACGGTCACGTTGAGATTCTGTGTTTGCAACTGTGGCCATTGTCCAATTCCCCAAAAACGCCCTCAGTGCGGTAATAAATAAATAAATAAATAAATAAATAAATAGCTACCGAGGAGATTTATTTTGTCTGGTCAACCAGAATAACAGAAACGGTAGTGTTCTGCACATACTATTAACACAATGTGTGCGTCGAGAGACATGGCCCGCATTCTGCCATGAAATGTCCTTACGTCACCACTACCAATAACAGCGTACCCAATCTCGGATATACCAGATCACATTGACCGATTGGGTGGGCGGCTAGAATGATTCGGAGAGCTCTGTATGTGGGAAAGGTCGAGCGTGACCAAAGGATAAGGTGAATCGGCCGCAGCAGGAAAGGGCGGGTCAGGGGCGACGGGGTTGCAGAGAAGGCGTGGCGAGGGCGTGGGCGATCACAGGCAATTAGGGGAGCGGCGGTGGCGCGCTAATGGTTTCCGAAGGCAGCGCGCCGCTTTTTCCTTCCGAAGGCGCGAACTTCCAGGTGCTCTCGCCCCATCATCCGTCTGCGTGTCAGCGCCTCTCCCCCCCCTCCCTCACCCTCTGCTCACCACCATTCGAAAGGGAGAGGCGATCATCGGCGCCGGGCACGTTAACGCTTGAATGGATTATCCACATCTTCTTAAAGGTGATGTATCATGCGTGAACAGTTCTTCCATTGACTACATCGCTACATTGGCTACAAAGTCACATTATAACGTGGATTTGTGTGACACTGCCTCGCTTTGAGTACAAAAGTAAGTCTTTAACACAAATTGATGTCAAACTATGTCCCCACTCTCTCCACATCAATATAATGTATTTTTGAACATCAGGTAAGTATTAATAAAATTGTAAAATAAAAGTAGAGTTAAATTGATGATCCCTTTTTATATTACACAGTGCCTATTTTTTATTAATTATATTCATGTAATATTTTCTCGCAGAAAAAGGTTCCGTCTGAGCTCTGATTTTAATAAAGTCACCAAAGGTTTCCATTCAAGTTTTCATCGAAATTTTTTATTATAACAAAATACTTTTTCTCTACTTCTCCAGAATGTATGCATTTCTGCACGTTTTCGGATCCAGTAATGACGATTCCACAAGCCGTGCGAGAATATTATGCTCGCACGGTTGTCGACCAATTAGATTCGTCTTAGTCCATTATACACGATAGAGCGTTCTCGCAGTCTCCTACAGAGGCAAGAGCTTTGCCGCGGCAGGTTGCATCCTTCGCAAGACGTAAACCACGATACAGTATGCTAGTTGGTGATTGTTAGGTTATGTGGATGATTCCCCAATCGGTAGAACATAATACATCTTTCATTCTAAATACTCGTATAAAAGGAACATCATGTACTACTAGTAATTCTATTTTAAATGAAATTGGCTGAAATCAAGAGCCAACTCCCTCGATAATAAATATTACCAATTTCTCTAATTTCTCAATTCATTTTTCCAAAAAGCCAATCTAAACTATTTATGCTTGTAATGTTTGTTTTCTTTACTCGTTTTTGGTTAATGTTATAAATATTTCATTAATGAACAGACAAGTGCAGTGAATGTAACATTATTTTAAAAATTAAACCTTTTCAAATGTTTTCATTTACTATCTTTAAAACATAAATTTCAAAGACGTAGAGAAAGTATAGTCTTCTATTCGCATAGAATGGCTTATCGTTCACTTGTAGAAATTCCGACACTCGCTCCTAGGTCGCTCGTGTCGTAAACATCAACTCGAGAATAAAAGCTACCATTCTACGCTCGTTTAAGAAAATACTATTCTTAATAATCAGGAACAGAAATCATGAGCCATATTATCTTCTGTTATAGAAAGATAATAAATGATGGCCATTTAGGGACTGCTAAACGTAGCGTTTTCCATTACTAAATATCCTCATTCTACCGGGAAATCTTAATGCTACGGAAGCATTGAATTCAAAATGTTTAATAAATTGACAAAAACATTCATAAACTAGTGTTACCAGACAACAGAGAAGTAAATTTTAAAATGTTCATAAAATGAGAGAGAATATTTGCCTTTACATGATATTTCTACGACTCATTTCCACAGCAATCACATTATCGATCTGATAAGGAACAAATTGACATATGATTTGAAAAACGCAGTGCTATTTTTAAGCTTGCCCTATGTGCAGTGCGTATATAATCCTCCGATTGTAGTCGAAGTGGTTCAGCTGTATCATCCTTAGTGCCAGCGACACTCGTCAGAAACTATGATTCAGCGTCCAGCAGCATGGCGGCAGTGTCCCCTGTTTACATCAGTCGTTTATTGCTCTGTCTTCTCTTCCCGCTCCACAGCCGCCTCCAATTAACCCAAATTGAAGAACGTAAACGCAGTCATTAGCTACTCCGCACAGCACGCGCTGGGGCGGCGGCGGCCTAGTGCTCGCTTTATGGTCTTTATAAATCGGACGTTCCAGTAATTTGGTCTCTTCGCCTTCTTGCTAATTGCCCGGCGCGAGGGAGAGGGGAGGAGAGCGGCGACGGACGCGGTATGTGAGGCGAATGCGACTTGACATGTACGCGTCGCAGAAATAGCGTTTGGTTGAGAAGGTAACCGAAAATATGAAAAAGAAAAGACGGATTGAAAATGAAAGAGCGGAAATGAATTGTGTGTATGTATGTGTAGGTGTGTGTGTGTGTGTGTGTGTGTGTGTGTGTGGAGTGATTTCAATTAGAATGAATTGTGTCGTGAATGCGAGAACGGAAACTGTAGATATTGGAGAGGGTTATATATGGTCTACTTAATAAGAGCATTATCATTTATGAAAATTATTATTTACGATGAAAACATAAAACATACACACTGCACAGGTGAGAAGGGAAAATCGCTAAATCATACAAGAAACAAATAGCACACAATTATGACTAAAGAAGATAAATTATGTGCTTGAAAAGGAAAATAATTATAACAGTAAAGTAATAATAAGAAAATGTGAGGGAGAGAAGAACTGTGATGTGCGGAAGTAAGATGAGTTGTTGGCTAAGAAGAAATACAGAAAGCTATCAATGCGTTGTGAAAATAAAATAAAAACACCAAAATTCAATTGAACGTTTGAAAAATAGATATAAAACTTGCAACGTCGTCAGAGGAAAAGTGAAAGAAAGTTCTAGAATTAAAAATAACATGTACCGAGGAACAAAGCTGCTGAAATGAGAGACGGGAAAAAGCTAGCAATTTGTCACAAGAAACGTCCCATGTGTGGGTGAAAGTTACGCTGCCAACGTTAGAACCGTCCACAGGGAAGTACGAGCAGTAAGCAGGCGAAGTGCAGGGCCAATGGAGACATTCGAAACCTAGTGGCAACATCAGCACTTCCAACGACTGTAGAATCGACGGTGGAGAAAGCAACTGTGCAAGGTCTGGAGTGGAGGCGGGGGACAATCGGGTGGAGCCCGGGTGGAGCGGAAGCAGGGGCGGGGGCGGGCAGCTGTCACCGAACAGTAATCCCATCGATGGCACCCCGAAGCACAGGAAATAAACAAGCGAGTCGGAGGAGCAAGGAAAACAAAGAAACTATTTACGAGGCCCTTAAATCGGTCCAGTCGACTGAAATTTTGATGAGTGGGCCGGAAAAAAGTAAACTGCAAACTGGAGACTTTACGGGCGGCGCGCGTCGTGATGCGATGCGATGCGCCCTCGTTGCTGCGGCGACGGACAGCGCGGAGGGAGGGGCGTGGCAAGTGGGCGGGGCTGACGGGGAGAGAAGCTGGACGGAGCAGCGGAGCGGGCGGGCGGGCCCCCGCGCGGACGGTCAACGTCCTCGAATGTCGCGAGGACTGAGGGAGGGCCGAGAGTTTGCGCCGAGTGGAGAGCTGTCTCTCAGGGTCATTGTCCGCTTCCAATGTGTTTTGTTGGTGGAGCAAGCGAATATGTTGTAATTGAAAAGCAGCGAACCGAAGGCTGATGGAAGAAATGGGCGGATGCTGGAAATTGTGTTGCGTAAGTTCGCACCAGAGACTAAGAGTGGAGAAAGTTACAAGTTCAAACATGTTACACGATTCTTCGGAAGATAAAAGTCTGCAAGAGGTGAAATGAGTTAGAATAGTGATGAACGAAAATAGTCAGTTATATTCTTGAATATCCCTGTTTTAAAACAGTTTAGAACTAATATATTCCATGCAAACAAATTAAAGTGGCAAACCAATGAAATTTGAGGTTTTCCACCAATGAAAACTTTAAAGAACGAATTTTGAATGATTTTTCCTTATGAAAGATATCTTAAAACAAGCCCATAAAGAATTTTTGTGGATAAATAGAAATAATATTTCAAAAGTAAAATCATTACCATGTAAACAAATCATTACCATTGAGATAAATACTGATTTACTTAGTATTTTGCTCACGAAAACAAACTTAAATGTAGAACTCAACGTTGCCATTCCCCTTTAGAAAGCGAAATCGTCTCGAGAAATAAATTCATTAAAATGGCATTGTTAGTGACAAAGATAGCAAATACAGACAAAGAAAGAGAAGGTAGCTTTCTCTACTCACCGAAAGGGAGATAATAACATCTCAAAATGGGATAGTCATTAATTGGCGAACGTTCTCGAACGTAAATTACTTTCCCAGATATCTTATTTATGAGTAAAACTCTCATCACGTGCTGAGTTAAGAAGATTCAAAACTTTAAATTACCGTACTAGCTACAAAGTTTTGTAACCTTTAGGAGTTGTGTTTCTCTCTGCAAATTAGCGAGCAGATATATAGTGACTCCTAATGGGTTCCCCCGCTGAGGAACCGGACAGAGTAGAGGAAGCGTTTCAGAGTCGACAAAAACTACGACTCAGTCGAACGCATTAAGAAAGTTTCTGAGATTTATTTTTGTCGGAAACACAAGCTATTCGTCTTTCACTTCCACGTCCAAGGAGGCGTCGAACATTCGGTGAACTTCACGACCGCCCACTCTTTCCTTGTTTCCTGGGACATGTATATGGTGGTAATCACAATACAGAAGAATGATGTAAAAAACTTAGAAACGTGTCTTAAAAATAAAAAAAAGGTGTTGCATTTCAGAGAACAATTTCTTGGATCAGAAAAATAGATAAAAACCACTACGTTCCTAACTAATAAAAAATAATCTTCTATTTTTATTATTATCAACTGAACGAATACCGATTACACTTTTGTGCTACTTTCCTTTAAAGGTCTGTAGAACTATAGACTATGATTTACAACCATAAATCTTAATATATTTACAAAATAGTTACTTTTGTAGACATTTTTCGCCTAGCTTTACATCACAGATTCAAGAGTGCATCAATGTCAATAGTTTAGCTGCGCGCCAGCTGAAGATGACGTCTGAGATCTTCTACTGATTTTATCCATGTCCAGATTTGTAACAAAATTCATTGGGCTTTAAGTAAGGCTATGTAATGTCCGTGTGTGAACGTTGATGATTTGTAAGTTCTGAACGTTGGTGGAACATTTGAAAGAAAGCAATAACAATAGTAGTAAAGAATGTACATGCGCATGCACAGTCTTTAGTCCGTGTTATATATAAACAGTGGCAACAAAACATTGTGAGTTTGAATGTGTTTAAAAATTGTGCTAGGTTGAGAGAGTAAAAAGTACAATAATGTACAGTACAGAATATACAGTAATGTATAACGTACAATATATTGTTATCGTAAACTTTCTAAACGACCCCTACTTTTACATAAATTTGTTAAGATTTTTGTTTGAAACAATGCCGAAACGGAAGTCACAGTTGTCAAAACAGACTGTAAATGCTAAGAGACGGGCAGTCTATAAAAATTCTGAATCGGCTACTCACAGGCAAGAGTGATGTGCTGAAGAACACACTCGTACCTTTGAAAATAATATTGCAAGGAGGGAAGCAAATGTGCATAATTCTGTAGGAAGTAGGGCAGCTTTTAATTATGACTCTCAATTTGAATATTTACACAGCTTTAATTTTCAAATTAGTAAAATGGGGAATGTTTATATGCTTTGGGTCAACCCTGTTGAATTTTTTTTTCAAAATGTGCAGGAGATTAGTGCGGTGGTATGTAATTAAATAATGCTCCTTTACATATTGAAACTAATCTATGCTGTTCTTTTGTATATCAATTGCTATCAATGAATGAATTCATCCATTTTCCACGAAAATAGGCAAAAGCTAATTTATTTAAAAATATTTGTCTACGTGAATAAAAAAATGGGAGTCCTTAGTTTCTATTATTCACGTTTCAAGATCCATAGTATTTAGAACTTCAAATCAAATAATGAAGCTATCATTCTTTTGTTATGTGGTTCAGTTGTAAATTTGTGTACACATAATGCACGTGATGGTGGATCATAATTGTTCTTATGTTGCAATGGTATGATGAAATGATTAACCTAAACAAATAAGTTTTACACTATGTGTTACTAGCACATAGGACTTCAAACATATTAATTTTTGTGTCGTCTTGAAATTAGTTATAAAAACGTTTACTATAACGCATACCAGTTACGTTTCACAATAGATATTTTCATTTATTTTTATGATTATGATTCATCAATTACGTCATGACATATATATCTATCACTGAGGATCTATCTACTAGCGCACTTGTGTGAGAACTCTCGCATCTTATACTCTGCTGAAACCAGTAAGTCCCTTGAAGATCACAAGTTGGCAGGAGATATATTTTTAATCTTTCTTTATAAATGCTAAAGAAGAAACATAAAAAACGAGTTAGTTTTACAATGTGTCAATTTATTGAAAGTATTGGTATAATATATAAAACTCTACAAAAAAGAATATACTACGCGAGTCTACAAGTTTTTTATTTTGTAGTTTAGATTTGTTTCTTGTTTTTAGTTATAAAGCGAGCAATGTTTGAGAGCTGGAACTCCCAATAAGAAAAATGTAAACTTTTTTAATGGGAAAGTAGTGAAGTAGACCGGAAATTTCTAAATAGAGGGCAAGAAACGACAAGGCTAGTTGGGTGGAGCAGGGATACAATGGAATACATAGTAGGCCCCCCGTGAATAAATGGAATTCCTCTGCCTGGATAATAATTTACTGTAATAGGTGCCCGGGCAACTCCGGGTACTTCAGCTAGTATTTTCAAAAACTAATTTACCCTATTTCTTCAAGTGAGTGCTTGTGAGGGATAAAATTCGCGTTTTCGTCCACTTTATTTTAAGTACAGGCGTTTTAATAGTATGCTTTATTTATTCATGGATTATAAAGGTGAGATTGTTGGGTGACATTAAGGTTAACAAGGTTTTTTGCTACGTTTTTGCTGTACTGTGTGAATACGATGTTAAATTTTACATTATTTTATTTTACTTTGCATCTTATTTTTCTAATATTTATTATTTACCTTTTTAAGAAGTGAAAAGTCTCACTTTATCTTTTTAACTAACTTCCTGCTACAGCGAGAGAGCTTTTACTTACATGTAAATAATTCAAAACTTCATTTAACTGACAGGCTTTTCTTTACAATTTTTTGACAATTTTATCTCAACATTAAAGAAATAAGCAAACAGACAACATGGTTATTAAGTTGTCAGTAATTACGTAAGATTGCTGTTGTAGATATTTATTTCGCAACCATTAAATTTAAGTAACACCCTAACTAACTTGACTCTGAATAGACAATGAATGCCGAATTTGTATTTTTATTACTTGTAACAATAATCAATTAAGTTAGTACTGACGTTACTAGTCTCTATTTCAAAACTACGTCTAACATAGTCATTTCCAAATGAAAGAGTTGGCAGCAAAATATTTCTGGAAATCGCCCATTTGCAGCACAACATTCATCATCCAGTGCGTCATGCGACAGCCCAAATGAAGTTCAAGTGCCAGGAGGCCTGAGGGCATCGTCCACGGGAACAAATCGGAGGCCTTGAGTTCTCGTTACGTCCGCCCCGCGCGCGACGCGCCTGTGCCGTCACGCAGATAAATAAATTATGGAGCTCTACACGGAAACACTTTCAACCCCGCGGCGGGCGGCAGCGGCGCCGCGTGTACTGGGGCGTTGGCAGCAGCGGCGACGGGGGTGCAAGCTGCGAGGGCGCCGGCGCCGGGTGGGAAACAGGGGAAAGGAAAGGGAGGGGGCGCGGCGAAAGGAAGGGATATGCACCGAAGGTGTTGGTCGGCGAGGGGAGAGGAATGTTGGGAGCAACAAGGTCGGAGGTCACGAAGGAGAGGCGGCGGAGGCAAAAATGGCGGCAACGGAGCGGCGGCTGGGCAGGAAAGGAGGGATTTGCGGGGAGTAATGGGGCGATGGCGCAGTGAGAGTGCGCGAAGAGTGCAGAGGGGCGATGTGACAGCTCGGCGCGGCCCGAACACGGCAGTGTCGCACAGCCGATGATTTATTGAGGAGCGCAATGCGAACTGCGCGAGGCGGGCAAAGTGGAAACGTGGGCGATGGGGGACGGCAGTAAAAAGCCCGGTCAGGACGCGCCGACGTCCGCGTCTCGGGGCCAATCAAAGCACCGCCTGCACTCCCCGCCGTCACGCTCACGCTGCTGCCTCGGGACCGACCTTAACCCACGGGCCAGTACGCTTCCGTTGCCTGACGCCCTCGCAGTCCCCTTTTGCGAAAGAACATACATACCCTGCACGAAATGAAGAAACGACTTCTGGGCTGAAAGGAGTAAAGAAACAGACAAAAAACATGAAAAAATAAAAGTGTAGCAGAAACAACAGAATTTTTCATCTTACTATTACATCAACTCTATATTTATTATATCGTCCTTAGTTGTTAATTTCATTGCAAACTATGTAATACAATTAGGAATTACTTACAACAGGAGGTAGTTTAATGAGACACAATTGATAATTAATAATTTTAATGTAGCAAAATAAAGGGTGAAAAAGTTATTTGAACATTTGCCGACGATTTGCCAAAATAGTGAGCTAAAAACTTTTTCAATTTGGCAATTGTCGATTTGCCGCATCTATTGTTCTTGCCCAAATGGAGCACGTGCGGCTATTGAGCGACCGGGTGCGTGCGCGCGCGCGAGCGAAAGCTCTTCTCGCTGCTGAACCACATCCCCCGCACACGTGTAGAGGAATCAGCGCGCATCGGCGCCGCTGCGCTGCTGTTGCGGCGGATTCCTCTCCAACGACCCGGGCACCTCCTCTCCCGCGGCCCCGCGAGGGGTTCGCCTGGCGTGGCAGCGCGCGGAGCTCGGAGCGCTGCTAATCCCTCCCCCTCCCCCAACGCCCCATCGCCCGCCAATGCCTCTGCGCTCCTTCACCAGCCCCCGCGACGGACGCGCTGGGCGAGGTATCCGACTGCAGGCGAAACCGTAGTCGCCCACCCGGCTCGTCTCACACGCCCAAGACTCGCCGCTCTCCAGAATATCGTCCTCTTAATGAGCAAGAAATCGTTTTCTCATTTACTGAAGTAATGGGAATTATTAAAACGAAATATTTTACATATGATACGATTGTATAAATGGCCAATAAAGATAATTTTCAATTGAAATCACATGGGGAGAAAAGAAGGGTCAGTAATATTTATGTACAAATGTATTTATGAACTTTAAATAAATGGTAATTTTCAGATATCCATTAAGAATAATAGCTAATGAAATTCCGGAACACTGATTAGTGATGACATTCGAAGAACCTGTGAGTAATGCTTGAGAGTTGCACATCCTTATTGAAAGTGAATAAGTTCAAAAAAGTGGTTCCGGAAGTGCGAATTAAAGAGGGAATATAAACTAGCGGTTCTACCAAAGCACGTATTTTCTAGCATTGATTCTAAATGCTCCGCAATATTATAATACTACATAAAACAGCAAAAGTATTTTCAACCAGCTATTTTTTTCCACTCCGAATTCAAATCCTCAAATTTAACTTGCTGGCACTCATACCACTACGCCACACAATGGCCGTGTGGATCGAACCCGGACGGAGAGATAAAAAGGTAAATGTCCAATTTATGTAAAAGTCCTCAACAATCAAAATATCCGTTAGAAACTCCCAAATCGCGCAGTGCATAGTGATCGATCAGGGAATATCAATTTTGGAGAAAATCGACTGAACGGTGTAAGCGCTACAGCTGTTCGCAGACGGACTGGTAGCTTTTATTTGATGGGTTGATTGATTGTGATTCCGGGCGCGTCAACTGCTAAGGTATTTTCCCCGTAAGCGTAGTATATGTATTGCTCGGAAGGTAGCGGTGATCTTCCCATCATCTGGATGGCTAAATCTGGCGCCGACCTACCATCGGCTCGCAGGGTTTTTCCCAAACAGGTACCTCTCACTAGAGGGCCCCAGCATATGTCAAGCTCTAAGCTTCCTACCGGTCTCCCGACATATGTGGTAGTGTGGTGAATCTGTGTGTGTGTGTGTGTGTGTGTGTGTGTGTGTGTAAGTAAAGGGTAGGATAGGACAAGGAATGAGAAGAAACGATCGCTCGCGATCCGCCGCCCGTTTGGTAGGTACTTGTCTCGGCATTGCCTGGTGTTGATCAGACAAACCACGGAAAGCTACCGATGAAGGTAGCCGACTGATAGAATTCTCCTCCACACAGCGACAGAACTCGGCCTAGCTATCTGGCTAGTGTCGAAACTATAGCCATTGCCAGGACTCGAACCTAGGACCTCAAGGTCACTGGCATTACAATGACATTAGCTGAAGCCCTAAGCAACCTCTCCCGGAGAGACGTTAAGGATATCTATGTCGGACCCATGGATAGTGTATATATTGTATTTAAATTTCATGACGATAGATTGATTAGTTTACTTAAATCGGTTCATGCAGATTCACAGAAAGACAACTCATTTGACGTGACATACATTGTAGAAACCGAAAGGCAGAGAGATGAAAAAAGTATAAAAGTGCCAAATTGAAAAAAAACACGTACAGACACGTCCGGCTTATTTATATGTAATGATTGTATTTGTGAGTAGAAGTGCTTCAAATTATTTTCAATAAAGTTTTTCGAATCATCAATGGTTTTCTACATTTACACATTGATCAAATTAAAATCCCCGCGGAAGACGTAAACCTGCGACTTTTTGATTCCCAGTTCTGAACCCGTACACGTCATTTAACAACTTCGACCATCTGGGGGGACAAGACCTCTTAAAGAGAGATTGTTTCAGTTCTAGCAATAGGGAGGCGAAAAATTGAGAAAACGTGAAAAAATGTCCTTTGGGCGACCAAAGAAGGTATGTTCATGCAGATCGATTAGTCAACATTAATTTTGAAGAAAATCGTCTGAACGGATTAGACGCTAGCGTTGACCAGAGACGGACAGATGGACAGACAGACGGAAAGACAGACAGACGGACGGACAGACTGACGGACAGACAGACGGACGGACGGACGGACAGACAGACGGACAGACAGACGGACAGACGGACAGACAGACGGACAGACAGACAGACAGACAGGCGGACAGACAGACAGACAGACGGGCGGACAGACAGACAGACGGACAGACAGACGGACAGACAGACGGACAGACAGACAGACGGACAGACGGACAGACAGACGGACACACAGACGGATAGACAGACGGACACACAGACGGACAGACAGACGGACAGACAGACGGACACACAGACGGACAGACAGACGGACAGACAGACGGACAGACAGACGGACAGACAGACAGACGGACAGACGGACAGACAGACGGACACACAGACGGACAGAAGACGGACACACAGACGGACACACAGACGGACACACAGACGGACACACAGACGGACACACAGACGGACACACAGACGGACACACAGACGGACAGACAGACGGACAGACAGACGGACAGACAGACGGACTGACAGAATATTAATAAAACACATAAAATTTGAATAATAAGGAAATGAAATTATTAAGGCAATATTATGGGAACAGTTTGGGAAAAGTTCTTTAAACGAGGAATTATACACTCCAAGGACGTACGAAATCCATAAACGCTACATTTTTTTCATTCTATGCAACTACTTAGCCTGAATCGATTACAATGCAATTAAATTACTCCGAATATGCTGGAGATAGTGGAAACTCAAAATAATCAGCTATTAACTTCGAATTTGCTGGACATCTGAAATCATGAGAATGAAATTCATACTACAAACAATTTCGTGAAGTTGCAATCCACATTAACTCCACTGTATTCGATGAAATGTGACTCCAACTGCTATAGGAGGAGTCTAATCGGGTGAGTGGTCAGTCACAAAGGGTTTCCTATCTATGTTGTAAAACGTAAAATGCATGCAAGCATTTTATCGACCCATAAATTATACAAAAGTGCATTTCTAAAAAGCTGCCTTATCTCTTGCGTGCCAAAGAGCTTTGTCATTATGATTATGCTACTAATTTCAGGGGGACGATAAGAGACGGACATGTACATAAGAATAGCCTCTGCATACGACAACTTACGCTGATACATTTATATTCCACATATTACATATGGATAAAATTTATTTATATTCTGCTTTTTTTAAATATGTTTTGATAATATTTCTCATGACTGGCTCATATTGCCGTACAGGTCATCACTGTCAGTTCAAATTCAGACGCAATCAAGGAGATTTCGTGTACTTGCCGAAAATATGTGCCCCTAAGCATTAGGGGCGAACGCCACATATATAAAAGCATTTATCTCCGTTAAATACAATATATGTTTATGACCAAAAATATATCATTTTCGATGCCTCTACGTCACTTAGACGTTTATTACATGTATACTGAGACACTCTGAAATGCAAATATTCTAGATGACACATGTGCAGAATTCATTTTTCGGCTCATTCTTTCTCCCTTTCTTTTGCACAAAAATTATTTCTCTGTGGTGATAATTTTCAGAAGTAGGAGTCCCTCAGTTTTTCTTTCCAATCGCTTAAAAGATTAGAGAATCGAAGGTGCTAATTACCTTTGACGCACAATTAGCAGAAGAATGTGATCGGTATGTTTCTAAATGAAAACAGAAGCAACACATGGACATTTGGACCAAATGAAACTAGAGAAATTCTCTTTCAGTTAACACACAAAAAACGTTTAATGATCAAAATGTTGATATTTTTACATTAGAATGAAACTTTCGGCAAAATTGTCTGTTAGCACCTTTTACTAGTGACTCCTTCTTTTATATAATAGGAATAACATGTATGAAAAGTATTTAGAGGAAATATGTGTATATACACTTTTTCGACTTCAATTTTTCAAGGAATGGAATAAAATACTGTAAAACATTAAATAGGGAAATACGTTAGAACATGCAAATGAAGTTTTTTTGTTAAAACATTATAACAAACTTGTAATGCTAACAAAAAATATGTACTATCATCTAGAAACTTATACATGGATCAATGGATGCTTTTAGGCACAAAACATAAATTCCATTTTCCATCACGTTTCTCTTATTGAAAATTCGGAATGCATACTTGCAAATAAAATGTATTGTCTAACTTTCTAAACTTTATATTAATCCTATTGTTCTAAAAACAATGGCCTCTTAACGATTTTATTGTAACGGTGATTCACTTTTCATTCAATTTATTTCTATATGAATCCGATAATTACATTTTCATTTTAATAGAGTGCATAATATATCATATTTCGGCTTGTTTGATAAAAGTTGCACTCAAAACAAGAAACGACAATAGTGGGAATGCTAGGCATTATAGAAATACATCTTTTATTCTGAAAATGAAAATTTGAATCATTGTCGTTACTCAACAATTGAATCAGTGTATGCAGAAAATATCCAAACCACACGAATCAATATGGTTGAAAAATTGCTTGGAAAGTAGGGACATACTCGTATCTTCAAATTTCCAGTGGCTTTAAAATGTGTTGAATGTGGCTATAAAAATGTTCTGCACATTAACTACACGGAAAATAGAAAAGCCAAAAACATTGTTTTATATCGTTCAATATTAAGTCTCAAAGCCTAGGCAGGAAGAAGAAAGGCAGGCTTACAGATTCTGGGACAATTCAAGCACTATTCGTTGTGGACGCAGAATTCAGCATTTTTCAGAAAATATAATGTAATTGTTTTATTTCCTATGACCTGTACATATTTTTAATGAAATAGCACATGTGTCAAACTAGACATCGCGTTAACAGACACTCTCAAATTCTTGCATTTAAAAACACTCGTGGAACTTAAGAAAACTCGCTAGAGCTTCTCTAACAACAACCTTCCACCGAAATGTTTTCTTGATGTGAAAATACTTTTAGATAGATCGATTAAATAGAATCGAATAGATCGATTTCAATTCACTCAATAAAATAATGAACAAATGACGGCATATTAGCGTTCTTCCCATTAATTTTATGATTTTATTAAAATTTATACTATACACCCGGTTAATAATAGCACCCGATAAAACATTTAGAGCACATTACCACTCATTTAAAGCCAAAATCACAAAATTTAAATGAATGGAATGCTGAAACTTCCTTCTAAACGAAAGCCGTTAGTGTTTTAAATATTAAGATTTTTGCAATTTTCATAATGCCAGAGATTGTAGTGAAGAATGGAACTATACATATGTATGAATGCACTTTCTTCTATGAGCCAAAACTTTCAAGAAAAATGTTTAGATATCTTCTAGAAAATGTTGAGAATGTTTTAGGAGCTTAATTCAATGTGCCCCCAAAAATTATAAAATCTTAATGATTTCCGGAACGGCACTACTTGGTCTTGCTTTGGGCACATTTACCAAGTTTTAGCTCAAAAGTTTCTAATCTGACGTAGAATTCATAATATACCACAGTATGAGGAAAAGTAATAACTAGAGCAGAGATGAAAATTGAATTAAAATTTTAATTAATATTTTTTCTTTCGAAACTTTGGCAAAAGAGTAAACAGTGTATCTCAAAATATCGCAAATCAATGATAAAGCATATAAATTGTAATTTATTTCCACATATATTGTAGCGGTACGCTATTTTTAATATTTTTTAAATTTCACAAATAACTGTCGATGCGAGGCGTCCACCTCCCGCCGCCGCCAGCCGGGTCGGCGCGCCCCCTCCGCTAATGGAAGGGATGACAGCACGCGCCCCTCTAAAGTTTATGGCCATCGTCCGCGAGTCGACCCTCATCCCGTCACGCACCCGGGCGCCGAAGAAGAGATTAGAGACGTGTGCCGATCCCGCCGTTCCGGGTATCATGCGCACTGAGTACCCAGGCCGTCCTTCGCAGCTTTCTCCGGGGGTCCCAACGGACGTTCCGCGTACCCTTTACTGACCTACTTCCGAAGTCAGACGGAGAGCGTTTTCCAGACAGAGATAGGGCTACGGAAAATTCCTAGAATCACCGGACCTGATTGGCCGAGGACAAAATTACGGCGTAGTAGCACTTAGCCAATCAGGGGCAAAATTCCGTGGGGTGGGAGCGATTTTGGGGCACTTTTGAATTTTCGGGGTGGCGGAACGAGGGCACCTCCACGCTAGAGGCGTAGGGGAGAAAATCACTTCTTCTTGTTCGATTGAGCTGGGGGGGGGGGGGCGAGCGCCGCGGAGCGAGTAACAGCTCCGGCGCCGCGTTCGAACACTACGTTTACTCGACTTGTCTTGGGTGGCGAGCGCCGCGGAGTAAGTGATAGCTCCGGCGCCGCGTTCGAGGGAGAATTATTATTTTGGGACTTAGTTCGTGGACTCTGAGTTCTGCCGTGGGCACTGACCGGTGACTAGTTTTCTCCGAGATTCGTGACCGTGAAAACTCCAGAGAACTTTCCGTAAGAACTGCTGATTTGTGTGAACGGAATTCGCGATCATTCACGATCCGGGCCAGCTGACCGTCGCCGCCGCCGCCGTCACCGCCGCAGCCGCTGTCGCCGCCGCCGCTCCTTTGGTAGCTATTGTGGAAGGACGTTTCTCGGCCTGGCAGGGCCATCTCAGCCGCCGACCCAGACGGAGAGAAGCCGACGCCGCCGCGACCCCCGCCGCCGCCGCCGAGGGCCGCCTACACGCCGCCCCATTCAGGCATAAACTTCGGTCAACGACCGCCAAAGAACTATTGTGCATTGCAGTGCCGCGCTTAGGCACTTGTTTCCTCATTATTGTCAGCCAGAAGGCGAATGGCCTAGAGTTTGTTGGGGCCTGTAAAGGAATTTGATTGCAATTCTCGTTCTTTACTTTTTTTTAGATTTAAGTTTTATCTCATTTTTTCTTTCGTTTCTAACTGAGCTCATCAGGTAGGGCCTTTCTTAACTCTTTGAATCACTGTAACTTCCCCGGCCTATTATTAGTCGGGAATAAACCTTTTTATTTGCTTTACCAACCACTGAATTGTTTCTGTAGTTAGCAAACGCCTTACGACTCCTTCCATCCGAGTTAGATTCTAAGCAGGTGACAAAGTTGGCCGACTGAGCTAGGCCCGGGCCGCCCTCGTTGACTTCGGCGCACACCCACGCCGCCGGAGCTCGACGCTGTGGTTGACAATCGACGCCACCGTGTGGCTCGATAACGAACGATGGGTGTGACAATATAATTTATTTGAAACTACTTTTACTCTAAGATTGACTGTATAAATCATTCCAAGTACGCATGAATATATTTGCAATTTTCTTTAAATAATTGAAAAAATAGCGTTAGCTTAGGATTAACAAATTCTATCTTCCAGTGATTCAGCTTACAAATCATCTAAATGGCTCAATACAATATTTAGTTTTTGTTTCTTTGAATTTTCGAAGAGAACTCAGCAATGACGGAATATCCGCGAAAATAAGGTAACCCTTACATGAATATGCTAATGTGTGCATGCTATTTTCTCTAATTCTGATTTTCCACATCTTTTGTTCGTATTAATATTCGATTTAGTATTACCTTATTGTAAACATCGTCTACCACGTTCTATTTGTGGATTACTTTTCGTGATGTTCACACAAATGTCTCAGAATAAACAAGACATGTAGGGCGGTCTAAGAAGATCACTCTCTGCAGATAAACATTTGGTGAGAAATTTCAGTCAACGAAGTTACAAATTTGGCATTTACCCCTGATTGATAGGCAGCCCTTCATCAACTTATGTTTCGCAGGTGTACGCAACCTATTTGACTGCATCAGAACAACTCCAGTGAAACGGTGACGCATGGTGAGTAGCATATCAATAAGGGGCAAGTGTCGTGTACGATTTTGTTATATGAAATTTATCACCACGTGAACTTTTGCAAAACGTTATTATCTTTGATACTTCATTTCCTTGAAGTTTGTGAAATGTATTCTGAAACATCTGTATTTTGCATTTTAATTTCATACGTATGACAAGATACGACGATACGTATAATGCACGTATCGTACGTATGATAGTACCTCACTCGGAAACTAGTGTGTAGTGGGACAGAATATCCAAAGTTAAACCCCTGTAAAACAACGCAACTAGAAAAAATATTCATGAATATATCCCCTGCGCTAAAATCGTTACTTGGAGTTGATGAATTGTGCCTGCATTATGTGCAGCTCTTCGTGACGCTCGTGGAACGAGAGTGCCAAATGAACTCGTAAATTTGCTCTAGAAGACAAATCGCTGGAAGCAACAGCGTTGCCCAACACACTCGACGAACATTGCACGTAACGGTGCAACAGCAAACTAAACAGCGTCGCAGCAAGCACTGCCTCTCGCCCGGCCAGCGTCATTAAGGAAGATCAGCCCGACTCGACGCGCGTTGCTGCCGCTCGTTTACACCTCCTCTCTCCACACGACCCGCCGTGCACAGCTCATGCCTCTCTCCCTTGCCGACTGGCCCCGCCTTGCTTCACCTCTCGTCCTTCTGCACCCGTTTTCGTTTCGCCCCGCAAAGCTTTAGGCTCTCCACGGTCAGTTTGTCTCTCACCGCCCGCTTTCGTCCCTCCCCGCCCCCATTCGTCCCCCCAGACCCCTTTCGTCCCACTCCCTTCCCTTTCGAACCTCTTCGCCCGCATTCGTCCCTCCCCGTCCGCATTCGTCCCTCCTCGTCCGCATTCGTCCCTCCCCGTCCGCATTCGTCTCTCCCCGTCCGCATTCGTCTCTCCCCGTCCGCATTCGTCCCTCCCGTCCGCATTCGTCCTCCCCGTCCGCATTCTTTCAATCCTGCCCGCTTCGTCTTTCCCCGCACAACCTTTTATCGCTCCCCGCCACTTTCGCCCCTCCCAGCTGTTTCGTCCCGCCCATTGGCCTGGTTGATTTATTATTGACGCCGCGGCGGTGGCCGGCGGGCGGCACCGCCGCGGACAAAGCCCGCGGCGCGTCCCAAAGCCAAAGCCGCGCTAATGAGAATGTTTACCGCCCGCCGCTGTCAAAGAATGCACCACTTTATACTCTGCGCTCGCGCTCGCTGGCGCGTGGGGCTGATGGTCGCAGTGAGCCCCACTGCGCCGGCCGGGCGCGCGGCCCCACGCCGCACACTGGGTCGGACAGCGGCAAAGGCACGCGGGAAAAAAATGCCACATCATTAAAGAAATTCTGAATGCTGTAATATGGAGCGGGTATTAACTGAAAACCTAGAAACAATAACACCGTTAGTCGACTTACGTTGTTAATGGACGAATCTCTTTTTCGAAATTCCTAGAATATCTGGCATACGGAAAATTTATTTTTAATTTCATACAACGCTGCTGTAGCACCAAATAGTTCAAAATCCAACTTCGCGCGCTCTTCTTCTACGCTTTGCTGAACGCGTTGAATTCACTCGCGAAGCTGCTTGTACAACGTGAACTGTGTGCAAAACTAGTGGTGCTACTGAATGGCACACACGTTCCTGTATTAAGTTTATATTTCCGTTGGTCTCAGCTAGCTATACGGACTCGACACACACTCTTTCCAGCTGCCTCTATCGCCGAACAAACTACATTTTTTTTATATTTGCTTAATTTTTCAGATTCCTAATGGTAGAACGGAAATATTAATTTTAGAATACTAAAGAACAGTAAAACCTCGTCTTAAATGGCTATTTTCTTTGTAAAATTTGGAGCCGTTTTTAAGAAAATTGCGTTCAAGCGCAACTAAAAATGCGAAATTTGAAGCTCTTTTTCACAGAAAATTCTTGAGTTTTTGAAAAACTTCATTTGAAGTCATTTGCAGCACTCACAAATACAATAGTGTTTACAAATTGCTGGAAATATGCATATTAATGGCGAGAGAGATCTTTCAAAAAAATTACATTTGTGTAATTTTGCAAAAACCAAAAATTACCTGAAATGAACTTTACTGCAAATTAAATAGTGCAATTTGCACTATCCGTTCGTAAAATTTGAAGAAAAAATTTGGAGCAATTTTTGAGAAAATGGTGTTTGAGCGTTTTTAAAACTGCGGAATTCTGAGGAAGTTTTCACAGAAAACGGTTAAGTTCTTGAGAAGCTTTACTTGAAATTATTTAAAGCGCATGTACTCATTAATCTAATAATGTCAACAAATTGCCGCTAATGTAAATATTAACGAAGTGAGAGACAAGTCAAAAAATATTTTTGTAATTTTTGAAAAAACAAAAGAATAGAGCAATAAGGCGTTAATATCATGTCATTGAACACATTTAGCACTATCCCTAAAAAAAGTTTTAAAAAATTAGAGCTATTTTTGAGAAAATCTGGCTTTTGTAATTTTTTAAAAAATTTCAAATATTGCGTGCAATATTGCGCAAAAACTACTAAAATTTTTAAAAAGATGTGCATGACCTTAATGAAAGAACTCCTTTGGACAATAAATTTTATTTGAAGGAAAAATCTCTTTCTTCAAGTCTGTAGTTCTAGGAAGACACCGAAAAAATTTCAAACTTTTGCAATTTTCGAAAATTCAGAGTTAACCGTGAAAATCGGACCTATGCCACCATAATAAGTCTATTCTACTCTATTCGCACATGAAATTTAAAGCAAAAAATTGGAACCGTTTTTGAGAAAATTTTGAAAATGTCCGGGGAGCTTCATGTAAAGTACCCCCAAATGTTGAAGAATGGTTTTCAAAATCGCGGCTCCTTGAGTGGAAGCAGATTGTCCGGGGAATATCCATTTTGGAAGAAATCGCACGTATGGTTTAAGCAATAGTGTTGTTCACAGAGGAACGGACGGACGGACGTTTTGAAAAGAACCACTTTTTCCGTATAAGGGGACCCCAGACCGTGTATTTCCGTTGAAATCTCGAAATTGATTTTCCGTAGCATTACATAACTTTCCCCTATACTACGTATATTACTCCGTACATACGTACGTATACGGGAGAGTAAAAATGGAAAATATTGATGGCCATGATAGTGATTGGGAAGTGGATCAAAATTATGAAGATAAATGTTTTACAGCTTTTCATACATGCATATATATCTGGGAATTTTCTAGGCGATTGGGAACTGATTCTCAGAACTAATATTTCTGCTAGCATTTGCAAGGAAGTACAAATTTACAATGGAGAAATGAATGAAGCTCCTGTATTAAGATTGTATTGTAAATTATTTTCAAGCCTCATTTTGAATTATGAGTCGTACTCATTCTATAAGAAAAATACTGAAATAATCCGTTTCATCCTCAACGGTAAGTGTGTAATTAACGTAATTGAAGCTCTTTGCAGTCATTAGAATGAAACATCAACCATGAACCCGTGAAACAAATGGTGTAATGAAACAGCTTATATGATAATCTTTTCAAATGTATTTCAATCAACTAATACATTAAAAATAATGCGCAAATTATTTTCAAACATTTTATGCCTTGAAACTATAATTGAAAGGAAGCAAGAACTCTGAAAAAAATTTAAATCACAAAACAGGATTTATTAATTCAATTTTATATTTTGTCGTTTTGTTTATATTTATTAATTCAATTTTCTGTTTTACATTCATGAAACTTTCATTCTCTGTTGGACAAAATGCCTGCTTGGAAATTGCACACAATAATTCATTATGCAGGTTCAGTGTTATTGAGGTGCACTGTGCGGGTCGCTCCGCGTGACTGATGAGCGCCCACTTTGCGCTGATGAGCAGTCGTTCGACGCTCCACGCGGAAAATAAAGTTGGGGATTGCAAATGGACGGGTTCGGCTTGCGTGGAAATGAATACGCATATGCAATGTGGTGTGGGATGAGGATACGCAGGTCACTGCTTGTTCGATGAAATTATCAATTTTTAAAACAGCTTTAAAATGTTTCCGAGAAGATTGAAAACTATCGGTATTCTGTCTCATTTAATCAGTATTAAATAATGTCTAAATAACTAGCACTAATACAAACATAGTTTTCATAAAATATCTATTGAAGGAAGTTAATGGAAAGGTTCTTTTATAAACAATACGCATCACTCTTGAATGAATAATGCATTATCGTTGGAAATTTAGACATAGTAATATAAAATAGCAAATTATTACTAAGAAACACAATCTTCAACCAAATATCGTGAGCACAGTAAACTGGAAATGAAAATGATACGTTTGATAAGTTCGATAAGTTCAATTTCGGGTCAAAAAGTCTAAAATCGGGCACAGGGTATCTGGAGAAGAGTTTGTTCCAAATGCGTGTGGTTGTCGCATACGATTCTTCTATTCTGCATTTTTTTTCTTTTCCAATCTCTCATTAAGTTAATTTCTTTCATCTTTTTTTTATTGTAATTAAATTTTTTAAACACATAATATTAAATATATATTTCTTCCTTGCAATATCTCCTTTAATGAATTATTTTTAAACAATAGGAAAAAGTCTACGTTCATTTTTAAAATCTGTAAAGCAATGTTTTTGCCATCTCTTGCATATTCTAAAAATAGCCCAAAAGGGCAGAGAGTCTAGGGAATAATTCTCACGGAAACAATACTGAGCCAAGTAATTTGTAATGCGCAGCCTTAGAAGTAGGATTTATTTAAATTCTTCCACTGAATAACAATGAACGCGTGTCATTTACTTCTGTTGTGTAACAGATATAAATGAAAATCTTCTGTTAATAATAATAAATTTAATAATTTATTATTATTATTATTATTATTATTATTATTATTATTATTAGTGTATCGGTCATTAATGACCACTGTACAAATTCTCTTTCGAGACCCAGTCATGTCCTATACTGGAGAGAGATTAACGTATGTAATTATAACGATCAGCTTTTCGGTTCTATCCCTTGGTAAGACAAGGTTGTAACGCCTTGAATTATGAACTATGAGGTGATAAAATGATAATGAGGGGTGAAGGGACAATCACAAATACGATCATGCCTAAGCAGGACTGGAATCCGCAGCCTCCTTGTCGCAGACGACGGCTGCCGCAACCGTCCGCGGCACGGGCCGGCTGATTTATTATGATTATAATAATTGTTGTTGTTGTTATTATTATTAAGTATACAATATTTCAAAACCGTATGATTTATTATATGGAGAATATTTCCTCTGCTACCTAACAAAGAAGCACGACAGACATAGACAAAAGACTGAAGAGTGATCGAACCCCGATATTCAACATGCATTTTCTATTTACTATTCCAAACGCGTTCGCTTCGTGAAAGTGGCCCGGCGCAGCGATGAGCATCAGAAAAAGCGGTGGAGATGCGGGCCATTTTTCATTTGCTCGTTTCCCGATAAGCCACGCCGGAGTGGCCCCGTGCATTCCGCAGCGCTCACATCCGACGGCGGTGCCCCCGCGCCCCCCTGCCCCTCCCGGACAGCCATCCCGGCCGCAACGTGCAGTTTTCATCAGCGGCCGATCGGCCAACTGTTGCAGCAGCGGCAGCGGGCGCCGCGCCGCGCCGCGCCGCGCCGCGCCCCGTCACGCTGCCATCCATAAATGATGAGGCCGCGCGGTCGCACGAAGCCAGGGCTGCCTAAGCACTGCCGACCGAAACGACTCCTAAGGCTCCCGTAGCGTTGTTCTAACGCAAACATTTTCACCTTTAGTTACCAATATTAAAAGGATGTAGCCTGCAGATACAAAATTTGTGAACAGAATTATGCCAAACGAACAGGTCAATTTTTATTGATTTCCTCTTAATTTGCGAATGTCACATTTGTCAACTAATTTTTAATCCTTTTCTCGATTCATTTAATCAGGATTCATCTCAATTTGATGTGACCCTGTTTTCATCAAATACATTCATCCCAACTACGCTAACACTGAGAAGTTTAGATTTTGTTTTTTCCAATGAACTGCTCAAAATTATTCATTTTGTCAGCTTCTTTACCAAGTCACATAAATAGTTTTACCAATTCAAGTTATTAACTTCTCAAAGAATTCATCTTCATCTCGTCAAGCTTCTTGTTGCAACTTTATCTCAGCTACTTTGCATTTTGAAATAACAATTCTAGTGATGAAATTTTTGTTTCAATTTCGTCCTTTTCGGGCCAGTGTGCTGCTGTGGGAGAGTGTCAAGTGAGAGAGAGAAGCACAGAGGATTCAAAGCGGAAGAGGAAGTGAACAAGCCGATAGAACGGGGCTTCGCCTGAGGGCTGCAGAGAAACCGGAAAGGGCCGATAGAGTTGTCAAGGGGTGGCAGAAGGCGACGCACAAGTTGTAGAGACAGGATGCTAGGACATGAAAATTGAAGTCCGTTACATTGTAAATGTTCGGAAAGTAGTTTTTTCTTCTTCCATTCAGTCAAAAAGTATTACTCTTGTGTGTCTACCTGTCTTATCTTTCCAAAACAACCGAACACGTCAGAAAGGGTTTTGAAATATCAATAAAATTATAGTTACTTTAGAGACTCACACCTGTGTTTAGTGTTTAGTTATTAATGTTATTAAGTTTATCTGTGTTTAGTTATTAATGGTGACATATGATCTATTTCTGAGATATTTTTCAGATAATAATAATAATAATAATAATAATAATAATAATAATAATAATAATAATAATTAAGCCATAGTTAAGATGATCGAAGCCGCACTGATTTTCCTTAAGCACTGTGAAAGAATGCGTCTCTAAAATAACTTAAGTTCGGACATATACGTAGTGACGAATTAGGTGTGCAAGACGCAAAGGAACAATCTAGGTATACCGCCGAGAATAGAAGCTAAGTTGAATTGTTAGGAACAGAAACTGAAAGCGAGGCTTTAAATACATGCTATATAACTGAACCGAAAGAGGTGAGACTGAGCTTAAAGTTGAGAGTGTTGAAAAACAATTCTGAATGCCTAGAAAACAAGGAATTGCTGAAGAGAAACAGCCGCCAAAAGATACAAACCAATTCGCAGCAGATCGAAACGAAAGGTAAGAGAGACACTCTATAAAGCTCACGCGATACAGACCGAAGCGAGCACATTAGCTCCAGGAAAGCGGCAGAAAGGGGCTGCGGTGATGCCAGTGGAAACTATATTCCCCAAGGACTTCGCGGATTAAAGGTAGCCTATGAAGGGTATCTTGTATACCTCTGGATCCTGTTTCGCCCGACCTCAAAGCAACACTAAAACAAAACAAAATCGCATCCCCCGGACGGGTCGACACCCATTGCGGAAAGACCCCCCCCCCCCAGCGACGGTCGGCGGCCGGCTGAATAGCGACCGGAGGCCGCGGCGGCGACGGCCGCAGCGCCTAATACAGCGACCGGCCGCGGGGGGCGCCGTTATCAACGGCGGCGGCGCTTAGCGAGGCGTCCGTGAGATAAGCGCGGCCGCGCCCGCCGCGCTCGCCTGCGCGCGCTGATAATGCGGGCGGCGAAGCGGCGCCCCGCCCGCCCCCGCCCACCCACGCACCCGCCCAGGGCGTCCCCGCGCCCGCGCCCCCCGCCCCGCACCTCTCGGAACGGCGCGACAGCACTCCCAGAACACGGGCTAATGGTCAAACGCACTTCGCACTCAAGCCTTTGTTTACGGCTGCACGAACACCCACAAGAGGGCGCGAAATAGTTATTAACGTTGTTCGGCTGATGAGAAGCAAATGACAGGACGCGGTTTAAGTTTCTAAACCGAGGCGACGGCTAAGATGCATAATCAAACGAGTCTTGTGTTATTGGCCAAGTCCAATAGTTTTCTTAACAGTTTCGCCTTGTGACAAAAATTCATCTAGTCAATGAAAAATATGTTTGCTTTGAATATAAGTTTTCATGCTTCATAATGCTTCACTTGCCTTAAATTACGAGTTAAAGGCGATTCCAGACGAGGCGACGATAATCGTAGGAATTTTGAAACGAGTGATGTAATACTCTTTATCTGGATGTCGTAACAAGTTATTTCATACAATATGTTACACTTCCTTCTTTTTAATTGAATGAGGACCTTTTTTTCAACCTCCGATGGACTATAACAAAAATGCAAGTGTAAAAAACATCAACAATGTATTACCAAAAATTATAAACAAGCGTGATTACTTTTCTACAAAAACGCCATGAAGATTCAGGCATTTGCCTTGTTTTGAATCAGCTTTTCCATTCTTCCTTCGTTGAACATACCGTCACTGATGTGAGATTGGTCTAAACTTTGTTTTGAAGCTCTTCTTTTGCCTAGAAGCTTTAGCGTCCCATCCATTTCTTCACATCGACGAAGATACGGAAATCATTCGCCGCTAAGTCGGGCTTTACGCTCAATGATCATCGAGCCCGACTCTTCTGCCCCAGATTTTGTTGGGTTACATCAGCACTGAGGGTCGGCATTGTAATGAATGATGCTATTTGTAATTAATATTTTTAGTTTCTGTCTATATTTTCAATTATATTAATATGTTGGTCCATCATTTAAAAGACAGAAAATATTCTTGAAATAACAGTATTTATACAATATTAAAAGAAATACATATTCTTCACAACGTTCCGGAAATAACTGGTTTCCATCTTCAGGTGACAAAAAGTTATTGAAAAGAACATGTATTTCTTTTAATGTCGTATAAATACTGTTATTTCAAGAATTTTTTCTGTCTTTTAAATGATGGACCATTATACTGATATAATGATGCTATTTCGAGAAGCCAACATTCCACCCATGTTTAAAAGTTCACAGCGCAAACTCAGCTTCATCTTTTGTGTAATTTTTTGGCACTATTCCCTTCTTGAAGAAATCATATAACACCACGCAGCTCGCACTTGGAGAGGACGTCAATCGTATCAACTTTCTTTACGTGCCTACGGTACAGTTCAAGTTGGCGATGCGGTGAGGGTAATGGAAGAGGTTGTGGTTAAGAGAGGTGTGCAATAGCTCAATGCACATACCCAAATCTTCTGGGCTCTTAATCCATAAAGAAGTTACGGTGCGATGAATATTTTAAATTAGAAAGCGAAGAAAACGTAAAACATCTGAAATTGAAAATTTCAAGAGAACATTAGAACAATTAATATCTCAGAAATTTGAAGAAAGGTTTCAGAAAGAATACAGAAATTTTGTTCTTAGAAAAATGTTAACACAGGTAACGGGTATTTATTGTTATTATTCGTATCAAAATCGGCATGTGGAACCCACTACCGCTTCACAACACTTGAGTGTATTGTAACTATTCAAAGCAAATGGGTTACAATTGTGTCATCATGTATTAGTATCTAGGTTTGCAAGAGTGATTTTCATTCTGACCGTTCTAATTATAAGCAACGCCGGTGGAGGCCGTTTACTTAAAAAAACAAGCATTGGTATCTAACTTCGAAGATAAGTATGAAAAATCATTACAGTTCTGTGAATTGAAGGCCTTCACTTTTGATTTGAAGCACATTAAAACCAAAATGTAACACAGTATGCAACAAAATCTCGTACTGACGACGACGGTTGAAAACGGCAGTTGTAAAACGAAAAGGAATTGAGCACTTTGTTCTTCATTTTACGGTTGGATGATTTCAAGGTGTGGACGTTTACTCTGTTTTTCTTATGACCACAATCGACTTGATAATGAATTTTCCCCGTAAAGATAATAATAGAAACAAGGCCGAGAAAAAGAAAAAGAAGAATAAATTAAAGAGTTTAATGATGACAGTGTAAAGAGTATTCCGATATTTTGAAGACATTCTATATCCAAACGTTGGACCATGGCGACCCTGAATTTTGGATTTAGTTTTGATTGATTGATGATTCCTAGCGCGTAAACTACTAAGGACATTAGTCCCGTACTCATAATGCATGTTTTCTCCTCTGGAGGTGGTGGTGATCTTACCCCGTTGGATGGTGAGATCTGGACGTGACCTACCTTCGGCTGCTGGTGTTTTCCCTAACCAGGAATCTCCCACCAGCGAGGCAGCCTCGCAGCCAGGAAGAGCTCTAAGTTGCTGTCGGTCTCCAAGCACGTATGGTAGTGTAGTGCATGTAAATTTAAGTGTGTGCAAGTAAGGGGTGAGGATAGAACAAGGAAGAGGAAGGAAAGATCGCGCACGGGCTACGGGCCGTTTGTTAGGGTACTGCGTCGAAATTCGCCTGGTGTTCATCGAAGAAACCACCGAAAACTACCGATCAGAGCAGCCGGCCAGTATAATTCTCCTCCAGACAGCAGCTGAATTCGACCTACCTATCTAGCTGGTGTCAAAAACCCTGCCACCGTCGGGACTCCAACCCCAGGACCTTCCGGTCAAAGGCACTGTAGTGACATCAGTTGATGTCCTTTCCCGGCCTGAACTTTCAGAATTATGGTTGCAAGTGTCTCGTTTGCGCCTAATATTTAATTCCTTGCGTCAGCCATTACATTGTTGTCCCAACCAGAATCCTTCCTTCCTTCTCGGGCATTGCGCCGCGCCGCCGCCAGGCGCGCCTCGCGCACGTATGTGACGCACCATCCTCGCAGCGCCCAGGAAATTGAGGCGCTCGCGTTCGTGGGAATCAATGGCGCCTCGCTCGGGCGATAGCGCCGCTTATCGGCCGCAGCCCCTGCCCCCCCCCCACGCCGCCAGGGATCGCTCTGCGCTCCGCTGGCAGCTGCGGAGGCGGAAGCCACGGCGGTGCCGGAAGCCCTGCAGGGGGTGGAGGTCCATGAGGCGCCGCTCCAGGCGACAGAGGAAGGGGAGGAGTGTATCGGTGGAGGTATCTGCGCGTAGGTTCATCTTCATACAGTGTCACAGGCTGAAAGCCGGCCTGATGAGTCCTGAACTAGGACGAAACGCTTTAGCTATCCTAACTGCTCATCCTCTGCGCCTCTGCGCTAGGGTCACCCCGGACGCACACTTGAGCGGTAGGTGGATACGGCACCACGCCGCGGCCCTTTTTCTCGAATGAGAAAAGAGAGCAGTTGAAAGTAATACTCCTTTTCTACATCCACTGGTCGTTGACCGAGTGAGCACAGGCTAGGAGGCTGACTTTCGGGGTCAACTTCGTCTTGTGTTCGACTCTTCAGACGCGGAATGTTCATCTACCAACGCCAACGGCGAGGACATGAGTGCGCAAACAATCAAAGTCTTCAAACATTTGAAATTGCGTAATAGTCGTACAACAATATACAGTGAGAATTTAAGAGCTTAGCAGCTCAGACCATGGCGGTTAGATGAGTTACATCAGTTAAGTATACTTTAAATTAGGTTTGCAGAGCAAAATGATATACAATGTTGAAGAATTTAATAAATTTATTAAGCGCACCCTTCTTGTGGGGTATTCCATAGCAATTGCGCCTGTTCCGGTACTGCTTTTCGAGAGCCAGCCGTGCCGAGGTGTAGCGGCGATGTAACAGTGGTGTAGCGGTCAAATTGATCTTCTTCCACCGCTGGCACCAAGGATTCAAATCACGTCGATCCATATGGAATTGGTGGTGGACAATGCAGGTTTCCGGCGCGTTTTCTATAGGTTTACCTGTTACATCTCCCTCTTTAATTTCACTATTTCCATATCTTCATCATCATCATCACTCTTTCCTATCTTTAATCACCTAGCAATCAAATCGTTTGTTTGGCTGTAAGTCTTGGGGACTGGAATTATATAAAAGAAATAAATTTTAAAAACTTTTGAATTTTCTTTACCATGTTAAGAGACACAAAAATAAGGCTTTCGGTAACAAACGGGTGGATTTATTTGCATGTATATGTGTCTTTATGAAGTATGCTTGAATAACTTTATTTATGTACATGTAAGAGTATATACGTATATGCTATCATATATATATATATATATATATATATATATATATGTGTGTGTGTGTGTGTGTGTGTGTGTGTGTGTGTGTGTGTTTTGTGTGTGTCTGTGCGTGTGTGTGTGTGTGTGTGTGTGTGTGTGTAAATGCTTAAATAAGGAGAAGAAAGTGAGGAGAAACTTTCCTGGCGCACTATAATTTTTATTTGTAATTGTATATAGTTTCATGTTTCTGTATTCTGCCAACTGTGCCAAATCAGCCCAACAGGAAAATGAAGTTTCTATCTATCTACTAATATCTAAATGTTCTTTTACAATTATAAGAGTAGCTCTTAAAGGTGATAATGTACTTTTAATAAAAGTTTTCTTGATAATAAAAAAACGTTCCCATTTCATTACGGAAAAGTAAGTTAAGACAATTCATTAGATTTTGATACAACATTTTTCACAAACGCTTTATTTAATTTATTAATGATTACAGTATTTTATATGATGAATATTAATTTTTTTGTTGAACAAAGGAGAAATACATAACCGAACTAATGAAAATCTGACGAATTAATTAGAAATTCTATTTTGACCGGAATGGTTTCCCCAGAATTAAATCCGGTTGAGTCAAACGGCCAGGACTGAGCAGCAAGCGAGCTTGAGTGATTTGACGAGCAGTTTCAGAAATAAACTGTTGCCCCGCACTAGCTATCGCTAGTATATCTGATTTAACTATCTTCCTTCTAAACTAGTTTCAATGCACAGTAACGAATACTGAATGACTCATGACGAATATTAAGGGGGGGGAAATAAGTTAATGTGTGTTGTTCGTCCCATTGTTCAGCTGCGGAAAATAATAATACATTGATGTACACAGTTTACCCTGCTCTTCTACTAGACACAGTTAAACGTTTACTATTATCAAAATTTCTGCTGCTTTTATAAAATTGGACTTTTACTATGCTTATAAGTGATCTGACCTGCAAATGATCGAACAAGAAAATTAAAGAAAATTTGGGAGCGTTATGGAGAAAATGTTGAAAATGTGGTATGAGTTTCATATAAAGAACTCCTTAAATTAAAAAAAAAAACTTTAAAAATTGTAGGGTCTGAATTTGAGCCAAATAAAATGGGTTGTGTTGGTTTTGAAAAATATTCTGGACAGTTTCGGTACAATTTTTGTTTACAATATTTGTGTTTCCTCTGTTTACAATGTCCTCCTTGATCCCTCTCTCCTTCACTTGCACTGAATATCATCAATTCCCCTCCATCGCTTCTGGAATAAGTGGCGCCGCAAGCCGTTCCGAGCCGTTCATTGTAAATTCTGTTGAAAATTACGTGGGTTTTTAATGACATCCACTCGTTGAAAACAGCAGAAACAGAACAGGATTGCACTTTCGTAACAAAAGACTTCTCCGTTTGGTGAGATTCCCTTCGAGTTTCATTGTTACTTTATTTCTGAATTTTGAGCATTAGCCTCGAACTGCGAATGCCTCAAATTCGATCATCTTGATACTCCGTATCTTAGAGTGTTCAATGATGGCATTATCCAAAGATATGAATAAAGTAGCTATAATTTAATCTCTGTGACGTTGCGGATCAACGCGAAAACTGCACCAACAAACGCTCCAACACATCTCGACGCTCGTCGCTGCCACCATCACCATTGACTGGCCTCGTAACGGCGCCCATACGCAGTAAACGGGCCATTATCGGCTGCTCGTTGGGCGACGGCTGTTGCCATCGGTTTTCTCACCCTGTTACCATTCTTCCTCGCGACCTGCCGAAGCAGAGGGCGTGCGATAACAACCGAAATTAGAAACTTCTTCGATGCTATTGTAAAAATTCACACGTCGTCACACTAGTGCTAGTTATTGAACATATTATAATAATACCACCTGAAGGATTTTTCAAAAGGGATGATAACCTTACACTAATTCAAAAAGTTAAAGTGGAAATGGTGGTCAACGAATTTTATCTAATATTGTTGTAATCTATTTTAGTAATTATTTATTGGCTGGACAACCCTGCCCCTAAATTTAAATGCAAACGAGGGTATATGCATTCCATTGTTGTTCTTTCACGCTTCAGAAATTATATATACTTTATTTCGTCTTTTGGTTTGGTTTTCAAAAACGGATGTTTGTATGATTCCATACCTGCTTGTTCGTCTCGTCAATCCGCAATGTGAAGAAAGTTAATTTAAAACGTGATTTCTCTGTACTTTGTAAAATATTTTTATCTTCTTTGGCCTTGAATAACGAAAATAATTGTATGTAGAATTTTTTAATTAGTATTATCATACAAACAATTTTGATAACGTATTGTACGTATTAAGGAGAAGCAGAAGGAAATGGCAAAATAAGATTTAATAAAAATCGTAGAACAATCCATACAAAATTATTACATAATAAATCTAAAAAACTAGATAAATTTTACACATTTCGATTATTTTTAATTCAATTTCTGTTCGCTGTCATTTACTCCATAATTGTGTGGCCATTTTTTCATATGTCATGAACACAAAATCTCGGTTTTGTTCTGTCTCTCTTTTTAAGAATAGAATGCCACGATCAAATAAAAAAGGATTTAATACGTTTGTGCAATTTATATTTTTTAATGTAAGTATTAAAATATCAGAATGCTAATCAAATTGCATGGTCCGTAAGTATACCACTAAATAATAACGGAGGTTTATAGGCAAACCTTTCCGATTTTAATAATATTAATAATAATAATCACAATAATAATAATAATAATAATAATAATAATAATAATAATAATAACCGGTGACGTCTGTTGGATTGTGTACGATATTGTACGACCAACAAATTCAAACTGATCGCACGATAGCGGCAAACAAACCGGATATAGTTATCCAGGATTTGGCGAAAAAATCGTGTTTACTTATCGATGTTGCTGTACCATGCGATCAAAACGTCGTTACCAAGGAGGCAGAGAAACGTCTTAAATACAAGAGTTTGGAAATCGAGATCAGCCGAATGTGGGGCGTAAAAGCACAGGTCGTCCCGATAATTATCGGAGCTCTGGGATTTGTTCTGGAATTTGAGTAAGAACTTGTCTAAACTCCCTGGTAATTCAAAAGACTGGGAAGTGCAAGAAATTGCTTTATTTGGAACAGCCCACATTTTGCGCAAAGTATTGTAGAGGCACTGATAGTCACCGGATCTGCTCCTTAGGTAGCTGGTTGCAACTTGGAGTAGATCTTATATTCAGCCGACTCATAACATCTTTAGTCGTGATGTAATGGGAAAATAATAATAATAATAATAATAATAATAATAATAATAATAATATTGTCTCAGAAGACACTTATTAAATGTTTCTTATTGCTAATAATTTGTTTTGAAAGTATTATGAGCAATTGCTTTATTTCTAATGAACTGAAAGTTGTTTACAGTAAAACAATAATAATTTTCTTCTATAAATATTTTTATCTTTTAAGTAAATAATCATTTATTCCGTAAAGATAAACAAAGATTTTATCATTTAATGAAATAAAAAAAATTACTCCTGCAAATTTTATTTCACTCTCTAATACAATTTGCGGGTATGGATAAATTTAGTTACACCAGAGCTTGAGAAATGCGGCAAAAATAAGATTCAAGCAATCCAACACGAGCATCCTTCAAGGATCTAGGAGAGAAAGCTAACCATTGTGTTTGTTCAGGAGTAATCAGAGGAATGTACCCGGAAAACGAATCCGAAGTTTCCTTATAATATCATCATATACAAGAATTAAAACTGAAAATTCGACTTTTTTTCGTTAAATGGTCTCATGTATTATTATTCATATTATAAATTATTATTATTATTATTATTATTATTATTATTATTATTATAACGAGGGTCATTCAAGAATTAAAGAGACAAACTGGTCTGGAGAAAAAAACAGTTGATAGAACAAAATTGGTAATTTTAGGACTTTAAGTTGGCATCACTGAGATGATCCCTGACCATGTGGAGGATCATCATTGTTGTGTTAATTCCCTCAAAATTAAGTTGAAAGATGACGAGTCCACTTGAAAATTCCACATTGGTTAAACAACGTTTTGCGATTCTTTTTTTAATTGCTGCTAATGTATATTCTAGAATTACTAAAACATATGATGAAAGTTATATGAACCGCGGGAATATTTACTAGTGAGTAGAACAGTTTAAAAGTGGCCGAGACATCGTGACTGACGAACATCGTTCTGGCCCATCTACAGGAAAAGGCTTTTTGATGGTGCTTAGGGTGTCTTTTTGAAGGTGTTTTTATCTGAAAGAATAGCTTACAATAAACGCTCAATACTACTCAGATATGATTTAGAACGAGGTGAAGCTAGCCATGGTAGAGAGTCGTCGTGAATCTCAGAGGAGAGTTGTGATTTTCCAGCAAGGCAACGCGCGTCCTCACACTGCTCATCAAACACATGAAACCACCGACAAAATGGGTTGAAGGTACTGCCACATCCCCCTTACAGCCTCGATTTAGCAATAATTTCCATTTGTTTCTTCCACTGAATGAGTAATTACTTGCGAAAAAGTTTCAGGATAACGAGGATGTCAAAAAATGTGTTGAAAATTGTTTCATACACGAAGATAAAAAGTTTTTTGCATCGGATACAAAAAAGCAGGTAACCCGCTGGCACAAGTGTATAAATATTCATGGAGATCTCAGTGAAAAGTAGGAAAAGTCCTGTTTTGCATAAATAAAAGTTTATTTCTCCAGACCAATTTGTCTCTTTAATTAATGAACGCCCCTCACATTATTAAAAATTGGCATGAATACTAACGATTGAAAAGCGAAATATATTTTGAAAGCTATCTATTACGTTGCCATTCAAAAAAATTGTATCCAGACCCTTGAATACTATGTGAATACTGTTGTGATACAGTTGGAGTATAATTTACTGAATATTCACGAATTTCAAAAATTGAACTGTGAATGGGTTATAGTGGGGTATGTTATTGCGAATCTGGTAGGTATGTTTTTGTGAAAGAACACCTCTTCAATTTGATTGTGCATTTTGTTATACTCTGGCGAGTGACAAACACCACCTCGAATTACAATTAAAATGTCTTTTCATGTTAGAATTTCAATGTCGAGAAGTAATGGCAAACAAAGGGAATTTATGGCCGTAAAGCAGAATTAATAATGCATCACAGAGCATAAAATAAGAATAGGAACCAGAAACTGTAGATGGCATGAAAGTTTTATATTTCTGTTCCATTACGGAACTCAGTGTTGTATTTGATGACCTATCATCAATGTGAATTGCTTATAAATTTACCTGTCAATGGATTTATGATAAGTTTAGTAGCCAAAATGAATGTAAAATATTCCTGAAACTTCGGAACTTAGATTCTGTTTTGTATTACTTTGTATTACATTTGAACTGGGGAAGTTATGTTCAAACTGAAGACTACTGAGTCCCAAAATATTTCTTACAACTTTAGCCTCCATAAGCGTAAGTCAGTTACAAAACCAACAACAAAGGTCAGTCAAAATGTCGAAATTTCCACGACGAACTAAGAGAGATTGAGAAGAGGCGTCGTGTGCCACTGTTATTCGCGCCGAGGCATCACGAGTGTGGAAGCGGAACGGTGGCAATTTGATGCAGCAGATATTTCGTAAAACGCGTAGACAAAATTCTCGCGGGGAGTGGGTGGCGAACGGCATAGCGGACGGGGTGGAAGAGGGGATGGTGGAGAGGGTGGCGTAATGGGAAGACGTCGTGGACGATGACGTGACGGAGGGCATACAGAAGGAGATGAGAGGGTGGTGGCAGTTGTGACAGAGACAGACATGAGCGATATATGCGACGAAAGTGGGGTTGTTGTGATGGGAGTGTCAGAGACTGTGAGCGGGGAGGCAAAGATGAGGAGATGGCCGGGAGGAGAGTGGTAACGATAGAGATGGCACTGGCATAGAATGGGGGATCGCGGCCTTCGGAAATCCTAGGAGCAAAGTGCGAAAAGTGCAGGAGTGGCAGCAGGTATATGGTGATGGAGATGGTGCCGACAGCGGAGATGTCGGAGGAGAAGATGAAGATGTGATTGGTGACAGGGTGCGTGGCGGCAACTGGGATCGCCAATGGGGGAGAAAGGGCCGGGGGAGATTTGTCTGGAGCAGCGGCAGGACGGTGGCGGCGTTGATCGAAGGAGGAAGAGCTAGACTAGACTCTTTCATTTCTCTTAAGCACCGCTTGCTCCTACGTCATTCTCGAAGGTCTGTTTTACAATGTTCTTACTCCATTCGTTGTCTTCTTCAACTCCTCCTCTTGGAATAATTTATTATTTCCACTTAACATTTTTTTGGCGTCTGATAGACTTCAGTTTCTCTTTCTCCTTGTTACGTTTACATTTCCTACATCCATAATATTAAGCCGATTCCTCAACTTACTTATTCTTGTGGTTTGAACTTCGTACTTTCGATCTTCCATCTCCTTCCTCTACTCTCAATATCTTAACTCCCCATCCCCTCTTCTCTTCTTTGTTGTTTTATAATTCTTTCTCCTTATTACAACTTCATTCTCAGTCTCCCTGAATGTCTATCTGCTCCAACATCTCCGCCTCTTCTTGCTTCCCCTGGCAACCAACCGCTGCGAAGGCTGACCCTCGCGGCGAGACTGGCGACGGCAGCGCGCCGGCCAGCAGAGGGGTGGGGGATGAAGGAGGAACAGCCGACGAACACGGTCCCGCAGCTTCTTCCGGCGGCGCCGCGAGGCAAAGAAAACAAACCATTAGGCCCGCAATTTATTTTGGAAATAAAGTCGACGACGGTCCCGGGCCATCGGCCGGTCGCTGGAACAAAGGCTTCTCCGCCCACGAGCGCCGCGCCGCGTCGTCCTGATGGGGACACGTCCCTCCCAGCGACTCAAGACATCAGACGCGTGTGGATGCGAACGAGCGAACATTTCGTTCGTCAAGGAGGCAAATTCTACATCGCTCGGTTTTAATAACAAAAAATTATGAATAGTTGCTCTCTAAATTATTTCTCTCAAAGTTTGTGTTATTTCATTAGGTTTATTTGCCAAAGTGGAAGTACCTAATTGTTTTGCTCAATAAGTGTATTACTACATTGACTCAGACTTATTAGTGTTCTGATTATGAAGGCAGTGTGATAAACCGTGGATTCATTAGAGCTATTTATTTTGACGAGTCAAATATAAGATATGGAATGTTGCAGTTGTTTACAGCTAAATAATGTATATTTTCGTAGATATTATAAATACAGGGAAATTGTTTTAAGAGAGTTATTTAAATTATTATCATAAGCATTAGGAGATACAAAGAGGTAATTCATTATGTCAGAGAGGATACAAAACTTTTATTTCATTCCTTAATGTTCTTTAAGGCTATCGGTAATATATTTTCGAGGTCTCCAGGCAAAGATTACAGAGAATAGAAACAGGAAATATGAAACAATTTGCTTCCCAAGAATAAACCACGGATCAACCGATATAAATCTAGATTTTTTTAAAGGATGTCAAGTGTTTGCGCTTACAATCAGAACATACAACCATACATCTATTATAGGGATATATGTTAGCAATAAGAGGTGTGCTATCTGAAGATAGTACATTTGAAAATAAGAGATCTACGAAAGTAAGCATCCAAAACAAGTTAAACCATCATACAATGTATTTTTATTACGAAAATATGAAAGTTCGTTATTACTGCACCTTAAATAGCATTCCAACATTACCACTACATTGTTCAGGTATACATATTTCACCTGCTTGTGGCCATTAAGCGCCCAATTACATCAAACATATAAGTAGCATTTTGGACTTATCCCCGCAATTAACATTTCCTCAAGTAACACACAGAAAACTACCTTTTTGTAGAACACCTTTCCATTATCATAGCAATAATCATTTTGTTCTTCCTCCATTCATGAGCAAACGCAAGCTACATTGCGGGTCGTGCGATGACCAATGTGAATTCATGGAAACAATTGGATGTGACCACAGTTTCAGAGAATAGGTGTGTCAACTCTGAGTGTAAAATTGAGTTTTTTTTAGATTAGTTCTCACAGTTCTCACGCACAGCGCTGCTACGACTTTGAGTAATTTTGGACAAGATAGCAGCAATGTGAGCAGCTGATGTGTCTCTGTATCCTAAACACAGTGTACATGGAAACTCTACAGTGTAATCCTGCACTACCTTATAATCGGAGTGGTAATATAAATAACTAGTTTGGAAAAGTGGTTCCAAAGAGTTTTATTACAACGTGTGTAATAGTAGTAGTGATATCTGTAAATCTTATTAAGCAGCTTATTTTTCCATTCCGAAACGTTAAGATATTCAAAAGAAGTGGGAAGAAGTTGCGCCACGAAAAAAAAATTAAACAGCGAAGTTTACATTTGCGAAAAACACTTTACAATTTCATAGATTATTGTTATGATGAATATAATAAGAACACACCAAAATTGAAAGTATTGGTAATTAACACATTAAAAAAATATTCTTACACTGTTGTAAAATCTTATAGAATAAATATTGTGAACATTTACGAACCAATGTACTCCTTACCCACGTATTTAAATCAATAAGAAAATATTATTTAAAACTAAGAGTTAAAGAATATAGTTAAATAATACATGAATACGAGAATTTTTATTGTAAATATTGACGCCCTTGTACCTTTTGTATTTTCTATTGAAACGTATGTAAATTAATATGATTAATCGTAAATTAATACAAAATTTGCATTATTTACATATAAAAAACTAAATATTATAAGCACGTGTTTCCATAATAAATACCCACGTCGTGTCCAACGCACTGCCCGGAGAAGCTAAGAACCAGCCTCAAATTGGTTTCACAAAATTCCCAAAAAACGAAGCAAGTTGACACACGTATTCTATTACACCGTGGGTGTGACGAAACACTCGTAAATCGCCGAACCTCTGATTCACAACAGTGGCGACTCGGTAGTGACTCACCTCCAGCCCGATGTGGTCATATTTGCTCTGCAGCTCGGGACCCACCACCTCCAGCAGCTGGCGCCGCTCTTCGGCAAAGTCTGCAACAAAAAAGTCGGTGTAGAGGTTTCCCTGTTCATGCGAACATGTTCTATAGTTTGTAGGAAAGGATCGACGATTTTTATAGCTACCCGCAAAGACGCCCCTAGTTCACATCAAACGCTAGTATTTTTCCCAAAATAGATATTGTTTTCCTTATTCAATGATTTCATCCATACAAATACATATTTTCTTTTAAAAATAGACAAAAATCTTTTTTTAATTCGTTTTTTCATAGAATTTTTCTAAAAATTTTTCGCGTTTTACTTTGAGAAAAATATAGTATAGATACATGCGATAACTATTCAGATGTGATCTAGGTTTTGGTAACACCATTATATTCTTTTTACTAGTGATGCTACGATAATAGGACTTTCACATTAGTAACGGTTACGTAATATTATAATACTGCAAATTATGTTCATATTAACACATCGCGGCCTACATTTGTAAAACCCCTTACAAATCTTAGAGCATTAGGAGAGAAAACTAATTCTTTTAAAAAATGAAGGGTTTTATGAAAATCTTGTTTTTAAAATTGCGTTATTAATTGCAATATCACGGGAAAACTACCCAGTTTTATCTGATTTTCTTTCTCACAAATTTTATCTGATTTTCTTTAAAGGTTCAACTTTGAGAAATAGATTTCGCTAAGCAAAAAGTCCTATCTCCGATATTATAGTTGTGAGAAAACGCCGAAAAACTTTTCATGAAGATTCAATTAATTCGACGAAAATGCGACCCGCGCCATTTTAAAGCCTAATTTGTTACAACCAAGCAAAAAAATATAAACAATTTGGTGCCCATTTTGAGAAAAAAATAGGAAATATCAGTGAGACATGGTGAAAAATGTTCCCCAAAATTAAAACATCCGTTTCCAAATCAAGAGCCCGTGGCATCAGGACAAAAAACACAGGAACAAACAATCTGTAAAGACAATCATTTTTTTTGTGAAATATCGTATAATTCATAAAACAAAGTTGAAGTTCGTACAACGTTTGAGAGAACTGTTTGTCTCCATCATCAGGTACAAATTTCTTTGGCCAAAATCAAATTTATTACATAAATATTGAAATGAAATCAATCTTTATAAAAACATCATGTAAGAAGAAAACAATATTAAATAATGGAAGCTTACCTTGTAGATACATTACATATAAAGCCTAGGTTTAGTTCAGCAAACCCCCTGACCCCCTACCTCCTAATTCTATTCATTTGTTTTTCTTACGTTTGCTGAATTAAACCTAGACAAAAACACTTTCTGTGGATTAGAATCGCGTAGAAAAACTAAAAGGTATGATATATGATATCTCAGGACTGAAGAGGCTATGGTTACATTCAGCAATTGATATTGAATTTGACGTGAGTAGAAAGTGTGACGTGAGTAGAAATTTTTTCCACCTCGGTCCGCCGTACTCCTTCACGGTAACACGTTCTTGAGATTGACCGTGACAGTCACCCCAAAATCAGGACACACTGCAACTACTGTTGCCTACGAGTATTGGCAACAAGAAGCCTCATATAGCACTCAATTCTCTGATTGGGTGGGGATCACAATATCTTAAGGATTAAATACACGCGCTGAGAAATGTCAGTGGCGCAAAGTAACCTCTTTTGTGCGGCTAAGAGAATCCTCGAGAAGCAAGGGCGAGCAGCCGGCCGCGCGACGAAGCGTTGGGCAATCTGGGTTACGCGAGGCCAGGGAGGCCGGCCGGTCAGCCGACCGGTCGGTCGGTCGCAACGTAATCGCCGGCAACAGGTGGGGCGGTGAGGAGTGCGGGGCTGGGCGGGGGGGGGCGATGGAGGAGGTGAGGGCGGAGGAGGGAGCCGTCGATACGCGATACGGCGCTCGGGGCCGATTACGCCGACCGGCCGCCGCCGCCGCCGCCGCCTGTGCTTGATGCACGCCCCATTACCGCGCCCGCGCCCGTCGCGCGCGTGTACGCCCTCGAGCTCCCCCGGTGACGGCGTACGCCCCGCCGCTTATGCGCTGTTGTGGTGACTAACAGCACCCACCGCTTGGCTGTACACATCCTGTTCGTTTAGATTTCGTCAATAACGTTCTGGTAATTTCATTACCTTACGACACACCAAAGTATAATTTTCCTTGGCAATTTAAAGAGTCCATATTTTTATTTACTCAACATTAGATACCGGAAAAATATGTAGAATGAAATGTCAAAATATGTACATAAATATGTAATGAAAATGGTAAGAATATGTAATAAATATGTAAAATCGTGTATAATATGTAATATTAAAATACTTTAATTATAAAACTCATTTACATGATACGAACTTACATTTATACACAAAATTCCTATTGAAATTTTAAAATCAATGCAAACGTTTTAAAAATCATTTGAAATACACCTTCACAAATTGTTATGCAGGAATGTAGCTTAGTAGACCAGACAAAATAGAAGCAATTGTACAAACTGGCGAATTTTATGACCAGCAAACAATCGCTGCAACCTGGATTATTCTCATGGAAGTGTTACACGACGGCGATCGCCAAAGTCTCTTGGAAATTAAGGTTAAAGGCCGTCAAATGATACTTTTCACTCCAAAAGTGAGAATGATTTGTCGCTGTCCCACCACCGAGATAACTAAGGCAGGCGCGTCGGACTGTGAGAATATCCTATGCGTCTTCACAAAGCTTACCTCGAATAGAGTACGCAGTAGCACGCAGTAACAATGTACAAAAAAATACTAAATTTTTTAAAAGCACATCTTTTCATAAAAATATGTACGAAAATTGATAAAATAAAAAGAAATGTTGAGAAAATAGCGAAATATGTACAATATGCAATATAGTGCCAAATATGTAAAAATATGTAACGAAAAAATTAGATATTGTGTTAGAACGGCAACAATTTGCCAAGATTAAAATTTTCAGAATGGTAAGTAGGAAGACAAAAAATATGTAATTACATAAAAATCCGGTCTCTACTCATCATTTGTAGTAGACTTTTACTCTATGATTTCAGCGAACTTCTCAAATTGAAAGAATTACACATAAATATGTGCCAAAATTATAGATAAAATACCACTAAATACGAGGGTTGGAGCAAAAGTCATGGCAACTATTATTTTTTTTTTTTTTTTGACAATACGAGCACGAATGGAAAATGTGAAATGTACTTACGAAAGGACAAGGTACGTGCGGTAGCGAGCTAAGTGGATGAGCATTTAACGACACACCAAATTTGGTTTCTCATATTTATTCACCGGAAATTTGTGTTTCTCATATTTATTCATATTATATCAGCGAAGATATTTGAAATTCCAGAACCGTTTTCATGTTCCAAAGCATTTGAGCACATAGGAGATCACAACATTACAAAAGCATAGCATGCCCGTTCTAAAGACTCGATTAGGCAGATGCTCGATACCGCACATACCACATCGGTCCGCACACTCATATGTCGTCATGTGAGTTGCTTATTACTGGTTGCTATGCATCATTGCAGTAACTATCCTGCCCATCTCGCTACTCCACGGTATGGAAAGGCAATATTCCCAAGAGCTATCACCAATTCCATGTGGCACTCTCGGACATTTATCCCATAGAATGGCTATCTTGGAGTATGAGCGCTGCTTGAAACGGGTTACATTCATCTCGCACGGCGGTAGTAGGACAACTGATTTCACATTGTTCTCTGGGCTAATAGTGACACTCACAGAGCCATCTCTTGATGTGAACACACCCTACTGCAGCACTTCTTCCATGTTACAAATGAAATTGTGCGATTCGATAACATTTCTTTTAGAAAAAAAAGTAATTGCCATGACTTCTGCACCAACCCTCGTATTATTTGGTAATTACATATTTATATTTTATTAAAACTGAAGTTGACGTTAAAATTGAAAACCGAACTGAGTCATAAGAATCACTTGATAATAATTAGGCGCTGTAAGTTTAATAAACATATCATTTCAAAGTTCAATTTTGTTACTTTTCCCAGTCGTATTTCTCAAAGGTACAGATATATAAGAAGGCACTGAACAACAGAACCTCCTAACAGCTTTTTTAAAATTGAAAATCACTGAAATGTGTTGTATTTACCTCTCTCCCTTTACTTCTTCTTGAAATACCGTGAAACACAGCTCAAGGTTTGGGAGCACGTAAAAGACAGCTCGGAGGTGCAAGCAAACAAAATCAGTACTTACGCTGAAAGGAAGTAATCGACGCACAAAAGAAACGCATGAGGCGGTATTACTTTTACGATTTCCACTTCGATGCCGCCGAAAGAACGCAGACCCCGAAGCCAAATTGTAAACCGAAGCTTATTCAAGCCAATCCTTAGTGAACTGGAATCCCATCAAGGGGTCGCTACCTCGTAAAATTTTATGGTTCTGTATGCGGACAGGAACTCTTCCGCAGGATCGTGGTCGTAAGCGAAACCCGGCGATAAAACGCGGCAAGGAATCATTCCTGAGGTATAAATAGCCCACGAGCCCACGTCCTCGACGCAGCCATTGTTTTTAACGCGCCGATTCACCGGAATTCAAAGCGTACTGGTCTATAAAAAATGCACGCAATATTCGTGAGGTACTGCGCCGCTCGGCCGCTAGTAAAGCGCACCGCTAACCACGCGCCTCCCCAGCACAATGTCGCAAGCAATTTTTTTTTCGCCGCCACACAGTGGGTCCAACTCTTCCACGCTTAGCAGGAAATTCTAGTTTTAAATCAGGGGTGTCCAACTTGCAAGGCCTTAAGGTCCACAACATAAATCATTAATCGGGGGATCCACATCTTACTTCTCAATACTGATGTTCTCGGCATTTTGCTGGCTTCTCTGAATCGGAGAGGGAGTGGGGGTATGGAAGCATGCGTGATATTAGACCATCCCATGCATAACCCAGTTGGATGATTTTGAATTTCTGAACTTAGTAGAAAAATATTCTTAAATCTAAACTTAAGCTATTTTTACATTAAAGAGGGTGTTGTCTCCGGCAGGGCACGTGCGCTAGACGCCCAATGTTCTCAACTGACATAAGTGAAAGGGACTTGACTAATAACCTCTCGCGGGACACAATAAATGGCACCTCGGGCCACATACGGCCCACGGGCCGCCAGTTGCAAAAACCTTTTTTTGTGGTAAGGGCGAACTATTTTATTACATTAAACAATATTCCGATCTGATGTATTTGAGACAGCTGAGAGAATCCTTGGATAGATCACCCCCTTTTAATTTGCCGAAATCAATTTTAGGAAATCATTTAAACACAGAGATATCTACAAAAATCAACGTGAATAGACTTATAAATCACTTCAAAAAAGATATCTACAATTATAAATAAATTACAAACGAAATGTATTACCTACACATCCCCTTGCTAGTAAGCAGTGCACTTGTAAAACAGGAAAACAATATATCTTTTGTATTCTTGAATACAATTTTATATTAAATTTATCTGGACTTCTTTTCATTGAAACAATTTTAAGTTTAGTAGTAGAATCACCGTATATGGAAGACGAATGTTCCTTCGCAATTCGGTGTCTCGCCTCCTAGCCCACTGTACGGCACTGCCTCCCTCGCATCTCTCAACGAATGGCGAGCGCGGTTCTTTTGTCCGCGCGAGGCGGCGACAGCAGCGCGGCGAGGCGGCGCGAGGCAGAAGTAATTCCGGTTAATGGAGGCGGCGCGCGCGGCGGGGCGGACAAATGGCCGGCGGAGACGGTGGGAAGCGACAGATGACTGTCATCAGTGGCCCAGAAGGCCTGCGCGGCGCGCTGAGCGGTGGGCGGAGCAGAGTAGTTGGAGGAAGGCGCAACGAGAGGAGGGTGGGAGCAGAGGGCGAGCGAAGGGAGGGTGAATAGAGGAGAGCGGTCGAGGACAAGCGAATGAGGGTGAGAGGAGGAGGTTGAGCGGAGAGGGTGAGAGCGGGGTAGGACGAGAGAGAGGGAGAGGGTGAAAACAAGATTGAGCGACTGGAGAGCGTAAGCGAAGAGGAGCCAGAAAAGGAGAAAGTATGAAAGGGGAAGAGCGAAGCAGAGATAGTAGAGAAGATCGGAGAGTGAGGGCAGGGCAAGAGCGAAGAAGGGCGAGCCGGGGCTAGTGAGTGCTGGAACGGGGGGCAGCGAAAGCAGAGGAGGGGAGTGCGCAAAAGGAAGAGGAAGATGGGGAGGGGAGAGCGAGTGCGGGGAGAGTTCGTGCGGGGGAGGGTGAGAGCTAGAGAGAAGGCGGGCGAGAACAAGAAACGGTGATGTCGGGGGAGAGTAAGAGCGGTGGGGGGCGAGAGCAGGAAAGGCAAGAACGTGGGAGAGTGAGAGCAGAAGAGAGGAGAGTAAGAGTGTGCAAGGGCGAGAGGAGAGCGAGAGAGGGGAAGAGTGAGAGACGTGGAGGGCGAGAATAGAGGACGGCGAGAGTGAGAAAGAAAGATAGCGGGGTAGGGCAAGGGCGGGAGAGGGCAGGCGACGATGAGTTTAGAAGCGAGCAGCTACGTCTACAGAATAATCAGGCTGATGGGTAGAGGCGAGGTCACGGAACCAGACCTGCATTTTCGTAGAAAAGCTTTTTCTGCGACTTATTTACCATGGGTCATAAGTAAAATATTTTACGTCTTATTTGACCCTCATAACAGAATAAAAGAGTTTTCTTATTTTTATCTTGAGGTTTTAATTTCCTGTTTTTTTTAATCCCGTTTAGTTATGTGTATTGGGCTATTCCACGCCTGCTCTTTACTTAAATTGTGTGATGTGAAATGTACCCTTGATGATCGGTTACCACAGTAGTGTAATTTTTTTCTTTCTAATCTATAAAATGGGTTTCAAACTAAAAAGATTAAATTTCAGAAAATATGGAAGTCATTGCCTATGAGGAACGTTAGTAGTGGCTGATATGTTTACCCTGAAGCTTTCCATGGAGCCCTCTCAGGAGGTCTTTACCAGAAACGGTTTGCACGGTCCTCCGCAGCACAAATGGGAGTCTGGAATAAGCTGAGTGCTCGTGAGGTGATTCGCTAATGATTCTGATTTTATCAAGCTCATTTTTGCAGTAGGTGAAGTTCCCAAAGCGGCGAAAATAAAACGAACAAACAGTATTATTTTCGAAGGAAACAAGCACATCAAAAGCTACACAAACAACAACGGTTTTGTGTCCGTTTGTCTTCTTCCGTTCCTTATGTTAGAGCCAACCAACAGGACGCAGACCTCTGCTCTCTGCTATCTGGGAGCAGAGGCGTATCTAGGTATTCAGGCGCCCATGGCAAGTATAGAATTTGCGCCCCTGTGGGAATATTTGAAATTAAGGTTGTTGTTATTTGTTTTAACGGGTACACGGTAAATAGCGCCCCTTGTGAGCGGTGCCCATGGCACGTGCCATGTCTGCAATACCGTAGATACGCCACTGCCTGGGAGCCAATCGCGCCTCGCCCTGGAGGGCCCTTCCGCCTCCGGCCTCCGGCGCTCCGCGGTCCAACGAGCGCTGACCGGCGATTCACGGCTTCCGGGAAGCGCTGAACAGACCGATGCATTTTGGACGCGATACATCACTACATTTCCGCGAACCGTTCGATCTGACCACCTTTCAAAACACATTTCGCAAAGCCACTTACTCATGAACCGTCTAATAAAGCGGGACTTGATGCTCGCTCGTGAAAACCTCCCCTATACAAATCTATATTGCGTCAGTCCTGACGGTTTTAGGGCGTAAAACATGGAGAGCAACCCCAACGGTTGGAAACTTGCCACATTTCTCAGTTCGAAGTACTAAGCTATCACTTCAAAACAAGAAGTTCTGAAACTTCGTATCTTGTGGATATTAACCATGAATATAAAATAAGAAATTTAAAATTCTGCCCTAACTATCTTATAACACAACAGTCTCACCGGGATGTCGCATAAAGTACATCAAACATTCTCAAAAATTAGTATACAACTAATAAGTATGAATAAAAACTTATTGACTTTGTAGATGGTCAAACTTGTAAATACTCCAAGGATATCTAAGGGGAGGCCCATAAATTACCAACCGCAAATTTGGAGTATTTTGAATATTCCTTTCCCATGAAACGCATTTGTAACGCACGCCAACCCCCACCGTCACCCATAAATATCTGCAAAATGGTTGCAAAATCTCCTCCAAAAATAAAAAAAATAGCAAATAAAAGGAAAAATAAAATATACTAGTGTACCCGTGCGAGAAATCACGCGTGATATTCCCCACACTCTTCCTTATTTTTCCAGTTCACATTCAGTCTGTAAAACATATTTTTCTTCAAGGCCCTCTTATCCTCCGTCACTTCTATATGACACCTTGTAATTGATAATATAATACACTCTTGTCAATACAAACTATTCTTATTTAACTTTATTATCGAGCAAAGAGATACACCCGTGTAATTCAATCGCATAGAATATCAAGTAATTAGTAATTTCACGAACGGTTGCAGATTCTACAGGCTCTGAACAGGTGGGGTAGAATCGAGATACGTCCAACCAACAAAAATGTAATAGAATTGTCAAGAATTGTCAAGTCTTATCCTGTAGCTTACGGTGTGAGGGACGTTTCTTTGAGGCCCTCGGCCTCAAAAGTTTAGTTTTTAAGTCCATAGAACGCTCCGTTTAGGAGTTATTTAATGATATAGATTCAAACCTTACGTGCATTGTGGACTGCATTTTACATGGATATTAGGATGCGTTTTTTAAACAAATTCTTCATATTTTTAAAGTCAAAGTGCAATTCGTCTTGTGTCCTTGAAATTGTCTTTCTTTAGAGACACCTCATTATAAAAATTGGTTGCGTGTGAGAGCAGCAAAGGGAAGGTATACTTCTGAAATAACATAGGAGACGATAGCAGTAAACACAATTAGTAATAATTCTATTTGTTGTCAATTAACTTTTATGATAATTAAAATAAGAATTAGTTGTCGGTGAGGACTGCATCTAACTTTAAAATGGGGCTCATCCTTTTAATGAAGAAAGGACATTGGCGAGAAAATTTCTGACAAGCCGTGCACATATCATCGATGGATGAAACTCTTCTGCGCCAATTGAATTCTAGAATACAGATATACACAATTTTGAATAGTTTCTTCGTAATTAACAGATTCAAGCAATAGAGCATTGATAGAAAAATATTTATATTTATTGTAACAATTCATACATCACAACGTTTTAATTTATGAGTATGTTTTTAAAATATAATTTGTTAAAATTTTAAAGGTTTTAGAATAAAACAGAAGAAAATAAATTATTTCAGAAAATATTGAAAACATTATAAAAATAAATATTGGCGCAACGTAATACTGAACTAACATCCGTACCCCTAAACAACGCAGCGTGACGCAGCCTCCAACCCTCTCCTCCCCTTTAACGTACTTTTTGGAAGGCTCGTAATGCCCACAAAATTATTGTAATTCCCACCGCTTCATACCGAACACGATCGTAGATGTAATCAGCATCAACAACACAGACTGTTCTGACTGTTGTGAAAAAATCTATCCGTGCTGTGTCCGTAAACACCTACTGTATTTATATAAGAAATGTATATTTTTTAACACTTTTGAGCAATACAAAAGAATAAAACCGAGATATCACATTTTAATACAAATCAATAGTAATACATTTACAATTTATAGGTACGTGGTAATCTGACAGTGATGATACTCTCTTCACACGAGAACAAACTAAAAGGAAATATCTGCGTCTTCGAACCTGATGAAAGGTCGATGAAGCAACGCGCGCAAGTACCATTTCATTGCAACATAATGTTGCTGCGCCACGTGCACACGCTTCTGCCGCGTACCGTCTCTTGCGCGGTCACGGTCAATGTCATGTGCTGCAGGAGCCCTTGATTGCCACATTCACCCTACTGCACACCGCTGCAGCTGGCACTATTCATCCGACAGTCGTCATCAGCTGCGGCGACTTGAGGCCGCAGAAACTAGAATGAGCATGGGAAACTAAAATGAGCTCTGGGACCAAGTAAGATAAACCTCGCCTTACATTTTGCTACTTCTCTGTTCTCTGTAAGTATACTGAACAACTTTCTGAACTTACCCGTAAGGTATCATCGTTCACCTTGCTTATGGTTTCAGCGTTATCACCTGATATTAACTTAAGATGTAGCATCGTAAACATGGCTGGACCACTCTCCCGTTTGGACCAAAAAAAAAAAAAAGAACACGCTTTCGTAATTCTTTTTTGTGACCTAAATGTGGACCAAAAGCTGAAAACCTTAGAAGATTTTCAGCACAATATAAGCGCCAGGTTTTATCTTGGCGAAGAGTTCACCTGTGGACTAAACAAACGAACATAAAGATGAGAAGTGCGGAAGATATCCAGCCTCTTTCACTACTGATCCTAATATTGAGTAATCTCGTTTCCTGATTCTCGGTAAGCGATAAGTGACTATTGTTGAAGTGGCAAATCATATGCATTTTAGCCAGGTTCTGCTTATGAGAACGATGAGATAGATTAGCGAAAGACGGTCTTTTGTTATAAGATAACGCGCATCCGCAAACCGCCGCCCAGGCTCTTCAAATTAGTTTATCTAAGTGTCGGAGCATTCCGGAAACAGTTCCGATCGTGTCACAAACAATTACCATCTGTTTTGTTCATTAAAGATGCTTTAAGAAGAAGAATATTGAGTCTCTGACCTGAAGGTGAGGACGCATTGCGTACATGGCTTGCTGTTCAATAGAAAATCCTTTCATTCTGAGTTTCAGAAAGCTAGTGCTATTATTATCCAAGTACATTGAAAAGTATGATGCCAATGTTGAAAATGGTCTCATTATATTTTTTATAGTGCAGCTGCAATCAATTTTAAACATAGAGAGCAGATACATATTGACTCATCCTCGTTTCTTTTCTAACTGCGGGGAAATGCTGTGTAATGATCTAATTTGTTCACGTTCACTCCCAGTTCTTCCGGGATATCCTGCATTTGTATACCATCAGAAGTATTATTTATTACCATTGCGAGTCGCCCTGCGTAACGTAGTCGGTAGAGGCGGTGACCGATATACGGAGGGCTTGGGTCCAAAATGGATGACAGTGGTTCGTGCTCCTAAAGCATGGACGTTTTCAACCTGTGATTGTAGCATGGATGACTCATGTTTCCATTTATCTTCTGTCTTCATAACTGTCAATTAATTCATTTCATATATTCATATAAACATAATTATTATTGATTGAAGAGTGATTCCGGGCGCGTCAACAGCGAAGGCCATTATTCCCGTAAGGTTAGTGCATGTTTTATCTCGGGAGGTGGACAGTGATCTTCCCTCAAGGATGGCGATATCTGGCGTCGTCCTATCCGTCAGCTTGCTGTTTTTTCGACCTTCAATACAAAAACTGCATATTTATTTCTCAATGCAACCCACTATTCTTTAGTATTATATTTTTAAATAATTCCATTTTATTTTCCAAATATTAGTACTATTTACGTAATTTTCAGTCAAATCTACAAAATTCTCCAAAAATATTTAAACACAAGTAGTTTTCAAAAACGACTTTAATCTTTTATTTAAACGTTTTGTACTGAGAGTACAAAATGCACAGAATTTGACATGAAATAATTTTAATTCTTTTTTTAATAATTGCACATAATATTTATATTATGCCTGTATTTGGCTATTTAATACATTTGTGAATACAAATGTTTCAAATGATCTCGTATGAAATTTGTCGAAATCTCACAAGTTTTCTGGTGTAAATATATTCTTACACCTTCGCGTACTAAGTAAGTGTACTCGTATGTGCTGTGTAAGAGTGCAATACTTACTAACCTGAGGCAGGTGATATTGCAAACGGTGACGCAGCCATTCCCTTTCCACGCCCTCTTCTATCCCATTATTGCAAGACGCTCCTCGAATAATAAATCTCAAAACCCAAACAATCAACGTCATTTCCCGACTTACGACACCGCCAAAACCGCACTCACTGCCGCCGCCGGCGCCGCCGCCGCCGCCTCGGCCATCGCCGCCGCGCGCGCCCAGGGGTCAGCCTTACTGACCGCGCGCGCCGGGCCTACGCGCGGAGCGACGTGTCGACGTGCGGGGCGACGTCCGGGCTGCACGAGCGGCCTTCGGGACAAGCGCGCCGCTCGCAGGCGCCTCCGTCACCCGCACCAGGGATTCCGGGAATGAAGCACTGCATTCCTTGGCCTTCTCACATAGTACACGTTCTACACATATCTGCGATCTTCCATCGTTTCAACGTCCATCTTCCCTTTTTCATTAAATTTTTCACCCAATTTTCTGTTACGAAAGGAAATTATTGAATTGTTTTGTAATGATATAACCCATAAGAGGGATAGGTTTTGATACCGTTTAATTATTTAAATTCACTGTTTCACTGTACTAAATAAGAGATTCTAGACAAAGTGGGCAATTGATGATAAATTTCAAAAGAGAACGCAAGAAAGAGAATAAACATCAGAAGAACGGGAAACGATTGAGAAGACCTGACAAAGCAAAGAGAGATGAAACAGTAAAAACTAATTTCGGTGGTAAAAATACAAATTTGAGGGAAAAAACTTCCTGAAGTTCCATTTGTTACTCAATGCACGCGGGTATCCTCGCTCTGAGAACTAATTTACAAACGTGTGGCATACGTGGAATGAAAACACGCCCGGATTGATCCAATTAATGCTAGCCATGCGACCCCGATTCGCCCGTCGAGCGCGCCCGCGCTGATAAAGGCCGGCACGGGGCGGTAGGGGCGGAAGGGGCGGGGTGCACGTGCCGGCGCGAGGTGCGCGTGGGCGCCGGCCGGCGCGGAGCCGCGACCTGGGCATCTAACGAGGGCAGAGCGAGCATCTGCTTAGCAGCGACCGGCCCCGGCATCCGCGCGGGCCGCCGCGCTTCCCCACTGCGCTGCCGTAAAACAACTAGTGGGGCTAAGACAGCACGTACTTTCTCGTCCGTACTTTCACGCAAAATTACGAAAACATTTGCGACAAATTGTACCAGAATCGTTCAAAATCCGTTTTTAAGAAACAGATTTCATTAAGGAAAAAATCTCTATTTTCATAATAGTAGTTGTATGAAGACGCCGAAAAAATTTTGAATTTTTGAAAGTTTTGAAAAATCAGAGTTTTTTAACGAAAATGGTACATGCACCATTCTCTTAAACGTCCGTCACACTATGCAACAACAAAATTGAATCAAAAACGATGGAGCCATTTTTTTAACATTTGGAAAATGCTCCAAGGAATTCATGTAAAGTATCCCCCAAAATTATAATATTGGCTTGAAATTCAAGGAACCGCGACATCAGCCAGATCGGTTGGGGAGTATCAATTTTGGGGAAAATCAGCTGAACGGTTTAGCCGCTAGCATTGTTCAGACAGACGAATGAACGGTGAGACAGGGGTCTTGCTGTTAATATATTTTTCGGTATCAAGGACCCACAAAACGGGGATTCTGGCTACACCACATCTTAGAAATTTTTTTGTAAATTTAGAATCTGGATTTATCCACTTTTTCGTTACCAGGATCCTATATTAAGTTTATCTCCCGAAAATTCGCCGCTTTTGGCGTAGCATTATATAACTTTCTCTTTACTCTCTCTAATTGAAACCAGAGCTGAAGTTACGATTAGATTAAAATATTCGGTTGATGGTGATTTACGAGTCATCATGATATTGCCGTAAAAACAGCCTTTCAGTATTAAAATCGGCCTGAGGGCGGGTGAACCAAGCAATTGGGAGTTTTAATTCTCAACATTTGTAATATTCATATCATGACTAAGTTGTCCATTCCCCAGTGGCTTATCCATCAGATCAAGGAAGAAGTCGATCCTCTTGTGCACGTCGTTCAAGAGTCGAATGCAATAACGGATGTGCACGGTTTAGGCAGAGAGAGGGAGAGAACGGTCAGTCTTTTCTTGAAGCGGCAATTAAAACACCCACCTCTGTACCATTTACAAGACTTCTCTATTCACTTCTGTGTTACAAAACCTTGTGATAATGCGTAAACATTTTCGAAAAGTGTTAAAACAATTTTTGTTTGTTTACTTCATTTTTGTAAAATTTTTACTGATTTAATTTAAAACTTACGTTCTACAACTTGGCAATGTAAATCCGTTGTTGGATAGAATGTACCTCTTTTGAAATCTAGTGAAGCGTGCAGCCCCAATTTGCCCCAGCACGCATGTGCAAGCGGGCGACGCGTGTCTCTTGTCTGGCGGCGAACCGTCACCCTCGAGATCCCGCGACGCGCGCGCCCCCCGCCCCCGACCACGCGCCGCTGCTCGGGCCACCGATTATCTTATCGCCGCGACGCACCTGTGCGCACCGAGAGCAGGCGACGCGCCGCCCAAGGGAGCGCAGGCGGCGGGTGGCCGCGTCTGAGAGAATGAGGGCGGCGCGACCCAAGATAAGGGCGACTGCGCTGACATGGGAGAAGATAAGGGCAGGTTTTTCGAAGGGAGTTCGTTGAATTCATCATGCGATCCTCAATCAGTATTAATGTAACCAATGCACGTGTTCTAGCTACTAAATTATTTTTCCAATCTCTATTACTGTAATTTAAAAATCTTTAAAACGTTACAATACATTGCACAAAAATTCCAATAGAATCTATCCTTAGGGATCACGAGAACTAAGACACACTGGGACTAGACCAAACCAAATGCAGGAACCCGAGACCGTTGAAATACATTTGCTTTATTCTTCCCTGCTGTCATGAAAATAAAAAAACCGAATCACGAGTCTGTAAGCATTTCAGGAAAAATGAGAAAGATTTCCTTCCTGAAATGTTCGATTTTGTGTAAGACAGCTCTTCCTCCTTGAACCGCACTCACTTAACATCATTAAATAAACGGAAGCAAAACGATCTGCATACCTACTTGAAAGAAATATGACTCCCCAGATTATCTCTTTATTTAAATATTAACCCGGGAGTGCTCGCAATAGATCTGTGAGATCCAAGCCACAGCAATTTATGTTTCTGAATTATTGCAATGCATTAGTCGTGTGATATTTCATGTATTCCTTCATTGTACTTTTCTGAGATCCTCTGGCCTTTTATTTTTATCACTTCGCTGAATCATTTCCCTTGAGGATGTTGAAACGTGATCGCTGCGCTGCGAGATATCTGTCTTACACTTCGAGTGCAATGGCGCCAGTGCATTGTGAGCTCCTGTCCTGAGAGGTACAATCATGGCATATATCTCCATAGGTTTTCAGACAAGAATTCTGCGGTGTAAGATTCATTATCAATAGCATGGGGGGACATGTACGAACTGAATAAAATACGTATTTCAGTAAATAAACCTTCAGATCATTCGCATTCACAAAACGTTGCAGCTATATCTTAGAGATACATTGCGGGCACTCCCGGGTTAATAACAAATATTCACGAAAACAATAATTTTGTATTTGTTTATGCATTTAACGCAATGACGTGATGGCTTTGGAGACAGCAGTGGAAAGTCGTTGCTCTGGCTGTTCCATTCTAAGCATTACCAGAGCGAGCTTTAATGCTAAGGCGTGACGGGGAGTCGCAGAGCCCCCACGCAGCGAAGGCGAGAAGTCGCGGTGAGCGCGGGGCGATGTACGAGCGCGATGTTCCCGGTCGCCTTCGCTGCTAACGAGGCATCTCGCATCCGCCCACGCTCTACACGAATTCTTCGAGCTAACTGGGGACATCAAAGTTTCCACGAAAAACTCGATCCGGGAGATCTTCTTCGAAGACTGTCTTCCGAGGTGAAGGATCGTTAAAGTTGGGACATGTAGTGATATAAATATCGTGAATCCCTTTTGTCAACCGCGAACATAATCTCAGATTTTGACGGTTTTCTGAGTAGGCAACACAGAAATGTGAAATGCGATATAGTAGATCCGTACCTGGAGGCGTGCATTTGGGGACTCGTACCTGAAACATATTTATTCTAGCCTTCTGTTTTTACTTTTTATTATTTTATTGTTATTAATTTTCTATGGCACTGGGTTTCATTGGCGAAACAAAACAATATATAGTGACTAATTGCCATAAGCTTTAAAAAATAATTCTAGAAGCCTCTGGTGTATTTCATTTTTTTACAAAAACCAATATAGTTGAGCAGGAACATTCTGATTAACTCATTTTAATTTCTCACAACCGCTTACACTGTCGAGAGAAAGTTATGTAATGCTGCGCGAAAAACGGCGAATTTTCGGTGGAAAAACTCTTATTACAGTACCCTGGTAACGAACAAGTGGATAAAGCCAGTAGCCAAATTTAGAAAAAAACAACCTCCAATACGTGGTGTTAGAAACCCTTATTTTTCGAAAATTGAAAAAAAACAAACAATTTTCTTCAACTTTACGAAGATAAACCTTTTTCTTAATGAAATGTGTTCATGACAATCATTTAAAAATAATGTCATGTTCAATTTTTTTCGTAAAAAATCATTTTTAAACCATTTTTCATCAAAATAGCGCAAATTGTTGTGATTTAATTAGAACCGTAGATAGCGTAAGGAACGCTTAAGAGAATGATGCAGGTCTCATGTTCGTTGAAAGGCGTAATTTTTCGAAAGTTTAAAAAAACAATCTATTCGGCATCTTTCTACAATTGTGAAGATATATTTTTTCTTAATGAAATGTGTTCATAAAAAACAGATTTTCAAATAAATTCAGATAAACGTTTTTGAAAATATGATTATTTTTTGTGTAATTTGGCGATAAAAATTGTCACCCGCTACGTATTTACTGCGCTTCGCGAGCGTAATACCAGGCAAGTGGAGGTTACGTAAGTTCGAATTTGTTTTTTATTTCTTATTTATTTGTTCGTTTCTTACATTCGATATTTTGTTATACATTTACAAATTATTTATTTAGAAATAATTTGAAACATATGAAATAAAAATTTCTACCCTTCAGGGAAAATCAGATTGGACTGCAGCAATGGCTCAGGAGCAATGACTCGGAAGCTTATTTCTGTGAATTATTTTTGTTGTGACATGATTTATCTCTATGATAAGCAGTTATAATTGTCAAAATCGTGTTGACATTTGCTTGAAAATATTAACTTTTGGCACCAAATGTTCTATGATTTGTAATGAGTTTTACAGAAAATTCTGACTGAGATGTGTTAATTCGGAGACAAATTGTGGCATACGTAGTATTACATAACTATTACTGAAGGCCAGAAAGTACTAGTGTTGTGTTTTAGCACTAGTTTCTCATGTTTACAGACCAGCATTACAATACTGGTGCACGATTAAACTCTTATTAAATTCCACTGTGAACTGGTTTAATAATAAGGATTGAGTCCACATCATAAGCTGTGTCGTGCAATGAATGCGCGTTGCAGAAGGCTGGAGTTTACTGTAGTGATTTTTCATTCCCGTCGTCATCCTCTCATATACTGCAATTTTCTTAACTGTGCCCCTCACAGGAATCAGCTGTTGACGGTGTCGTCCAATGAGGAGTTTAAACGTGACGTCACTATGGTGACATATAAGCTTCCGATTGTATGGCAGCAAAACAGCTGATTCCTGTCAGAGGCACAGTTAAGAAACTCGCAGTATAATTGATTCACCTATACTTACCGCATTTAACTGTAAAAGTTTGCAATCGCCGGGGTGGCAGAAATAATTGAATTGCTATTTTCTTATCGTCTAGAGATATATTCTGACAGCGCTAAGTAGCATATGCAATTTTAAAAATATAATTTTCAACCCATAATTTCAAAACAATAAACCAAAATCTTAAACAAAATCTTTCACAAAATGTCGGCAGTTCATTGAATTGATAGTTTAACAAAGGTAAAAGTGTTTCCGATTTTAGACAAATGAAAACAACTGGAATCATACGTTACAGTAAAGTACTGACGTATTCTCAAATGACAGAAAAAGTATTCAAATTCACTTTTATTATTTCATTTCCTTGCCCTTTCTTGGTAGCACTCTTCTCCCTCTTCTTTACCATCAATCTAGTCTAGTGCAATTCTTCACTTTCGCCATTCCAACCGACGAGCGACCATTACTCGCCTGTCTTCCGGTCGATACGTCGGCGAGCCTTTCTCTGCACGAACAACGCGGCGCGCGGCACGTCGCGTCGGCCGGAGGAGCGATCATTTTTCCCGCCTCTCCCCTCCCCCTGCCGCTGGACCGCCCGCGCCGCTGTCCCTGGGGAAGGCGGAGGGCGCCGTGGCTCACGAGCACTTCGGTAACAAGTGTAACCAGGTTAGTGGTTGCGCAGAACCCAAGGGAACCGGCTGTCGTTCCCGAAGACAAGGAGCGAACGCCCGCCTACCGCCCCGTTGCATCACTCCCCTGAACTAGTGACCACTTTCCCGCTGATTCCCCATTCGCCTGCCTGCTTTTATCCGCCCACCCACTTGGCTGTCTTGGCGTACATGCCCGTCTGTCCGATTGCCCGTCTGCCCGGTTGTCCGTCTGCCCGATTGCTGGCCTGCTCGATTGTCCGCGTGTCCAATTGTCGGCGTGTCCAATTGTCCGCGTGTCCAATTGTCCGCCTGTCCAATTGCCCGCCTGTCCAATTGTCCGCCTGTCCAATTGTCCGCTTGTCCAATTGTCCGCCTGTCCAATTGTCCGCCTGTCCAATTGTCCGCCTGTCCAATTGTCCGCCTGTCCAATTGCCCGCCTGTTCAATTGTCCGCCTGTCCAATTGTCCGCTTGTCCAATTGTCCGCTTGTCCAATTGTCCGCCTGTCCAATTGTCCGCCTGTCCAATTGTCCGCCAGTCCAATTGTCCGCCTGCCTAATTGCCCACCAGCTCAACTGCAATAGCTGATAGGCGCCAAGCAGATAAGCAGCGAAACAACTAAGGGAATGTGAGAATCGACTGGAGGTATTTGGAATGGAGTAAATTGGCGACGTAGCAGATGGAAGAGGTGAGGGAAAGTCAAGAGTAGCATGTAGTAGATGGTGATGATCGACGAGAGAGGAAAGAAGAATGAAGCGTCATGAGGCGGGAGGGGGGACGTCACGTCTGGCAACAGAAGTTACAGAGACAGGCGCGCGAGGTAGGGCTCATAGACAATGAATATTTTACGTGGGCCTTGTGCGCTTTCTCTCTCGCCCCTCGCTCGTCTACCTGCAACCGGCACGGCGGACGTCTCGCAGATATCTCTGAGGAAGAAAAGGAAGCATGCTAATGGAGTTTTTTTCTTATAATCTGTTAGAACAGGATCACTCTCCTTTATTACCCATACCGAAAGTAAGATTTATTCAGCTTTAACAGTGGAATAGATGCATAATTAATTAAGACAAACAAAAATATAGAAAACAGTATATTTAATCAATCAATTACATAATTTCTTGGGGGGGGGGCTTCTGACAAACAGTTTTCGGGGCTCATGGTGTCAGCAGGGTTGATTACCACCCATACAGAATAACAAAAAACACCTTCAACATTATTTTCTCCAAGAACTTTCTCAACTAGATGAAATTTAAGAGATAGTGTAAGGTTTCCGCACAGTGACATTATATTGTAAGTTTGATGAAGTATACAATCCAACTATACTAATGTTTAGTTTTGTAAATGATTTATATTGATAAAAACCTGAAACCAAAATAATTAAATTATATGATATCAATCCCGACCGCATCTAGGTACCCGTTCGACAACAGTTAGAAAATGGTTGTAGAAAAATATTTCTCATAGTGATAACCGTTAGATAAATGTTACAAAAGCGTCGTCCATCAATATATATTAAATCAGAAAAAATCTTATTTTCGGACTTTTTTTAAAAATGTTCCTCTTCGGCAGTTCTTCCTTTCAGAGGTCTGGACATTTTTATTTTTAATACAGAGCATTTAGGCATACAACCTCTCTCCTGTATGTTACTGCTAGCTAATTTACAGAATTTTATGCTTACATTTCTAAAACATGCATTAAACAATTTACATATAATACACAATTTTACGACATATTATTCATTCTTAAAACTAGATACTCTTTAAACATACATCCAAAAATTATCTTTATATTAGAATGAAAATTTACAAATTTTAACATATTTTCTGACTTCGTAAATGTTTTCGTGCCAATGATTTTTGGCTACATGTTGTTCGGGATTTGTCTGGGGATTCGAGATTTGCTCGGGACCTTTAGCGTAACATCACGTAACTCGCGAGAGTTTGGTTTGATAAGTACTCAACCCAGAACTTTCGCCTGTAAATAATAGCTTGAATATTATTGCATTAAATTTCATTAGTTACATAAATATTTGACAATAAAAATTATTTTTAATTCAGGGGGTACAGGAATGAATACGGGGGCAACTAGGGTACAGGAATGAATGTGGGCTGTTTAGAAATTTTCATATAACAAAATTAGTGTAGCCGGCCTGGATAGCCGAGGTCGCTAAAGTTGAAGAGCCGTAGCTACCTCATGCCTGAAGGGTCACGAGTTGTATTCACGCCCGGGGCTTGTATGCTTCCATTTACAGTTTCCTTTTACAGTTACCGTTACCCCCAATGTTACCTATAGAGGTCGCTTTATCACCTCAGTTGAAAAGCTCATCAAATAAATAGAAAAGAAAGTGTAATATCAACGGCTTAACAAAGAGACTGTAATCAATAGTGGAAATTTTGCACGCACGCAATATCACACTTCTCAATCTCTGTGGGTAAATTATTTCAGTAACGAGGAATCCAGGGATACGAGGTACGAATAAAAGTTTTCAGTTTAATCAAACAATGATATTGTCTGAATGAAGGACTCACTTTACTGCAGACCCAATGAATCATATTTCCGATTGCTGGGCCGCTGAATTACAAGTAAGATTAGGGAATTTACAGAAAATTTACGATGGAGGCAAACGAAAGACAAATCACAGAAAATGAAGATAAATGTTCTCTGCCCATTAATATCTAAAATCGCCGGTAAAACGTGTGTTTAAAGGAAATTTATGGTAAAGGTAAATCATTTTAAGAACGAATTCTGTCCTAAAGGGAGAAAGTGCTACATGAAATATTTGGTACTTAATGATTTCTATATGTATTACGTTCACAGTTTTGTGTTTCTCTAAAACTCGGTCTTCTCGCCATTGCAGCAAAAAATGAAAACCTGTGGATGATAGAACTAATTTACTTAATTCGGAGTATTTTACAATGTAAAGAAATGTTATAATGCATGGAATTGTCTTACAATGTGGGAGTAAAAATTGCTTTTAGTTTGAAAATTATGTGTAGTAAAACAGATTAAATATATTAATAATGGCTTTTAATATCGTAAACATAAAATAAATGAGATTAATATGCCTTAATAACTTATTATTGAAAATTTACATTGAATACTTGTAACATATTTCAAATTTTAATGCAACAATAATTTGCCGTGGTCACTTTTATTGTACAACTTAATTTAAAAGTGGATAAGTAATCGCATGTTGATATAATCCTTTCAGATATCTGTTTTTATTAATCTGTCAAGAATTATCATGCAAAATAATTTTGTAAAGAAGGTTAAGTAAAATATTTTTCTCTACAGATCACTAAATTCTTTCTGTGACACGATTCAGTTGCATTCGACCTCAACTCAAGTAATTAAAATGCTACACATCAATTTTTTTCCATATTAAAAGACTTAACGACACAGAAAATATTCATTTACAAAAGTTTAGCATACATTTTAGATGCACGAAATTTTATAGCTGTCAATAGAAATAAATCTAGACTTGCACATAAGTAAAAAGAACTTCTGAAAGTGTTATCATTCTTAAAGAAACGGGAAACGATTGTTAGAAGACGGAATGCACGAGCCCGGAACAGAGCATAAACCCGCAGAGATTACCACGACGTCGAAATATGTGAGAAAGGGCAATTCAGAAGTTGGCTCGCGCTCCGCTGAACGGAGAGAGCGGCCGTGGCGCCCCCATTGACCGTCGGCCGCCTCGTTCAACATTCAGCGAGCGCTCGAAATGCCGCGGCCAATCTCTGACCCGTGCCCGCCCCACCCCCGCACTCTCCCCACCCCATCCTGCATTATCCTTCCTCCTTCATCCTCGCCTTCCGTTGCCAGCCCTGGGGAACTTCTGTTTCTGTTAACCCTCGCTTCTCAAATCCTTCATTCCTAAATATTCTTAATTTCTTGTCTACCTTCCACATTACCAAAGCATTAAGTACTCTCTCCGTTTCGTTCCAACAATCTGAGAATACCCGGGTCCTCTACCTAACCTCCACCGCCTACCTCTGAAATTTGCATCAGCCCATTTTAACACTGCCCACCCCGGGTTTTCGCAATCCCACCGCAGTTACATATACAGCCTCAACTTGTTACCTTCTCTTTCTGGGTTTCTCTCCACGACGACTTCATTCTACAGTCTTCACCACCCACTTCATGGCCATCACAACGTCGTTACCTCCTTGTTTCAGCCTAAACCTCTCGTCAATTCTCTCACACTGTCCTTTCATTCGTCCATCTCCACTGCTACCCACTCAGCAACCGCCGTCTCCGGCTCCATTTCCCTCGGTGTGGTGTCTCCTTCGTCCTTCGTGGGCACCACCGCTACCACGACCTCGCCGCGGCCTCGCCGCGGCCCCGCTGCGCCCGAATAGAACAGGCCGGGCGCGCGGGCCGTCGACCGCGCGGGGCTCGCGCTCATATGAAAATTCGCGAGCGGCCTCGGGCTCAGCCGCCGACGATGACATACAGTAGGCCGACAGCAAACTCAACATGCAGTAGAGGTGTATTCGCGGTTTCAATGTGAACACGTCTCTGTATGTACGTGGATAATTATTCTCTTCCTTCTTACAAAGATTTTTCAGATCTGAGAAGTTACTCTCTACCAATAAGATTTATTTCAACACATAAACTAGGCACTACTCTCCTTATGACATTCTCAGATGTGTTGAGCCGAAGGCGATGCACTCTAAACACCCTCAAATGAAAAGTGATCAATTTATGTCAAGGGTCATATTTAAACTCGCTACTCTTTGGAGTCCAATTTACCGCACCAGCTATCCCTTTTTAATTTCAGCTATCAATAAATTTACCTTTTAACATATAAATAAAATATCATCAGATATTTTTCTTAGTTAAGAAATTTTTTTCATTTCTTTTAATGGAGAATGATTAAATGCGTTTACACGTTGGAAACGAAAATAATTTACGAGCGCGCTTCGTAGTTTAATACGAAACTAGTAGTTCCTTCACGTCAACCATACAATTGAAATATCATAGGAGGTCTTTAAATGAATAACTATAATGTTTTTCTGCTTATTTTTTATTTTATTCTGTAAGTCAGATGTTTGAAAATATTCACTTTTCTCCTCATCATCAAACTAAAAGAAAACAAGAAATGGACGCAATTACTTCAGAATCGAATCTTATCTATGTGAATGGACTCAATATTAATAGATCAGATACACATTACTTCTGACTCTAGAATACGCCTTCCAGAATCACTGATTGTTAAATAAATGAAGACAGTGCGGAAATCATATGTGTTGAATCGATTTCAGATAAAACCTAAGATGTAGCTGCTATCGCTAGCTCGTGCTATCATCAAGGAAGATACTATATTTTCAAAATAAAATTTCGATTAAATGGGGAAAATTGCATTTTTTAGAGGTTATTTGTGAGATATATCATATTCAGATGTAGCAATATTCAGCTCGTAAATAGATTGTTAAGGAGCATTTTAAAATGTTTCAGTTCTTTTAACCTCTTTTCAATTGTTTATATTTTTGTCTATATTTTTCATCTAGTTGCAAATAACTTAGTTCATTTTTAACCCTCGTAAATAATAAAATAATATATCTGTTACTATTTTTCTTCCAAAACAGCATCCTGTTACAATGTTTTCTCAGGCGGAATCCAAGAAGTAATTGAAACCCTTACTGGCTATATAACCTGGACATCGATATTTAGTGGGCTTTAACTTTCTTTTGTGTAGTTACTTACTAAATATACGCGTATGTGAGTTGCTTTCTTTTAAAACATTTTTACTCTTCTTTTAAATGTTCTATTTAACAATTTTTCTGTTCCACAGTTTTTCTGTTTTATAAGACTATACTTATAAGATTATCATACAAAATATATGGTGGGTATCATTATACCCGACCATTCAGAATGTATATTGATCCAAATGTCCAGAAAACATTATCAACATTGCATAATGCGACACGCTTATTCGTGGGTAATACAAACGGAGCAATTGTTCTCTCTGCAATGTACCGCGCGAAATAGCTTAAGGGTATTTTGCGAAAGGGCAATAATTGGCGTTTATTACAATGTGTTCCGGTTGGAAACTATTGCGCAGTAAGCTGTGAAAGATTAATTGGTTTTTAACCACACTACTAACAAGCTACGTACAATATTTTCTTACAATGACGTCTGTACCGGAGACGGATGACGGAGAAAAGCGGAGAGTTCGAATCACGCGGCAGAGCAATGGACACACAGGTTGCGAAGTCCCGTCGTGGAATACCAAAACCCGAGGAATAACACCACTAGGAACATTCTATTCCTGTAAAAGAATCGGTTCCGGAAACGAATCCAGAATAGAAATGTTGGAATCGATTCTGGAATCGAATCGAAAGAAAAGAATCGATTCCGTAAGGAATAAGCCCCCGCCCTTGTGGAATAAGTACTCTCACAAAATGGAAACCCTACACCCAAGATATGATTTTTTGAAAAAGACCCGAAATAGGGTTAAAACATTAAACAAAATAAATAGTTGAAAATTGCATTCATATAACGGTTCTGAAAAAATGTTAGAATACATTTAACATTAAATATCAAACTTTGCCCTTCTTACGATGCATAAGAAACCACCATGTGTTTGAGTAATATATTCCGGTCTACATTCCTATTATTTTACAAACATTAAGCATTATGAGCAAATAGTTTGTTGTTGTCGTCGTCGTCGTCGCCGCCGCCGAAGCCTTGCCGCTGCGTCCGGCAGGCTGGCCACCTGTAATGAAGGTCGCCTCCACGCAGAGCCACAGTGCCCTCTAAATACTTCCGCCACCGCCGCCGCCGACCCACGTTGTTGCCGACCTTTCGTTGGAGCGGTCCACGAAAGCGCCGGGTGCTGCTCCAGGATCAGCGGGCTCTTTGTTCGAACGTATTCGCAGACTAATACGCACGGACCACAACCTCGATGAGCTTAATATTGTAATAATAAAAATATTATTTTTCATGCTGCAATTGGAAGGACAATTCAACGACAGAACATTTCGGGCAATAATACAACGGGCTATCGAACATTTTTAGTTAAAAGGTCCATAATAATTGTTTCGAAAACCTTGCATTAATTTAGTATGAAATAAAAAACTTTCAGTTGTATTTTGTATTATTCATAAGTTTCTCATTTGAAGTAAAACAACTTTCATGAAACGAAAGAGCTGAGTTGGAACGTTCATTCTTGGCAAAAATGAAAAACATTCATCTCCACAAACACCAGCAACAGAGTTCACTGAAGACAATATTAGCAGAACAAAAATGCATTGATCAATATGCTATACACGTGCAATGAATTCATCATTCTAATATTTGTATAAAAATCTTAATCGTGTTGGCAGCTCTTCTCAAACGATAAGATCTCTATTATAAAGATGCGTGACGTAAAGCGGCTTGTAATAAACACACATCTTCTTTCTCCTTTCAAAACTTTTTCAATATTGTATCTATGACTAGAATATTTTATACCAAATATTTCCACCCGTAAATGAACCGACGGCTTTTGATTTCTCACTTAGTTTAGCTCTACCACATCAGTTGTTCCATCCTGTTCATTTATGGTTCATGAAATCCTATTCTATTCCACAGATGTATGTATAACATGTTGGTATGCTGGCGGACAGTCTGCGTTAGCACACTACCATGTTTTTGGTAGCGAAAATAATGGTCTGAAAGATAATCAAGATTTTTAAACAGCATAATTACATACACCGACTGATATAGATAGAAGATTTTTGTTGTGTACTGGTTGATTGCATTTTCCAATTACGCTCTCGCAATTAATATGGCAGACAACTTTTATCCGGCCACCGGTCAGCCAGTAACTCAATTTTATGACACAATAATGAAATAATAACAAAAAAATTCGGTAACTTCAATTCATACTTTTTTGTTTAATGCGGTGAAGAACAGATTCGTTCGTTTCATTCGTCAGCTATTTCTGGTCTGGTTTTTTTGAAGTTGCGTCGGTTATGTATCTAAAATAAAATTAGTTCTATGAAATGATTTTGAGCTCAAAATAAATTGAAAAAAATTCACTTGAGATTAAATTTTGAAAATTGTTCTCAGAATCAACAAAACATTTATTACTTCTAGCATTAGACAAGAAACTCTCTTCCACAACTTCAAAATCAACTCAAAAAATGTAAAGAAATATTGTAGAAAAGTTAAGCGAGAAACCAAATAAATGTACCTACAACTTCAATACATCATTCCTCATTTGCGTAATGCTAAAATAAGACCGTTTGGGACAGATAAGTTCGACAGAAAACAGCGTTATTTTATTTGCAACAGAAATCACTTTTTCGAGGAAAGCCTAACTTTTTCACAACAGTCGGCTAGTCCGTTCATCAGCGCGGAGAGGGTCGTCGCTGGACTGCGTAATTGTGAGCCGGGCCGATTGTAACGAAATGGAGACTCCAAGAGAGCGCTGACTCGTCCGTGCCGCGCCGCTACGGCAGCCGGTGCAAACTCAATTTCACCGCCTTCCTAAAAAAATATCATCAGCACCCTCTACAACGGCAGGCCGTCTCCGTCGCAAACTGCCCGTAATAGACATCACTGAACAATATGACGACGCTGCAAGCAGCCGCCGCTGTCACCGCCGTCTCCGCAAAAGCGAAAGAAGCTCCGAGGACGCGAAACGCGAATTAAATTTCTGCGGCCTGGCTGTGAATAGAAAAAAAGAACGGCTCTGTTGAATACGGAGTGGGCTGTTGCACGACTAGCAAGCTCGTTTTATTCTGACGTGCGGCGACTTCTGTCCTTAGAGAGAGAATGGAACCGGGCAGCAACCGAACTCGAAGCGGACGCCTGTAACTAACCCAGGTTCCGAATGCTAAAAATTTAATTGCATTTTCCTTACAAGAAATATTATGTAAAGATACGCACAATCAAGTGTTTTAACAGATATACTACGCATATCATGCCGAACTATCACTAAGCAGTATACAACTACAATGAAATTCTTTATAAAACCATCAGTTAGTTAAATATTAAATGTTAATTTACATATTGCAAAATTGTGTAAACATCAAAGAATTTTTTCTTATAAAAGTAGGTCCTAATATTTATTACGCTATAGTACAATACGAGTTCGTGACGAAAAAACTTCAGTTCGTGTATCACTGCACATTTCGTAACATTGTATGTGCTTTTTCGTTAACTTTTTGGTGGTTAAAAATACCTACTTGTTTCAAACCCAAGGTATACCAATTCTGTTTAAAAATAGCATATTTTTCCACGTAGTATAAATTTTAAGTTACGAATTAGTTGGCTTGTCAATTGTGCAGACCATCCTCGCTGTTCCACCAACGTTACAAATGTATCCACACAATGAAGCGAATTAGACATTTCATTCCGAATGATCGATACGACATGACTGCGGGAACAACAAATGACAGGAATAATGACAAACAAATTATCTTCTTTCCGTGTTGTGACAGGGTTCTCTCAATAATAATTGCAGACATAAATATGGATGTCAATGCCACCAACAAACGATGGTTAATTTTAATAGTGTCACGAACAGAGAGAATATTACTTTTAACAAGAAATTCCACAGTCTAAAACAATTCAAAACAGAAAATTGAAAATCTAGCAGACGATTGTGTCACCTGAAAATGTTTTTTCTTTGAAAGTTTGTTTGCCAAGACTGAAAAAATATAATATTCTTAGAAGTGTGCATCAAGGTGTTCTGTATCGTCTATTATTAAAGACAATTTTATCAAATGCATATTTTATTCTATTTCTATTTTAAATATCACAGTTCAATTACTGATTTTTTTCATTTCACAGTCCAGTTCATTAAATACAGCTCGAAATTTTAGAATCTTCAGCATATTTGACATCGCTGACCCACGTCATCACATGTACGGCAAAGCAAAATGAAAGAGTAACTAAACCGAGTGCTCGATAAATGCAATTCCAACAGGTTTCAAATCCAACCACAAACGGTTGTGCCTTCAGCAGAGATTCACCTCCCCAACACGTTCCCCGCTGAGCGTACTACATGTTTATACACGATGTGTATGGAAGCCTCTCGTGCCTTTTCCCGCTGTTGACCCGCCGCTTTGGACAAGGGATTGGGGTGGGGAGAGAGAAGGGGGAAGTTTTTGTCCTCTCGGTAATGGCGCCCCAGTCGTCGCGTTATTTTATTTATCTCGACGCGATATTAAAGAGCGAGCGCCGCCTCCAATTTAATTTCTGAACGCGCTCGCGCAAAGCGCGTTCACAGCGGGGCGGCACAAGGCGCTTTAAACCCAATAGGACGCACTGGCGGCCTCGCTGCCCCGCGTGCTGTGAAGCCGGCCAGCGCCGTCGGACGTGAGGTTTTCGCGTTTCCTCGGCCCTCATTGAGAGATTAAGAGGTTTTAGCATGCTATTATACAATCCATATGTCTGTGTGTAGAACGTTCTTTTAGGATTTGTTGAAATGTCTTTGAATGTTATTTAGGGAGAATTACCATTATCATATTCCGATTCAAATGGTGACCTCCAATTACGTCTTGAACTCAGTTTTATAAATACATTAAAAGGCAAAAATATTGATCAATGAATTTGCGGAGATGGAACTGTAATTGTAGATATTTTATACCTTGAAATAATATTTAGTATTGATTATGTAATGATTGTATATATATATATATATATATATATATATATATATATATATATATATCTGTGTGTGTGTACACAATAATGTTTACAATATGTTTTGTTTGTAGAGTAATTTTAACGACATCACTACAATTCACGTCTCTTCATTTCATGGGTGCATTGTGAACAATTCAATTTAGTAATTGCAATACAGAACATTCTCTTTCCTGAGACGAAACTGCATAAACTCGGAAATTTACCATAAGACGTCTCTTGAGTTCTATGTCATGTATTTTATTCTAATTCCTGTGAATACGTCACAAAAAGTAGTTTTTTTTCAATTTATTTAGTCATTTAATGCTGAATTACACAAAATAATTTTGAGGTATTGTAAAAAACTGAATATTATATAATTGAAATACGTACGTTTCATTACCAGATTAATAAACTCATAAAATGGGTTATGATATTTATTACCAATTAATCTATTGACAATTGTCCCTTGTACTACTAAACCAGGTAAAATTATAATTTAAAAGCATTTTACAAATATACAGAGCGGATCACATAGTTACTTTTTTGGCTTAAATGGAAAACCGTGTAAAATTAAAAAATCTATATGAAGGCAAACTATCATTCACTTTAATTACAATAATTAATTGGAATCATTATTTCTTTGACCAAATAAATTAAATCAAATCAAATTACGTGACGTAAGAGTGTCTCTCGTAGCAAAAGAAAAATAATTTTCATGAATTCAAGGAAAACACTTCTGAATGATCAACATTTGATGATATTCCAAACAGTAACCTACTGAAGCAGGCAACCAAGTTTGTTTTTTGTTCAACTTACATTGCTTTTTTTTACAGCCAGTTTCTTCCTAACCTGACAGCTTTTGATCTACTCAAATGATTTTTTTTGTGAGAGCCAAATTATTTATAGCGTGAAAGGGTACAGGCTTTACAAAGTTTCTTCAAATGAAAACTTATGAGAGCATCCTCGAAGATGCGTTAATCAAACTTCAACGAAGCATCATGTATAAACGTCTTTTATAACTTTTTTATCAAAGAAAAAGAATTAACATTGTTCATCTCAATAGTCTACCAGAAAAGTTAAGTGGGCGTCCTATAATATTCATATTAAACAATAATCAAATCATATTATGGATGACACTTTAAGAAACATATTTCCGTCGTAATGTAAAATCCTGACGAGAACAGGGTGGAGCCAAAAGAAAGAGTTTTTTGTAATTGAACGATAATCTTGGTTAGTCTACTAGTTGTGAGACTATTGAGGTGAATCCAATACTTTTCCTCCCTATAGGTTGCCACACTACAGTTTGAGGAGGAAAAACAAAAGATGTAATGAGCCCTGGGGTGAAGTAGTTACCGCCAAGGACCCTATTAGTTCTTTAAAGCGCCAAGAGAGGAGCTGGGAACAAGGTGGAGCAACCCAAAAGCAAACCGAAATCCTAGTAGAAAAAAACTAAACTAAATATTCCGAGAAATTATACATTCTGCAGCATCACAAGTTTTAAAGTAAAGAAAATAGGAATTATTAATTCCAGTGACATTCAAAACCTGTTACATTTTTTTTCCAGAGTGATAATATTGTCACACCCAAGGTTCGTTATCGAGCCACACGGTGGCGTCGATTGTCAACCACAGCGTCGAGCTCCGGCGGCGTGGGTGTGCGCCGAAGTCAACGAGGGCGGCCCGGGCCTAGCTCAGTCGGCCAACTTTGTCACCTGCTTAGAATCTAACTCGGATGGAAGGAGTCGTAAGGCGTTTGCTAACTACAGAAACAATTCAGTGGTTGGTAAAGCAAATAAAAAGGTTTATTCCCGCCTAATAATAGGCCGGGGAAGTTACAGTGATTCAAAGAGTTAAGAAAGGCCCTACCTGATGAGCTCAGTTAGAAACGAAAAAAAAATGAGATAAAACTTAAATCTAAAAAAAAAAAGAGAAAGAACGAGAATTACAATTAAATTCCTTTACAGGCCCCAACAAACTCTAGGCCATTCGCCTTCTGGCTGACAATAATGAGGAAACAAGTGCCTAAGCGCGGCACAGCAATGCACAATAGTTCTTTGGCGGTCGTTGACCGAAGTTTATGCCTGAATGGGGCGGCGTGTAGGCGGCCCTCGGCGTCGGCGGCGGGGGTCGCGGCTTCTCTCCGTCTGGGTCGGCGGCTGAGATGGCCCTGCCAGGCCGAGAAACGTCCTTCCACAGTAGCTACCAAAGGAGCGGCGGCGGCGACAGCGGCTGCGGCGGTGACGGCGGCGGCGGCGACGGTCAGCTGGCCCGGATCGTGAATGATCGCGAATTCCGTTCACACAAATTAGCAGTTCTCACGGAAAGTTCTCTGGAGTTATCACGATCACGAATCTCGGAGAAAACTAGTCACCGGTCACTGCCCACGGCAGAGCTCAGTGTCCACGAACTAAGTCCCAAAATAATAATTCTCCCTCGAACGCGGCGCCGGAGCTATCGCTTACTCCGCGGCGCTCGCCACCCAAGACAAGTCGAGTACACGTAGCCCTCGAACGCGGCGCCGGAGCTGTTACTCGCTCCGCGGCGCTCGCCCCCCCCAGCTCAATCGAACAAGAAGAAGTGATGCTCTCCCCTACGCCGCTAGCGTGGAGGTCTCCTCGTTCCGCCACCCCGAAAATTCAAAAGTGCCCCAAAATCGCTCCCACCCCACGGAATTTTGCCCCTGATTGGCTAAGTGCTACTACGCCGTAATTTTGTCCTCGGCCAATCAGGTCCGATGATTCTAGGAATTTTCCGTAGCCCTATCTCTGTCTGGAAAACGCTCTCCGTCTGACTTCGGAAGTAGGTCAGTAAAGGGTACGCGGAATGTCCGTTGGGACCCCTGGAGAAAACTGCGAAGGACGGTCTGGGTACTTAGTGCGCATGATACCCGGAACGGCGGGATCAGCACACGTCTCTAATCTCTTCTTCGGCGCCCGGGTGCGTGACGGGATGAGGGTCGACTCGCGGACGATGGCCATAAACTTTAGAGGAGCGCGTGCTGTCATCCCTTCCATTAGCGGAGGGGGCGCGCCGACCCGGCTGGCGGCTGCGGCGGGGGTCAGCTCACATCGACAGTTATTTGTGAAATTTAAAAAATATTAAAAATAGCGTACCGCTACATTGGCCCTCCCCTCCGAATAGAGAAAAAAATTGGGGCTTTGAAAAATTGAGATTTGGAAATGAGAATTTTTTTTCTCGTCGTGATGAAATTTCAAAAAAATAACATGGCGATGCCTAACATTAAAATCATTCTACAGTAACTAAGAAAATTGCAACTACTACTAGATCTTAATTCTAATTAACCCTACAAAATTTAACAAAGAAGAACATGAACTGTACCGCGAGCCCAAGGTACTCCGAATCGTGTGCAGAGGTTGTCAGTGACTTCTACTCTTTAAACGGACGGAGGTTGAAAAAATTGAATTTTCCGGCTGGAAGGCCGTTTTCGTCCCGCAGGAGGCATACGTTTCCAGACGTAGGTTAAGCCGTTGTATAAGAATCCCGTGAACTTCCTATCGTCGGGGTGGATGGAAATCTGCCAATAAGAACTCGAAAAATCTAAGGCCGAAAAATTTTTAGTTTTGTTGAATTTCCAAAGAATTTCGTCTATGTTTTGAGGTGCCTCGTTTTCTGGGACTGTAACTTCGTTGATTCGTCGTGCATCTAAACAAATTCTAACTTTCCCGTCTTTCTTCTTGACAACAACAATCGGGTTTAAGTAGGCCGTGACTGACCTCTCAATAATGCCTTCACTAATCATGTTTTTGATCGTTTCATCGACTTCCCCCCTAATGGACTGCGGAATAGGGTAATTTTTCACTTTAAAGGGTAAGTCATCGGTGACCTGGATCCGAAAGCAAAAGTCTTTTATTGGATGCACGGGACGATCGAAAACGTTGCCGTATTTGCAGAGCAATTGCTGCAGCTGATGGCGCTCGTGGTCATTTAGTGAATCATTTCCTAGCAAGCACTTGTTAATGACTCCACTCACGTCATCCCCCGAATCCCCAAACCCACATGAAATGCTAATGTCCGGTCTGTCCTCGTCATCTTGTATCTCAATTTCCCTACCCTCACCGAAACTCACAATATTCCTGGAAAAATCCACTATCCCGTTATTTTCCCGCAAGAAATCTACCCCTAGAATAACATCATAATTCAAGTCTTCTATGACTAAACATGGCACGTCGAATGAAACTTCCCGAAAATTTAGTGAGATTAAGGCCTGCATGAAAATCGGCTTACTTTTCTTCTTCCCGATTCCTACAACGAAGCATTTACCCGTAGGCAAAGTTGGCACTGGAATGCGTTCACTTATTAGTTGCGAGTAAAATTTCTTTGAAATTGCGCTAACCTCACTGCCGGTATCTACTAGAGCGCGTACATTAAAATTTCCTGTGAGAAACTCGATTACTGGGCACTTCCGTGCGAGTTCCTTCACATGTTCATTCGCATCGTCATTTAAGTCATGAAATGCGTAGTTCACTGACACTACCTTGGAAATTGGTACCTCTGACACAACTCGTTCGGGACCCCGGTACCTTACTGGCTCGAACGGTTCTAATTTAACGGGCTCTGTCTAGTGGAATCATGCTGACCGTTTCTGTCCCCAGCGTTCCCGCCTCGATTCTCATTAGAATCCGGTGGTGGGCGTCGCTCATTTGCAGCGTTCCCCCGATTCCGGTCATCGCGACGCCATGACGGTCGGTTCTGGCCGTTCCCTTGGTTTCGCTCCCAATTATCCTCATAAGAAATTACCCGAGTCCTATCAAATTGAGCGAGCAGCTCCTGGAATCGATCGAGGTCCTCACATCCTACACTATTAATTAAATTTTGCACATAGGTAGGGTAATGCGCGGTCAAAAGCCAAATGACCTTTTTATCCTCTATCATGGGGTCACACAATTTAATAGCGGAGATTTTCTCCATGGCGTAGTCAAGGTAAGATTGGTCGCGTCTTTTGTCCCACCTGTTCTCTAGAATCTTTCTCTCGAATTCGTAACGCGTTTGTTCGTTCCAGTAACGCGCAAGGAACTTGGTACGAAACTCTTCGTACGTTTGTGGGAATGGTGCAAGCGCAGTGAGCCAATGGGCAGCATTTCCGCGTAGAAGTTCCTGCATGAATTTAGGTTTTAATTTGGACGGTACTGCCTTCGTCAAATCCATGTAATTCTCGGCACGGTCGAGAAAAACCTTTGGATTTTCATCTGCTTTTCCCCAAAAACATAAATTTTGTGGAGGGGCCCACGAGAATCTAAGCCCTGATCCTCCCGATGAATTCGCAATAGGACCGTTCTCTTTCTCTTTCTCGATTTCCTCCCTTACTAATTTTATTAAGTTCTTGTCTATTTCTTTCTTTAACTTTTCTTCCCTGTCCCTGATATTCTCCCCTTCAATAACTCCTAATTTCTCGAATTTGCCATGGATTTCACTCACTTCCGTGCTGAGTTTGGTTTCAATTTTCGTGAATTTGCCGTTCATTTCTGTTTTAACCTCGGCAATATTCTCAGTAATTGATTCGCAATAAGCTTCCACTTTCCTGTCACATGCCTGAAGTTTCTGACTAATTTCTGATTCGATTTTGATAATATTTTCCCTTGCCTCGGCCCTAGAACTTTCTAACTCCTGGCCTAAGTTCTCCACGCTAGTTTCAATTTTCCCACATCTACCCTCTAACTGATTCTGCAAAGTTCCTATTTGTGATCAAATTTCGCCTCCAAATTTTCTAGTTTCGCGGCCTGGTCAACCAAACAACTGTCTAGCCGGTCAAATCTTTCCTCATGTCTTTTATTACTTTCTGAGATTTGTCTCGCATGTCTCTCGCTACTCTCTGAAATTTGGTTCATCAATTCTAGTTTTAAATTCTTACTACTTTCTGCAATCTGACTCGCATGTCTTTCGCTACTCTCTGAAATTTCGTTCATCAATTCTAGTTTTAAATTCTTACTACTTTCTGCAATCTGACTCGCATGTCTTTCGCTACTCTCCGAGATTTGCTTCGTGAGAACTCGCATAAGTTCACTTAGGGTGATCTCGGGCGCAGGCTGTTCCCCCGAACTGCTCTCTCCCGCCACATCGACGCCTGATTCGTCCAGCATTTTGGCTGTTTTGCGTGAAACGCGCACACGGTATTCACAACACACAAAGCACAAAACAATAACACTTATACACAAAATACAATAATAAATAATATCATTACCAGACCACAAATTGTTCTTTTCGTAGCAGCGTCCTTCCATCCATTTAAAAAAACAACAGTAATAGAAAATTAGGTTCTGCGACTATTATCAAAATGGCACTGAGACATGAATTGATTCTAGGGCGTTTTACTGGGGTATCTGTGGTACTATCGAGCCCCACGTTGGGCGCCAATTGTCACACCCAAGGTTCGTTATCGAGCCACACGGTGGCGTCGATTGTCAACCACAGCGTCGAGCTCCGGCGGCGTGGGTGTGCGCCGAAGTCAACGAGGGCGGCCCGGGCCTAGCTCAGTCGGCCAACTTTGTCACCTGCTTAGAATCTAACTCGGATGGAAGGAGTCGTAAGGCGTTTGCTAACTACAGAAACAATTCAGTGGTTGGTAAAGCAAATAAAAAGGTTTATTCCCGCCTAATAATAGGCCGGGGAAGTTACAGTGATTCAAAGAGTTAAGAAAGGCCCTACCTGATGAGCTCAGTTAGAAACGAAAAAAAAATGAGATAAAACTTAAATCTAAAAAAAAAAGAGAAAGAACGAGAATTACAATTAAATTCCTTTACAGGCCCCAACAAACTCTAGGCCATTCGCCTTCTGGCTGACAATAATGAGGAAACAAGTGCCTAAGCGCGGCACAGCAATGCACAATAGTTCTTTGGCGGTCGTTGACCGAAGTTTATGCCTGAATGGGGCGGCGTGTAGGCGGCCCTCGGCGTCGGCGGCGGGGGTCGCGGCTTCTCTCCGTCTGGGTCGGCGGCTGAGATGGCCCTGCCAGGCCGAGAAACGTCCTTCCACAGTAGCTACCAAAGGAGCGGCGGCGGCGACAGCGGCTGCGGCGGTGACGGCGGCGGCGGCGACGGTCAGCTGGCCCGGATCGTGAATGATCGCGAATTCCGTTCACACAAATTAGCAGTTCTCACGGAAAGTTCTCTGGAGTTATCACGATCACGAATCTCGGAGAAAACTAGTCACCGGTCACTGCCCACGGCAGAGCTCAGTGTCCACGAACTAAGTCCCAAAATAATAATTCTCCCTCGAACGCGGCGCCGGAGCTATCGCTTACTCCGCGGCGCTCGCCACCCAAGACAAGTCGAGTACACGTAGCCCTCGAACGCGGCGCCGGAGCTGTTACTCGCTCCGCGGCGCTCGCCCCCCCCAGCTCAATCGAACAAGAAGAAGTGATGCTCTCCCCTACGCCGCTAGCGTGGAGGTCTCCTCGTTCCGCCACCCCGAAAATTCAAAAGTGCCCCAAAATCGCTCCCACCCCACGGAATTTTGCCCCTGATTGGCTAAGTGCTACTACGCCGTAATTTTGTCCTCGGCCAATCAGGTCCGATGATTCTAGGAATTTTCCGTAGCCCTATCTCTGTCTGGAAAACGCTCTCCGTCTGACTTCGGAAGTAGGTCAGTAAAGGGTACGCGGAATGTCCGTTGGGACCCCTGGAGAAAACTGCGAAGGACGGTCTGGGTACTTAGTGCGCATGATACCCGGAACGGCGGGATCAGCACACGTCTCTAATCTCTTCTTCGGCGCCCGGGTGCGTGACGGGATGAGGGTCGACTCGCGGACGATGGCCATAAACTTTAGAGGAGCGCGTGCTGTCATCCCTTCCATTAGCGGAGGGGGCGCGCCGACCCGGCTGGCGGCTGCGGCGGGGGTCAGCTCACATCGACAGTTATTTGTGAAATTTAAAAAAATATTAAAAATAGCGTACCGCTACAATATATTTCGACCTGTTGCTCCTGATTTCGCATTTACCAAATATATTCAAACCCGGACAGGAAGTGGCCTGCGACTCGCATGCGCTTTTGCCAACGCGCGCCACGCGCCTGCGGCGGCATCCGAGTGGCGCGCGGCATTCCGCGGCGCGCGCGGCGCTCTTGCCGGCCTCGCGCCGCTATTCAAAATAGCAATTATCTTGGAGCGCGTAATCCACTAATGCCGCCCCCTCCTGCCTTGTTTGCGTGGCGGTCGCCGCGCATTATCGCTCGCACTTCTCCCTCCACCTGTTATCCTTCATCCCTCGGCACTGCCTTCATCCATCCGTTCGCTTGGTGGTGGCTTGTCCGGACATGTTCCCACTTCTTACTTGCCGCCTCTGAATGACCAATTTTATCGGACATTTTTGGTAAAAGCTATGTTTTGACATGTTAGAACACTCTATTGTCAAGACTTGCAACGTATTAAAACAGTTTACAAAAGAAACTATTAGAAAATCTTCTATTGAAAATGACAGCATTTTACGTATCATTACTACGAATCCCCGTACTTTCAAATTGCTCCCTAGTACACGTTACTCAAAGTCGGATAGAACTTTGGCTGCGATACGTTGAACCAATCTCACCTTTTCTTCATTAGGATTGCGTCTTCGCTTCTCCCACAATTACTTAATTAACTAGCTTCCAACCGGTTTATATTTCCCAAGCTTACTGTACATTTCGAAATGAGGAGATTTTTTAACTCTTCCTTTACAATTCCTCCCCACCTGTCTGTTTCTTTCTCTTTTTATTTATTTATTTTTCCAATACCTCTTACACAGGTTCGACTATCAACATGCGTTCTAACCCAACTTCTTTCCATTTCAGTCCGCTGCGATAACTCTTCTATTTCTTTCCTACTACATTTGTCTCTCCCCTTCCCACCTATGAGTATCAATTGAAACATGTGTCGTAACAGTTCCTCACTCATTTACTCTATACCGTGTAACCATCTTTCTCATTTGCTTTCATAGTGAAACTCCCTGCCCCTGTTTCCCCCCGCTTAACAGATTGAAGGATAATTGCAAAATGCGGCAGGGTGGTGAGTAGGGTCCACCGCAACTCTGGCCTTAACTCATCGCGCCTGGATTTTCATTAGACTGGAATGTAGAGAGCGTCTATTGCATACTGACGAGTTTCTAGAGCAGTGATGTTATAATGAGTATTCGTGTCGCATCGTGAAAGCTCTCTTGGGGAAATGTTGCAACTACTATTGCACAAAAAACAGTACGCAATACCGAACAGGATATTTAGAAAGTTAAACAGACGAGATTATATGTAAACTAATTTTATTTATCAACAATAAACGATATTTAGAAACATTTTATTCTCATTACTCCACGCTATTTGTGTTGTAATTTTATTAGTTATTTGCGCCTTGGCAATTCTGTTAGTGATTAATAAACATATGTTACTCATATTCATAACCCGCCACGCACACTTTCTTGAGCGCAAGTTTGGTTTTGAGGCGTCAATTGCATATTATTTTATATTACATTACTAATTTTGTAATGTATTTATTTGAATCAGGTTGATCCTGGATACATAAAATGTGGCCAATTGTCAAATAAAGCAAGTAGTAAGCCATATAGGTTGTATAATATATGTATGTAATGTTTTCTTGTAATGTTGCATAAATACTTTTGAGCTGATAGTTATTGATTTTAAATTTGAGACGAATCAAACTGGTGGAGGGGTGTGTGTGTGTGTGTGTGTGTGTGTGTGTGTGTGTGTGTGTGTGTGTGTGTGTGTGTTGGGGGAGGGTGCTTTGTTTAATGCAACCCGCTCAGCATGTATGTATTAAGGAATTGCAGCGGCGCCGACAGGAGCTGGTCTTCGGTGGCAGGGGGACGCGGGCCAAGAACAGGGAGGAGCAGTGCGGGATGGTCGGGGAGAGAGGTTGGGGCGGAGCAATGAGGGTCTGACAATGAGGGCAAGGCGAAACGATACTAGCGAGATGAGGAAACAGGGCGGGGGTGAAGCGAGTGGGGCGGAGAGGAGCGGCACGAGGAGGGACGGGAACGGGGCAGAGGAGGGAGGAACGGGGCGGGGTGAAGTAGAGGAAACAGTGGCGCAGGTATAAATACTAAAATCACTTTCATTATGCACTAAGATGGAATTTATTTATTTTCATGTTCGATAAACGATTGTGATAAATGATGAACAACGTCAAGTTACTTCCAATCGTTTATTAATACAACGAAAATCGTAGAAAATTGACACACTTACATTTTCCCAAAATGTAATACAAGCAATAAATGAGAAAAATTGAAACGAACGAGGCAATTTTAGCGATAAGATCAGCGATACGATAAAAGCAATAACAACAACAACAACAACAAAAATAAAGGAAAATACTTTAAAACTGAAAAGAGATAACACGATTATCAAGCAGAGTAAATATAAGTAATCAGATATTAGCAAAAAAGAAATGTATTTAGAGAGTAAAAAAGACGGTAGTTAGAAGAACTAGAAATGAAACGTTCGCATCCTTTGTTCTCAAAGCCGTTTCAAGAAATAAACATTAACGGTTGGTCTCTGTCGAACTTATAATCTGCGCAATAAGTAGTAGAGGTGTAAGGAAAAACAGAAACGAGAAGGCGGTAAAGGAGCAAGGGCGAGCTGACAGGGCGAGCGAATGGTGGGGCGGGCGTAGAGCGCGCCTCCGCTTCTTGCGAACTGCTCTGAAGGGCGAGAGGCGGCTGAGGCAGGCGACGCGACGCTATGAGAGCCCCATCAGAAGTTTGGCGGTTGCGGCGGTGGCGGCGGGGGGCGGGGACAGCGAGGGCTGGGTGGCTCTTTGACCAGGCGGCGCGACGGCCCTGCCCGCTGGGCTATTTCGGGGCGGCTATTCACCTGCCAGATAACGCAGCCGCCGCGCCGCGCCGCGCCGCGCCGACGGAGTCGACCCTGTCAAGTCCCCCGGCAGCGGAGCACGGCGAACGTCCTGCCCCTCCGGCGCGCGCCTCGGGCGGAGCGGTCGCTATGGCGCGCCCACAATGGCTGCCCTCGCCCTCCCTCCCGCTGCACTTCACCACCCACTTCACTCGCCGCCCGCAGCGCTCCTCTCGCCTTCCCTGCATCCTATGGCTGTGCTTCCACACGTGTCTCCCCCTGGTACTTAGTTCGTCTTTGTGATTTGATATATAAAACGATGCAACTAGCAATCGTACGTTTATCACGCTTCGTCATAATATTTCGTGTAAATATTTTTTATTATCTTTCAACATTAATTCTTATTATCTTATTCTTTATTATCTTTCAACAGTCATCATCTTCCCAAAAACATAACAGACCATAATAATTCATAAATATTGGTTCACTTTTCTTTATGCGCATTTCTGTATGTTTACATACCTTGTCATTCTTGCTTCTACTTCCATTTCTATCGCAATGTCTCTCGATCGCAGTCTTAATCTACAATTATTTCTTTTCATTCTACTATCCACTACACATCTTTACACTCCACCCTTGCCACTGCTAAAGCAATTTTTCACAACTTTCCTTCTTTTCTCACTTTCTTTCTTCCGTTCCGTTTTCGTCTCATTCACATCACCTCCATCCTCTCCCCCTCACACCATTTTTATCCACTCCCTCATTCCATTCCAATGCAGCCTCGTCGTCCGCTCCTGCATCCATCCTTCCGCCAGCGTTTCGGCCTCGTCGCCCCGGCGGGGTGGCGGCGTGGCGGGCGCAGCGCAGCGCGACGCGGCGCGGCGCAGGTGCGCGTGACAGCGTCCTTTGTGCGCGCGGGGCCTGGGCGCGGGCGGCGCCGCGCCTCCGCCGCCCGCCGCCGCGCGCGCCCGCGGCAAACAGCAGCGGCCCGACCAACTATTCCCCGCGGGGCTTCCCCTCGTCAGCTGTTTTCCTCTCGCTCTGGCGATTCGCGGTCTCTAGCCGAACTCACCAATACACAGAAGAAAGCGACGCCAAAGCACGCAAGAGAAGCACATGAAATTCGGAAATGACGGTAAGTCGTTGTTAAAATTAGTAAATTTAGAATTGGTCAGGTATCATTTAATATCTCGTTGAAGGTTAAAAACGCACTTACCAACTAACTTGCATTTTTTAATAAAAATTTGCAATAAATTCATCAGGGAGTATCAGCTTCACATTATTTAATTAATATACAATATATGATTTTACGTTATTCTTTTTTACAAGTGAGGACACTATATGCTACAATAATTACTATAGAGTTTTATCTATTATTATCGTATAATAAGTTTACAAAACATTAAGAAATATGAATTCTTGACTTTGAAATTTAATTAGGCAAACGAATTACTCCTTATGAAGTATTGCTGTGAGGTCGTCTTTTCAATTTCCCTTTTAATCATTTTGAATCACAGAACACACCAGCTCGATACATGCTAACATAGGTGCTAACACTTCGTCAATCATTGTTTTAAAAGTAAATGTAGCTTCATATTGAATCCCAACTTCGCTCCAAAATATGAACTCTTCTATGAAGCATTGAAGTCCGCCATGACAGTCGTAGTAATGCGTTAATTTAGTTTTCTAAAGATTTTGTGTCAGCTCATTTCTGACCACCCTGCTTCGGAGTTCAGCAGAAAAACTAATTTATCAGTGAATACGTCGCTGCACTTGTTGCCACAAGATCCACTACATGCTGCCCTACATATTCCAGTCGCATTTTCCCCTGAATGACCTCCACATGTTCCCCTGCAATTTCCATCGCATGATCACCATATATTCTTTTGCATGTTCACTGCATGTTCTCTGGCAAGTTCACCACATATTATCTCGCAAGTTCAGCAAAAGTTCTCTCGCAAGTTCACCACATAGCCCTTCATGAGTTCTCCATATAAGTCCAGCATTTACCCCCGCATGTACCTATGCACTTTTTCCCTATGAGCCCTTACGTGTTTTCTGAGCACACCTTCCCACATGTTCCCTCAAATTCTCCCAATGTTCCCTGAAATTTCCCCCTATATTTTGTCTCAAATGCTCCTTACGGGTACCCCCTAATGTTCTTCCAAAAGCTCTCTCCAATGCTCTCTCCAACGCTCCCTCCATCGCTCCCTCCAACGCTCCCTCCATCGCTCCCTCCATCGCTCCCTCCAACGCTCCCTCCATCGCTCCCTCCATCGCTCCCTCCATCGCTCCCTCCAACGCTCCCTCCAACGCTCCCTCCAACGCTCCCTCCATCGCTCCCTCCATCGCTCCCTCCATCGCTCCCTCCATCGCTCCCTCCATCGCTCCCTCCAATGCTCCCTCCATCGCTCCCTCCAACGCTCCCTCCATCGCTCCCTCCATCGCTCCCTCCATCGCTCCCTCCATCGCTCCCTCCAACGCTCCCTCCATCGCTCCCTCCAACGCTCCCTCCATCGCTCCCTCCATCGCTCCCTCCATCGCTCCCTCCAACGCTCCCTCCATCGCTCCCTCCATCGCTCCCTCCATCGCTCCCTCCATCGCTCCCTTCATCGCTCCCTCCATCGCTCCCTCCATCGCTCCCTCCATCGCTCCCTCCATCGCTCTCTCAAATGTTCCCTCAAATGACCCCTCAAGGGTACCCTAAAGTGTTTCCTTAAGTGTTTACCAAAATATCCCCTCAAATCTTCCTTACATGTTCCCACTCTTGTTAATCTGGAAATTAAAATGGAAATTCAAAAACTTAATTTAATTAGTTGTTACAGTGAAATACTTTTATATACTTTATGACGGCGTACAGAACAGTACCTTCAATGCCGGATGAAACAGGAAGAGCGAAGGGTACCCAATTGCCAGAAGAGTGAAAACCCAAAAAAATGAAATTGTTGAGCCCGAAAGATTTGTTGCAAAAAATACAATTAAAAAAGAACGTATCAAATAATTGTTTTAAAAATAAAAATAGTTTCACATTTATTGCGAACTACCAGCATTTATGGCCCTCCTTGCTGTGGAGTGGTGGGAAAAAATTGTAATAGAACCCCCAAGACATCTCATTTTGTAGATTACGGTATGGAAAAAATTACTCATGTCCTTCGCAGGGCCACACAAAACTAGTTTTAAGACCCTTCGACTCATCGTTTCTAAGTGATGCACGATGGCGAAGTGTATTGCAGCCTAATGCTTTTTGTGCGTTGCATGTACTTCTGATAATCTAAATATATCATAATATGCAAACTTCTATTTTTTCGTCTTAAAGCTGTTTATCAATATATCAATACGCTGATAACATATTGATATTTTTAAAGAGACAAAATTAAGAGCACAACTGTCAATAGAATACAATATGAAATGACAATTCTTGAATGGTTAAACTTCAACTTTGAGGTAGAATCGCTGTGTATCCTTCATATCGCTTCTCTGTTTGGTTGATACCGAATGTACAAGCGAAACAAGCACATACAATACGGTTTAACACTTTGTTCTTAAATCTAATCAGATCAAATTGAATATGAATATCCTCGTAATAGGTTGTTCAACATATACTTACTTTTATGGCTACTTTAATTTTTCAGTAATTTCTTATTGTGTATTGTACCTTTCGGATAAATTTCTTTCTAAAACGGAGTAAACAAATGCAATTCCTGCTTCTTAATAAATCATCGTATTTTCTAATTTTATATTATTTCATTCCCTTTTTAAGAAAACTCTGACTAAATTAAATCTGCTGATTTTCTCATCAAATTTCACAAACAGAATTCCCCTCAAAATGAGGAAAAGTCGTGTTCTGGAGAGCGAACATGAATTCATTGAGACGGGCGACAGCTGGGAGCGCCCCGGCCCTGACCTCGATCTCGAAAACTAGCAACAAGCTTGCAAGCCTCGCGTGCGGGACTCATCTCGTTACATTGGATTCACAAACTCCAGAGTTATAGAGCAGCAGTAATTCCGGCCGTCTGCTCCCGGGCGTCTATGTTGTCACGTCCGGGTCGCTTATCATCTGTTTGTAGGCGCGCAGGCGGCGCTCGACGCGGCGTGGCAGGCCCGCCCTCACCCTCCACGCCCCACCTCACGCTTGCTCCGCCCTTTATCGCTCTATCGTTTGCCTCATAGCTCCGCGTTACCGCCCAGCCGTCGTTTCCGTGGTGCCGGTATTACTCCTCATCGCCAGTTCCAACCCTCCGTATCATTCCCGCCCACTCGACTCCTATTGCCACTAACTACCCATTACATATTAAACCGTATCCAAACTCGGTACGCCATCATCCACTACCATTCTCCACTAACCAGAAACAATGCCGCCAAACTACCGCCCCCCACCATCAGTTCTCCCAAAATCGCAAGGAGCACTAATCATACCACTATTACCGCAGCGCCGTCGACATCACTCTTCGTAAACGCTGTCATTTTGCAGCTATTCTCCGGTGACAATGTCACAGACCTATCGTCGATGAAACTTACTTCTCAGTCACTCCAGCTGAATACTCCGTCTTCCTCTCCATTCATTCAAACTCTACGCACGCTCCTTATTTGTTCCCACTCTACCGCCTTCTGCCTCCCACACTCTCTCCGGACCCTGAGTTAGGTCCAGTTTCAGATTCACGCATCCTTTTCGGTTAACGCGAAGAAGTTTGGATCACTACGGTCATCCGTTCGCTTTAATGTCAACGATGTTGAAGTAGCATATCTTTCTCAAAGACATTGATTCCCGATTTTAAAAGTTGCTCACTAATTATATTTCTTTGACATACCTACTTCACTATTAACATTTGTATCAACCAACGCAACATCTTACACTAAGATGTGTAAGAAATTTTATTTACTACAAATGTAATTTACATAATTTTTTATCATGTCGCCTTTTCTACAATTCTAGAATGATATTCATTTCTTTTAAAATAAATCATTTTTCGTGTGTATAAATTTTTCTTCTAAATTTAACATTTGTTTTCTGGTCAAGATATCCACAGTAGAGGCAATCACAGGACCAAAAAACATGGATTCTGGATACACCACGTGTTAGAGGATTTTTTAGCAACTGTCTTTATCAACGTTTTCGTCCCTAGGGCCTTGCAATAATAGTTTTAAGCCGAAAATTCACCGTTTTTTTCGCGCAACATTACATAACTTTCTCTCTACTTTGTAGCGAGAAAGTAATTCTACTCCGAAGCGAGAAACGAAAAGTACTGGAATTTCATTCAAAATACTTTGGGGATATGCATCTCGCAGAATCTACAGATGGTTATCCGTCTGAATTGAGACTTCGCCTTTCCCGCTCCTCTGTCTGCCCCGGCGGCCTCTACCCCAAGTCACTTCTGGCGAACCGAGCACGCGTCCTCTAACGCTCCTCCACCGCACAGTGCCGCTCCGCTCCCTGACACCCCGCGCTCCTCCTCCCAGCGGAGCGGAGGCGCCTCCCGGGGGGCAATTCTCGATATGGCGGCTCAACGAGCTGCAGCGCGGGCGCGCCCGGGCGGAGGCTGCGCGATGGCGCGGCGCGGGGGCGGCGCTGGGGCGGGGATTGGGCGGGGGCGGGGCGGGGGCGGGGCGGGGGCGGGGCGGGGGCGGGGCGGGGGCGGGGCGGGGGCGGGGCGGGGGCGGGGCGGGGGCGGGGCGGGGGCGGGGCGGGGGCGGGGCGGGGGCGGGGGCGGGGCGGGGGCGGGGCGGGGCGGGGCGGGGCGGGGCGGGGCGGGGGCGGGGCGGGGGCGGGGCGGGGCGGGGCGGGGCGGGGCGGGGCGGGGCGGGGCGGGGCGGGGGCGGGGCGGGGGCGGGGCGGGGCGGAGGCGGGGAGGGGGTGGGGAGGGACGGGTTGGGGCGGGGCGGAGGCGGCGCGGGGGTGGCGAGGGTGTGGCGCAGTGGCGGGGAGTGGGCGAGGGCGGGGCCGGGGCGGAGAGAGATGTGGAGGTAACGCGGGGGTGGAGAAAGGGCTGAGCAGCGAGAGGCAGGGCTGAGGGGAGCGGGGATGGGCGGCGCAGCGCGAAGCGGCCCGGGGACATCTCGTGATTACCGCTGAATTATGCAGGTCGACGGGCGGTCACGGAAATGGCACCGTGACGCGACCGGGAAAGGGAAGAGGATGAGGACGCGGAGGGGCCTTCTGGGCGGAGGCCGGGCGAGAAGCCCAGGCGTCACGGCCGCCCGGAGGACAGGGCCTGGCGTCAGCAGAGATAGAGCCCGCGCCGCGAGAGGCGGGGAAGGCGGCAGGGAAGGCTCCGGCGCAGACGCTGGGGAGCGAAAACAGACGGAAACGACAAGGGAAGCGACGTGAACGCAGTTGATAATTTTTGACAGAGTAGTGATAATGCAAAGTGTACCGCAAGTGAGTATGTTTGTTTTACGCTGCAAATAGTAAAAAAAGCTATGTGAATACGATAGACTTTTTCTTGGCCCACAAATTCGTCTGAAAGTGATTCTTACTAAAATGTAAATTTCGTCGTAAAAGTAACTAAGGAAAAGCTAGACGCTACTAGATTAAGAAATGCTTGTAAGAGAAAACTAAACAGAAAACAGGAATGTGAACGAATCGGAATAAATGAAATACATCCAACCAGAAATGAAAGTGTGAGTGAAGGATAAATAATAGAATGAAAGAGAGGATGAACATTATACCAAATCTCATCCATTAATTTTTTTTAATAGCAATTTCACGCAAGAAGAAGTATAGTTGATATAAAATAAGACGCTGAAATAAAGTTGGCAAAACGAAAGAGAAAAAACAGGAAATGAAAAAATGACAAAGAAGTAAATAGAGAACAATGGAAAGGATGGGAAACAACGAATTCAAAAAGAATATTTTAAAGGGACACAGACAAAAGAGGTCGTCTCTCCCAGAAGCAGCGAAAACAGCGCTGATCACGTTAGTCGTTACGGTGGCGGCGCGCGAGGAGCAGGAGAGAGCGGAGGATGCGGCGCCGAAGGTCGAAGGTCACCAGGCCGCAGCGGGCGCCGGGCGCCGGGCCGGCCCTCGGAGCGCATTTGCATGCGCACGCGGACGGCAGCCGCTCGGCCTCAGATTGCTCGCCCTCCGCCCGCCCACTCCCGCTCCCGCTCCCGCTCCCTGCCCTCCGCGCACGCACCTGCTGCCGCACTAGCCCGCCCTACCTGCTCGCACCCTATCTTAACGTTTGGGTTTGCAACCCGCGTACCGCACTGCCCGCCTACTGCCTACCCACCAGTCGAATACTACCCATCTCTTTTCTTCCCGCTCGCTTCCCGCTCACTCTTTCGCCAACGTATTCGCCTCCTCAACTGCATATCGTAATTCCTCCTACTTCTAAACCAAATCTCACTCTGTAACGCCTCACTTACTTATTCGTTCTCCCTCTCACTTTTCTATTACCACCCGCCCGCTCCTCTATCCACTTCTCTCGTTGTTTACTCCTTCAACTCGACCTCGCTCCTTTCATTGCGCCCCTAGCCACCCCCTCCCCCGAGCGCGCAGCGTCAGCAACAAAATCCCGAAATCATGGCGGGGGGAAGGGCGCCACCCACCCGGGGTTCGGAAATTTCGGTTCGGCCTCTTCGCTATTCGCTTGCCTGCAATACAGCGAGCCTCCTTTGGAGGCAAAGCAAAACACGCTGAAAATGACGCTTTGTCTCCTCGAGAAATTGCAAAATACAAAAATCATTGAAATAAAAAAGTCTAAACTTGTGCTATAATTCAGTTCTTTATTTTTAAAGCATTAAAGCAAATACTATTTTTAAAATGGAAATAATCTTAATTTATGTAAATTGAATTTACAACTAAAAGATTCTTCGTCAATTATGCAAATGCAAGGAAGCCCTTTGTCTTTCGCACCCCCATAACTACTCTAACTCCTGATATATATATATATATATATATATATATATATATATATATATATATAGAGAGAGAGAGAGAGAGAGAGAGAGAGAGAGAGAGAGGGAGAGGGAGATACCCACGTAGGTACTCTAATGCAAATCGAGAGAGCTTCGTAAATGAAGCAGTTCTCAACAAACTGCTTCAAACTTTTGCCTAGAACAGCTGGTTTATTTTTCCTGTAAATTTTTTTCTGATGTCTGACAAGATATGTTGACCAACATTGTAGACGTGACATCAACCAAAAGGAACCCCGTCATCTGGAATCTCTCCAGAAAAAGTGCCGTGTTGTTCGCAAGCAGAAAGGCTCAGTCGTGTTCAGAGACCAATCGTTTTCACCAGCGCCAGGGAAAAGAATATCTTCCCCCTCTTCCGCAACTGCAGTATCAACTAAGGTTCATTTAAATGTTTAGAAAGAATTAATTTAAGTGTACTTCGGTAAAGTCAGCGTTTTTAGAAGAGGAGGATTCACAGATAAAATATCCCTTTTAAAATGAGTGCCTCTCAGAAGACGGTAGGTAAACACTCTTTAAAGTGTGTCCTTCTAAATAAAAATTGGATTGATACAATTAGTACCATATATAATATGTATATATATATAGTAATAATGTACTATATATAATATATTAACCAATAATTGGAAGAAATTATCGTTGTAAAAACAATTTAAAATAAATATTTAAGTCTTGTATCACAGCATACAAGATTTTTTTTATGCAAGGAGAATCTTTAAATGGCTCAATAAGAAAGAATGGCTCCCTGATTGTATTTTATCTACATCGAAATGTAACTACAGATTTACGCATTTTGCATGCACAATTTTAATTGCGCAAGAAAATATGCAGTAGTTTTCCTTTGAAATTGGAATTACTTAAAATAACGTAGCATTACAATGCACTAAAAGACACTGATAACTGAAAGATTGTATTGGGTTATAAAAACGTTTATATCCAATTCAAAAACAGATAATCGATGTTAACTTCGCTACAGCAAGGAACTAAAAACCGAAAGCTCAAATTTTGGCAACAAAAGAGCTTACCATCAAAAGTAGCAGAAAAGCGTGAAAAGTTACGAAAACAGAAAATATTAATCTACAAAGACTCACTCTCAGCTTTGCGAAGACTTTATACCATTTTCGTTCGCTCAAGGTCTTGTTTCGCAAAATCTCAAACTTGGACGAGACCGCAAGATCCGGTGTCCCAAAATCAAAATAATAAACTCTTGCGGGAAGCAACAGTGCTGGCAAGTCTAACAAACGCTTGTAATTTTTTGGTTTATTTAAAACACTAAATATGATTTACGCATTGTATGTAAATTAAGAATCACAATACCTTTGCTTTCATTGCATATCAAATTATATTTTTGTTTTTACTTTCTGACCCTTACCACTGCAAGAAGAGAAGGGTAAAAGATATTGTGCTAATCCTACTTTTGGAGAACTCTCCGTATTTGGAAAAAGTTAACATTTTTAAAACTAAAAATTGAAGATAGGGATGTTGGCCTTCAACAAAATCTGTTCTAAAAACCAGCTCATTAAAACAATTATCTCAAATCCAATCTCAAAAATCAGCTCCTCAAATACAATATTTTAAAGAAACGAGTGGTTTTCACGTAATTTCCGGTTGCAATTAATGAAAATTATAAAAATAACATTGTCTCTGGTCTTATTCTTCTTTATTTCCCCCCATATATCAGTCAAGATACGTTTAAAAGAACGGTGTACATTCATTTTCGTTGATCTCTCAGAATTTTAAAAAATTTCGTGTTGGAAAAATTGGGGGAGACAATTACATTTTTACACGTCGATCCGGGTTTTCAAACTCACAGCATTTTTAGAGCGAAGTTAGGATTACAGCGATAAAAAAAATGTTTGCTTGTTGAAAGGACTTCGCTAGGTTTCCGTAGTAGTTTAATACAGCGGAGCAGTTAGTATCAACGCGAGAAAGTATGTGCTGTTGTAGCACTTGTCCTTTCATAATGTAACGAACTGAACTGCATTACGTACTTTTCGTGTTCGTACGTCGTAAAAAGTCTCACCGATAAATAAATATGTAAGTGTAAAAGCAAATGAAACATCTGATATTCTTTCATTTTTCAAAAATGTATTAAATTCCTCTACGAGCTCCCAGTGCATATCTGAAGACTTCATTATATTTTTGTAACTTAATACTTTTTTACAAGAAACAAACAACGGTCTTAATTTTCCGCCCGATTCCGCAAGCTCGCTTCCATCGAGGTATTATCAAATTACAAATACTAACACAGAGCGGGGAGTTTCGATGCTCGGAAAATCGGAAATCGCGGCCCGCCCCCGCCCCGCGCCTCCAGCCCGACCGTCGGAGCGCCTAGGGACCGAGCGGGCCTTCCGCTTGGCGAAGGGCAACCGCGGGCGCCCTTTCAGCGGGCACCACCTGCCTGGAATGCAATTACCCGGCAGACGGCCTCCGCCGTCAGGGGCCCGCCTTCGCCCCCGCCCCCCAGGCCTCCGGTGCCCGCTCAGCTACCCGACACGCCGCTTCCGCAACGCCCCCACCTCCTCCACCTTCCCTCGCCGCCTCTTGCCTTCGGCGCAGACTTCCTCCCTCCGAGAATACGTGATCTCTTCGGCCAAGATTCCCAAATGGATATTGTGATTGCGCTCTATACGTGGACAAAGCAATGAATAGATATATAAGATACACTAAACTAAGATGGAAAATGCACTTTACACCAGGAATGTCACAACACTCCCACACGAGCTCCGCCGGGGAAGCCTGGTGCTCCTGCGAGCACGGAACACTTCTAACTCCGCTCTCATTTCCCCTCCGAACCTAGATAGGGGTTTACACGTGCAAGCCGTGGCAGGAATTATAAGCATGAATCGCGCTTTAAATATCATGACGAATTGTTGCTTCACAGGAAAGTAAAATATCATACGAAAGTAAAAGTGGTATCTTTTTAAATAATGCCTTGGATGATCATTTTTGTCAAGGGGCAGGAATTTCTTGGAATGGAAAATTCTGTAAATTTTTTTTCATTTTGGGTATTATTTTATTAAATAGTTATGTTATTTATTTTGTGTAGCAATAATTTAAAATTAAGTCTCCGCGTAGTCTATCTCCTCTAGTAAAATCTCCTCTTAGATTTCATTACACAACTCTTACGGGTGGACAGTTATTTTAATAATAATTGTCTCTAACCTGAAAGTAAGAAGTTAAGGCAAGTTTTAAGAAACTGTAATTATGAAATAAAGATCCTTGAGATTGAAAATATTTTACTTTCAATTGATGAATTAATGTATTTCATTTTAATGGATACTTTCTTTGCTTTGGTACAAGAAATGGTAATTATTTTATCTAAATTTGGAACAACTGACTTTTTCAATAGACTGTCATGAGCGGTATCGAAGGACGTATGCCTCGGAACGATTTGTACAACCGTCACGTTCAAATCTCGCGCCAGTTGGTCTGGACTCAGTGCTCGCGAACTCCAGTACGCTAGTTAGCTCGCCCGGGACCTTGGCATGCCTGTGACTCTACACACTACACTACATTCTAAATAATTATACAGATACACTAATAGAAGAGAAAAGAATCTATACAAGATTTATATATAGAACAAAAATACTCTATATACACAACACACTAATAGATGAGAAAACAATCTATACAAGAATTGTGTATAGAACAAAGCCTTAAGAAAATGAAATCTGATGGAAAACTTCCTCCAATACTATTGAGGATCGGGGAACAATAAACTTTACTCTGTCATTTTTATTATACACCTAAGTTACCACTATTTCAGTAGCAGTATTTCAACCTCGAAAAAAATATATGAGTTTTAAGAAACGATTGCAATCACCATCACTGAACATATGTATATCTTATAATTTTGCTTTCTTTATTGTGAAAGTATAGCCAATAAAGAACGACCACTTCAAGTGTTCGCCGCCGCCCTTTTTCGCTTGTCAGTCACATGAAATAAAAAATGTATATATTACCTCCTTTAATTTGTTAATTCATCTAATTAAAATGATTTCTTCTCTAAGTTTTCTCATGCATAATATTTCGCTTGTAAAGATTCTAATTTCGGCGCTTACGGATTCTTAGAGAGGGTATTTCACTAGAAATATAATTTTGCAGAGTTTTGAAAAATATAATCGGTTTTCATTTGGGTTAAGAAATTACAAAAGTCTCCCGCGCATCCGGTCGTCCGTATCCCGGAAACAGCTTCATACTCCCTTAAAACGTATTTTCAAGGCGGTAACTTACTTTTCAAAAACTATGAAAGGTGTCTCTACTGGCGTAATGTAATGAGATGTGAGATGTTTCTGAATGAGATGTTTCTGAACTAGCGTTTCACTTTTAGAGGCCTGAACTTCTGGATACACTCCCCGATTTCATAGGCGGTATGTAAAAAATTAAATTGCACGGAAAATTAAATTATATCATTAATCACACACAGTGTTGGACATATTTAATGCCATGGCATCTCATTGTTTTCCGTTCAACATGTTTGTTCGTAACAAAATAACTAACGTCTGTAAAAATACAATATTTTTCACAGAAATGTAATTTATCTCAAAACCTAATCTAATAAAAACCATTGTTTTCAAAATTCACTCGAAAAAATCGATGAACAGAACTACATATAAGATCAATCAATTAATTCTTCATTTATCACTGTCATTTCTTTTATCTTTTCAAGGAAACCCATTAAGGAGATAATACGATTTTTCGAAGTAGAAGCCTCAACACCTTAGACAATTTCTCATTGTTTACTTTGCTTTATAGTCTAAGAAGCAAACAAGATTGAAGAGAACAAAATAAAAGGAGGTAAGGCAATAAATCACATTAAGTGTTTCACGTCAATTTATGTATTTTCCTAAAGTGTCTGCTGTAATAACATTATCGATAAATAACGAGAACCTGCTTTTATCATGGAATATTAATTAAGAACATCAAATATTTCTACGATTAATTAATTTCTAACCAATCATTTTTTCTGCTTAATTTTAGACTAGTTTTAGATCAACATATAAATTCTCGAAAAGGTGAGATGACGACTGATAATAAAAAGAGGCAAATTATATAAATATTTATGTAACTCACTACTGTTTTTATTAAAATAAAGAAACGCATCACCATCTTTTTACAATGAGATTAACAAATATTTCTATGTCATTTTTTTGGGAACTTTTCGTAGCTGCACAGCAGTTTCTTAAATGTTTTCCTTCTATAACACTGCATGAGGTTATGGCTAGGTGAGTCAAAATCCTGAGGATTTTTTAACTATTGCGGAAAAAAAATTCTACATTTACATATACAAACAACGAAAAAACGCGTTAATTCTCAAAATTCTGTAAGAATTACAGACAAGGAATGTTAAAAGGTAGCTTTGAAACAAATTTAATAGATTATACAGTTGGATACTTAGTTACTCGCATTAATAGTACATCTTAACTGCTGCCGTTCTAGCGATGTTATAGACCGACGGTTCCTAGAAGATACGAAACTAATGACAACGTATTGCTGAAGACCCAGTTAATACTATTGTAAATAGTTGCAATACCTCAGAGACTTTGATCCACAAATAGCAAGTCACGTACCGACTGCGAGGTCAAGTTTCGGAAGACATCAGTGTGCCTGCCTGCACCCCTTTGTGGAGATTCCATTGAGCCGTCTGCCTCAGCCTGCCCCCCGCAGGAGGACGCCCGCAACGCAACGGCATCCAAAGCACCCGGGGACAGCCGTAATTGAATGCAATTGATGGTGTGTGGACTCGCTGAATATCTAAAGCCCATCCAATCGGTAAATGCATACACAGACTGCAATAATATGCTCACATAATCTCTCTGCAATTCCTATCATTATTCATGTAATCGCTTCCCGAAATTATTTTTCATATGAGTAATGAAAAATCAGAAAGAATAAAGAAGTACATAAATTAAAATAAGAATAAAATAATACGAATCTCAGAAGTGAAACTTTCAGAAATATCACTATCAAAATTTGAAAAAACATAGTACATGAAGGTCGCTAATTTAGAGCCTAAGAATATCTGAGTGGTGTATTCTACATGTATGTATCATTTTTCACAATTAAGCAATACAAGTATTTGCATTAAGAAAAATCTAATAGGTTTAATTTAAATGAAAAGTACATTCTAACGTAAAGTGTAACAAATGCATCATTAGAATAAGAACCATAGTTCTTATTCTAATAATGCGTTTGTTGCATTTCTTATTCTAATGATGCATTTGAAAAGCAAGAAACCCTAGGGGAAATTGAAACGTAACTGAAAATACACTATTAAAATGCAAGACTTATAGATGTGTAGAAATATGATTTTTCCAGTGAAACAAATCGATATTTGTTGTACTACAGCATTGCTTAAGAAATAGTTCAAGATTAAAAACGGTTATTCTGTCCGGGAACTTAATAATTGGTTATTTAGTTTCTGGGCGGGAGAAATGGTATGTTCTTTTGTCCGGTAAATGATTGATTGATTCGTGATTCCGGGCGCGTCAACTCCAGATATCATTAGTCCCGTAAGTGTAGTGCGTGTTTTTCTCAGAAGATGGCAGTGATCTTTTCCCCACAAATTCGGCGCCGATCTACCGATGACTAGCGGTGGTTTCCCCTCAACCAGGTATCTCCCACCAGCGCAGCGGGGCACCGCCCCAACCGGGACAAGCTCTAAGCTCCCGACTGACCTCCCAGCATGTGTGGTAGTGTAGTGCATGTTAGTGTAAGTGAGTGTGTAAGGGGTAAGGATAGGACAAGGGAGAGGAAGGAAAGATCGCGCGCGGTCTGTGGCCCGTTTGTTAGGGTACTGCTTCGGCATTCGCCTGGAGTTGATGGGAGAAAACACGCGAAACTACCGATCAGAGCTCCGGAAAATATATTACGTGTTATTACTCGATGTGGCGGCGTTCGATCGCCGCTGAAAAGTGAGATCCAGCGCAGGCCTACACGTAGGCTTGCTGGATTTCCTTTTCAGATTTCTCACGCAGTGGGGCACCGCTCTACATTTGTGTGTAATGTGAGAAGTAGGTGTTAAGGCTAAGGAAGGAAAATTATCCGGGCGTTCCATGGTTAGAACCACTACAGTGCCAACAACATATAACTTAAGTTTATTATTCTATAGAACAACCTCTGACTACAAAATTACTTTACTTGATAGAGCTCATATTTTAAGGAAATTTCGACATTTTATACATTTTTCATTATGAAAAAACATTTCACGCACTAGAATTTGAAATAAAAGCATATTAAATCTACAACACTACATGAGGGATTTCAAATGAAGGGGCAATATAATTTATTCATGTATGTTAGAACCTCGAATAAGGGACTAACGTAGACCAACTTCCTCGGAAATAAGACGTTTTTAATAGATCAGAGAGCATCTTACTTTCTTCCAATAGGGTTTTCAAATAAAATTATTCAATTAGTTGACCGCGCACTGTTTAATGGGGCACTGTTTATCCGAACACCGTTTATCCGAGCACTGTTCAGCCGTGCACTATTCAGCCGTGCACTATTCAGCCGTGCACTATTCAGCCGTGCACTATTCAGCCGTGCACTGTTCAGCCGTGCACTGTTCAGCCGAGCACTGTTCAGCCGTGCACTGTTCAGCCGTGCACTACTCGGCCGGGCACTGTTCAGCCGGGCACTGCTCAGCCGGGCACTGCTCAGCCGGGCATTGTTCAGCCGGGCACTGTTCAGCCGAGCACTGTTCAGCCGAGCACTGTTCAGCCGAGCACTGTTCAGCCGAGCACTATTCAGCCGAGCACTGTTCAGCCGAGGACTGTTCAGCCGAGCACTGTTCAGCCGAGCACAGTTCAGCCGAGAACTGTTCAGCCGAGCACTGTTCAGCCGAGCACTGTTCAGCCGAGCACTGTTCAGCCGAGCACTGTTCAGCCGAGCACTGTTCAGCCGAGCACTGTTCAGCCGAGCACTGTTCAGCCGAGCACTGTTCAGCCGAGCACTGTTCAGCCGAGCACTGTTCAGCCGAGGACTGTTCAGCCGAGCACTGTTCAGCCGAGCACTGTTCAGCCGAGCACTGTTCAGCCGAGCACTGTTCAGCCGAGCACTGTTCAGCCGGGCACTGTTCAGCCGAGCACTGTTCAGCCGAGCACTGTTCAGCCGAGCACTGTTCAGCCGAGCACTGTTCAGCCGAGCACTGTTCAGCCGAGCACTGTTCAGCCGAGCACTGTTCAGCCGAGCACTGTTCAGCCGAGCACTGTTCAGCCGGGCACTGTTCAGCCGGGCACTGTTCAGCCGGGCACTGTTCAGCCGAGAACTGTTCAGCCGAGCACTGTTCAGCCGAGCATTGTTCAGCCGAGGACTGTTCAGCCGAGAACTGTTCAGCCGAGAACTGTTCAGCCGAGAACTGTTCAGCCGAGAACTGTTCAGCCGAGAACTGTTCAGCCGAGCACTGTTCAGCCGAGCACTGTTCAGCCGAGCACTGTTCAGCCGAGCACTGTTCAGCCGGGCACTGTTCAGCCGGGCACTGTTCAGCCGGGCACTGCTCAGCCGGGCACTGCTCAGCCGAGCACTGCTCAGCCGGGCACTGCTCAGCCCGGTGCGGTTTAGTCGAGCATTGTTTTAAAAGGGCGCTGTTCAGTCGGATACTGTTGGGCACGCTGTTAGCCGTTTAGTGGCGCTGTTTATCCGCGCGGGCGACAGATGGCCGTGGCGATACGCAAACCGCCGCCTAACGAGGCGATGCCTCCCGAAGGCAACGAGGCGCGCGGGGGCAGCGCATCGGCCCCCGGAGACGAATGACCCCACAAAACCCTCCCTCGCTCCACCCCGCCAGAGCGGCGTTTGTTTTCCAAGCACAATGGGCGCGTGTTTGCGGTCTGCGGTCCAGCTCTTCGTTGCTCATCGGTTGGCGCTCCTGCAACTCCCGCCAACACTCTCGCAACCTCTCCAAGTACTCGACCAACCTTGGTACGCTCTCGAGGCGGACATAGACGTAATATTACTTGAGCCGAGATCAATAGTCTGAAAATGTAGAGTTGATGTACCTAATTTAAATGTTTTCTAAGCTAGATGAAATCATAATGGGATATATTTTACAACTTCAGGACTTCCCGAACACTTTCATAGTTCCTTCAAATTCCTTCAAAAAGTACCTCAACAATTATTCCTTGCCTACGAACAGTAAACATTCATTATTAAAACGGAAAAATGTATTGCACGCCAAAACTACACATACCGAAATGAAAGATATATCTGATCAAATAAATCTTAAATAATTTGTTAATTTGTTTATGTTTATCCTGTGTTATTTTTATGTTTTCTTTAACTCCCAATTGATTGGGAAATATATTATAGGCATTCTACACGACAGGCAAACTCCGAATAATATGGACTGGAGTGAATAACAGGAATTCTTGAAAGAATGAAAAATAAAAATTTCCTCTATAGACCTACTAACTGAAAGTGGATTAATAGTACTCATCTGAAGGTCTCGGGTTAATAAGAGCACGCAAGAATCTTTCAATTTGATTCTTACTTTACTCTTGCACTTCCACTGTACTATAGAGCATCCAAGCATTTGATTGCAGTACAGAGCTTATGGAGAACAGCGTTGTCACTTCTCAGCAGCGCTTATACGCAACACTCGCCGTGCTTAATACTTGGATTGATATGAAATTTTGCCAGCTTGTTCAGCACCTTGAATACCACTTGAACGGAAAGAATTTCAAAACATGTTAAATAGATGGCTTAATATTAGAAATTAAAGATTTTTTATAAAAAAAAGATGTATTATTTTTATTACAATTATTATTTAAAAAACAGACCTTTAAATGAGAGTTAAAACTGAAATATCAATAGCAAAACAAGTCCAAATCCAGTTGGAACATTGTTAATTCATCACATACTGACGAGGCTTGAATTGTTTTGCGCGAATGACATCGATATCAAGGTCAATATTGCTAATTTTTAGTCCCAAGTCATTTTATACGTCCAATACATCCACTTTTTTATGTAAAATAAGGGAAAATGCTCATTCACAAAGGTGAGATGACATGGATGGTATCAAATACTGCAAGGGTTTGTGCGGACAATGCATAATATTCTTTTCGAACACCCAGCTAATAATTCGTCACCTACTTGCATTTGAAAGCACATTTTACGACAGCTACTGGTTGAATGTCTTGGCATTAATATTATTAACAGTAAAATTTCTAATTCATTTTTATATATGTTTAAATGCATTTCACGGTTTTTAATAAGTGAAATTCAAAAATAAATACTCTATTTTTCCTTTCACATCGCCTGTTGAGAATCGCTGAGAAGTATTTAAGATCACTTAACGACATGAAATGTTCGTTCGGAGCGCACGAAATATTGTTTTTATTACCGTCTAACTCAAGAACCATGATTCATACAGAAATGTGGTTGGTCTCATATCAAAATTTGGACTTCCCTTGTCATTTCATCCGTTGGGTGTTTGTGCTTTTCTGCAATAATAAAAAAGTTTCTCGCATAGTGAAAATTTAAGAACGTCAAAATGTAGAAATAAGCATTTGCCAATCATTTATAATTAATTTCATGGAAATTAAACCATAAAACTAAATTACAAAAGAACCATCACATTCATAAGAGTTCTGGGAATAACTGGTAAAAAACTCAATTGTCTAAGATTAACACAACTGAAGCTATCGTTGAATGAACTTGTTAAGTATTTGCGCGTGAAACAAAATGGACGAGTCGAATAACCCCGAGCCTCCTGAATCGGCAACACAGCTTGCGGTAGAAAGAGAGAGTCTTATGTAAAATTGTATTGGATAGAAAGAGAGGGCAATACTCCATAAGGCGCCGTACTGCAATCAAATGTTTGGATGCACAATAGGATATGACAATCTCATTGATTCCACTTTAGGAATTTGTAAAAACTATTTTTGGGCTAAACATCTTAAATTACTACAAAATTAGTTCAAATAAATACTAATTCCTTAATTAATTATCATATTTCAATAATACAATATTTATTGAAATGTTGTATTAGTGTATATTTAGTGAAATATTGTATACTCGGCACTCCTGACAGCGACAAGTTGTTTTTCCAAGACAAATACTACAAAAAAAATTGGTATTTCTTATGAAAAAGTTATTTATCAAATGGTAATATTAATTTCTAATGGCATTATGTAAATGAACAACTCACTATGTACGAGATAGAGGAGGTGCCTTGAAATTTATTTTAAATGCCGCCCTTCATTTTTATGTTATCTCATAATTTCATTAGCGGACTATATGAGTTCCGTGTCAGGCTACTCAAAAACCTTTCTCTCAATATTTTCTTATTCTCTCCATTACATTGTCCAGCCTTTAAAGATTCGTATCTTTTAATCTCTAGTTTTGAAAAGATTATGTCATTTTGGTACTCTCACCGCTTAATACTCCCTACCATCCACTGTGATCATTATCCTAAGCATTCGGCTTTAATATCACTAAACGTTTCACCCCTGAACTGGCTGTGTAGTCTTACCTCGTCATCCTCTTACTTTGTCTTTGGTCACAGTTCCCCCAGTCTCATCGCTCGGCTCATCGCGCCCCTCCAAGCCTCTTCAGGGACGGGGCCACATCGCTCGCGCATAACGACCCTTCCCCGGGAAACAGACTCATCGAGCGAATTGAGTCAATCTCGGAAGCAAGTACGCTCAGAAAATTGTGGGAGATAAAAGAAGTTAACCCTATGCCAGAACACTCGTAGTCGTAAACGAAAAAGGAAGGAAGAGATTTTAGGAGAAAAGGAATGAAAGAACGACTCTGAAGATAAGAAAATCGATTCGTTTAAAGACGCTGCGTAGGACATTTTGCACGAGACGCTTCACAAATTTCTGAAAGTTCTAGACCTTTCACAAAAGGGGCTTTGTTTTGTTTACATTAGGTCCCATTATTTAAAAACAAGAATTTTGCGTTAATTAGCTACTGTGTTTTTTGGAAACAAAATATTTAGCAAGGAAGAATAATAGACACTGCCGAAGTTCGTCTCCCTGGACAGTCCTTCTTTAGTATAAACTGTAATAATTTACTCGACTGGTTCTTTCAATTCATTACCTTACATTTGCGTAAAAAAATATTTCAAAGAGATTCTGAAAGATGTCGAAATCATTCAAAAATTTTATTGACCTTCATAAATTACGAAATTAAGATAAGTAATCAGTGTACGTTTGAAATACATCACAAAATATGGGTATAACGTGTCACGCAGAAATGTAGTTTTTTGCAACCAAGTGCATGTTCTACTATATTCCTTTCATTACTCTTGGTTTTAATTATTTCCTCTCTAATCTCCTCCTTACTTCTCTCCCTCTTAGGGATGTGTGTTGCATACTCTTGCACCCATCATTCTGTGCCTCTCAGTCTCGTTTCACTTTCCATGCCTCGATGTGATATCAACGGCTACATCTACTGCCGCCGCATCACGGCAGGAAGCAGCACCGCTTACTGGATTCACCTACAGGACCAAATTGATAAATAAATTCGCTGACTCCGACGGATGCTCTTCCTGCCTGGGCCTAAATAGAGCTCTCGCGCCTCTCGGAATCGATACAGCGACAGAGCGGCGCGGCAGTGGCGCCGTCCATAAATACGAGCTCGCCGATAAAGCGGATCAGTCGATTAGCATATTCGATTGATCGCGGTCGCAGTCCTCATCCTCTCGTCGGGGCTCCCGTGCTCGAAAGCACTGGCTTCACCCCATCCCCGTTCTCGCTTTCGCTCGCGCCCAAGGGTTCGCCGTGCCAATCGCCTGACGTCGAACCCCTGGGGTTACCTCCAACCTCCCTTCGGATGCCTCCCGCGCCCAGTTTGATGAAATGTCGCTCCCTTTCGATCAATCGGAAAGAGAGAGTGAATTTTCGGTCGCTTCAACTATTTAGGTCATTAGTTACGTGTCCCGTAAGTACAGCTCTGGATCTGGTGGTTTCCCCCCTGCAACGTGAGATCCCACGCAGGTCAACCTCCTGGCTCTTACTATTACTTCATTAAGTTTAAAATTCATAATTTTAAACTTAAGTCCGTAAACAAGGTTTACTTAGCATTCTTTTACGAAAAAGGGCCCGCAAGAAATTCTTTTAAACCTATCTCATTAGGAAGAGTAAGTTTTGAAGCTACTGAATAGTTAATGTGCTTCATCCATCAGAGGAAAACAATGCCCTCAGATGTGGTAAAACGTTGATGAAAAAATTGGCGTTCAATACAAATTCCAGTTATTTTACTGCAATTTCCTCAATGTTCTAGAATGAAACTTTAAATTTATCTCATAGCATCTCAACTTTAAAATTAGTTTTTAATGCAAAACATCAACTTCCTTACTATTACCATTACTGTAAAATTATGTAGATTGTTGCAAAAAGCCTCCGAATATTGTATTTCAACACAAGTTTAATGAAAAGTAATTTTATGAAATGATTTAAAACATTTATCTTTACAACGAACACGTTTTGAAACTTTAGAATAGTGTATTTAATTGCCATCGCTGACCTACAAAGCCTCAAGTTGAAGGCAAAGAAGACATTTATTTGCCAAAGCGGCGGGTTATATTTAACGAACAAAAATCCATCCATCCAGCAAGCGAGAGAGTAAGAGAGAGGGAGAGAGAGAGAGAGAGAGAGAGAGAGAGGCAGAGAGGGAACAGAGAGAGCCCACCCCTCTACACAGCGACATGAGCGAGTTGGTCAGGGCTCAGGTAGCGCGGAGAGTTTCATAGGCGGTCGAGTTACCACCACGCCCTTCCTTCCCAGAAGATCTCATTAGTCTGCCAAATGAGCGGAACTCGTTTGAAATCCTACCGAAGGGGCGATTGATTCGGCATCCGCTGGGTCCCGTCGGCTTCCGTTGTCCGCCCCTTCCCGCGGGGAACCGGCGTGTGTTGTGATGCGTAATGGCCAGCAACCGGTACGCAAGGAAATCCGTCGCTTCTGTTGTTCCCAACTCTCCAAACGACATTATGCCAATGAGACGTGTGAATGATACAAGTGATGTATTCCTGACAATATGAGTAATTATTACATTTTAAACTGGTGTTACGTGTGCTTATTCGCTCAATGTTTAAAAAAATTTTAGACGTCATAATAAATAATGTTTTAGGAAAATATAGTTCGTATTAAACATTTGACATAGGAAAATAGATTTCTTTGTGTAAACATTTCATGTATGAAATCTGTTTATATCATGTTAATACCAACGCAAAAATAGGATTCAAAATTATTCTATTCTCGTAATTCTTACGGTTTTATGTTATGCTGTATTTTTGCATTATTTTGCCCAATGTCATTGTCCTTTGTATTTCATGAGAAGCGTAATTGAATACAAATTGCTTATGAAATTACGCACTGATTTCATTATTCGATAGCATTTTAAATTTATCACTAAAAAAAGTTCCAATCACTCACGTTTCGGCCTATCTTTTATTCTGGAAATATAAAAACAAATATTAATAAACGGAATATATTTCTTTAGGCAAATCTAGTATTGAAAAAAATATATAACATAAAGATAAACTTTATGTTATCACACACGGTATTTCATTTGCACACACGGTATTTCATTGAATATCAGCGTACGTACACAACTTGCTTTTTATTTTAATATGCGAAACGAAATGACAATTACATCAATATATTTTTTTTGAGAAAAGGAGAATCTGATTTGAACAGAAACAAGAGCTATTCACTTTTTCCGCAAAAGCTTCGTTTCACTGAAACAATTCTTTCAATAAACATTCTTCCTTTATTCGAATTTACATTACGAAAATGTATCTGGAAATATCTCGTTCAGTAACGCTTTATGTATGTGCGAAAGTCATTGAGAGTATGTATTTATCGACAGATCATAACATACTAAAAATTGAAATTGTTACTTGGTGTTGCTAAAATTAAATTTACCAACGAACGTAAAATAAAATAGTTTACGCATCTGAAGATACGAAGAGAAGGACGAATGAACGAGGTAAGAATTGAACGAATTCTGCGGCGACCCATCTAAGAGTTAAAATCTTTGTCAAACTTGTCATTCTTCGATAATTAATTTCCCTTGAACTATAAAAACATTTAAAATCTCAATTTAATAGGGAGTTTTTGCACCCTCGAACGTTAAAGCAATCGAAAGCACTACCTATATTCTGCATAAACGCAGTTCGCATTTTACGCCACTTTTTGCATCTGCGCTCGCGCAGAATTTCGAGATTGTAGTCAATTGTTGCCCGCAAAGGCGTGCCAAAACTCTTTATTGTTACTCTAATTTGTTTCAAAACACACAACTCATACAATGAAAATAGTTCAGTAATTTCCTCTATTTTTTCGGCTCAGAAGCAAGGAAAGTTAATACGACTTGTTCTATGTACTTCAACTCGAAAATCGTTATTCAAGCAACGAACTGCGGGTAGTTTTCAATAAAATATTTCTTTAATTTCGCAAGAAATGTCTATGAAACATTCAGTAATTTCTATTGCTAACGTTTATTTACTAAAGAATTGGTATGATTTTAAAAAAGGACAAAGCGGGATGTATGAAATCGTGAATGTGTGATGTTGTGAAGATGTGCACAACAAGTGATAAATTCTTTTCTGTATACTACCAAGAAGTCGAATATATTGTTGGTGGTTGAAATTCTAATACCGTTGAGCTATTTCTACTCGTGGGAAATCTGACATCGTCGTGCACGCAGCTCTGTTCAATATTCATTACGTGCCAAAGACAAATTTCAATGAAATCGAAATATGGCAGTGATATACGACTCCCCGGTTCCCATATTCTCCACGCATTCCATGCAGATCGTCGTGAGCGAACGCCGAGCGAAGTCCCTCAAACCGAACCCCTCCCCCGTGGGAGACATGAAGCAATAATGCGTCCACCGCAAGTGCACCTCATTAGCAACACGCGCCACCACGCAGTGCGTCGAATTTCCTCTCCACTCCGCAGCGGCGCGGCGCGGCGCGGCGCGGAGGTTGTGTTTGCTGTGGATTCGCGTTTTCAATTATCTGGTGGCTGGCCACATCGCATCGTGCCGTCCAAGGGCGGTTTGGATGCAGAAGTGAATTAATACTGTGGAGAACTCGTGCCATAGAATCATAGACAAAGAAGAAGGATGAGAAAAAACAGGTCTGGGAATCAACATAACTGGAATAATTAAGAAAATTGAAAAAATGTGAAGTGGAAGAACTGCGAAGTGCGTAGAACTAAGATATAAGATGTATAGTAAGAGGAGGTTGTAAGAACTAGAAGCACAATGAGTAGAAGAAAAAAGATCAATGGAGAGGAAGAATAAAATGAAAATGAGGAGAGTGGCACAGGGAAAAACAAAAGGAATGAAAGAATTGCGGAATACTATTGAAGAAAGTTTTACCCGAAAAACATAAAATTGGGTTAGTGATAGCGTGAGGAGAGAAGGAAGGTGGAGATATAGAAAATAGCAAGAATGATAGGGATGAGGAGAAAGGAAAAAGAAAAGAGAACAAGTGATGAAAATGAGGAAAAGGAATGAAAGAGAGGTTATTGAAAAGAGATCAGGGAGATAGAGAGGGAAGGAGAAAGATAGGAAAAGGGAGTGAGAGGAAAGGGGAGAGAGGAGAAAAGGGAATGAAAATACTGAGAGAAGGGGGAGATATGATGGAAAGGATTGGAGTGAGAAGAGAGAAGGAGGTAAGGGAGAGAAAGAGGAAAATAAGAGTAAAGTGTGTGTGAGAGAGAGAAAGAGAGAGAGTGAGAGAGAGAGAACATGGGACGGGCTCCCTCGCCACCTGGATACAGGCAGAGGCTTTGCTGCCACCCCATTCCACCCTCCACCCTACCCGCCCTCTGCGCGCAAACGAGTTAATTACACGAACGCACGCACAGCCCTGACCGCCGCCGACATGCAACTCCCATTTGGAGAATTGAATATCGAGACGCGGCTGCCCCACAGGCGCTTGTGTTTATTGCAGCGACGAAGCTGTGCCGAAGAGCGGGCCTACATCACGGAGCAGACGGATGAAGCAACGGACGTTCATACACAACCGGTTTCCGGCACGCTTTTCATGATCAGGAACGACTTGGAACTCTTACTGTTAAAAATATGTGGTGTCAGCAGAGACAATTTTCTCAGACTTCGAAATGAAAATTGCTGTGTTAAATGAACTCTAACGTCTTCGGTAAAATTCATTTTAACTCGAGGTTAAAATTGAAAACAAAATATTATAGTAATGGCAAAGTAATAGCAAGAAATACAAAATATTTGTTTTTTATAGATCATTTCTTACACACTGATGAGATACAAAATATTAAAACATAATTAAATTTGTTCAAAGAATTGTCTCGCCGATTATTGATTATTAATTATTAAAATACATTTCTTACACAGTAACAAGGTCATTACTTGGTATCGTTTACGTCTGCGGAACATATTTCAGAGCGTAAACGCATCCAAAAATGTGACAATGCGGTAACAATTATTTAATAATAATATTCTGCTAGAAGAAGAGAACGGTTGCACCCGTATTTAGATAGTGTGCTTAAAGAAGGTAATCGACCGCTGTCTGATGACAAACAGGCTAAGCAATTGCACAGTACTGACTGACAACTAATATTGTTTTTATGACATTTGTTTCAACTACGGCGGAGTTCACGTGTGGGAGATAACATGCTTCCCCTCGAACGCACGCCAAGTTTTCTATTGTATTCACCCTTCACATATTTACAGTAATAAAAGAAGCATGGGGACACTCATTTATTTTCGATCTCGGTACCATTGTGAGTCAAAGGTCAAAGAATTTACGAGATAATTTTTTATTTACAACTAAACGTTCAACACGAACACACCATGAATTCGCTTTTATACTTAAAGTGATCACATCATCGTCTTTCTTCTATAATTCTCCATACACTAAGCACCCCATCCTGATAGTTTTAATCGTCTCATCCTCCCCCGCCTCTTCCCCTCCGTCAAGCATCTGTGCCCAATTTTCTCCCCCCCTCAGTAATTCTATCCAGCCTATACTCTTATTTCAATCTATTTTCTTTCATTCTCTAGTATAGGTATAATTCTCCTACCCACATCTCTTTCTTTCTTAAATTCTAAGAAAATCAAACCTAAACAATCTTTAATACTCATCATTTTATATTATCATTGGGTATTAACATCCGTATTTCCGTAACGAATTTACCGTCGTCCTGGCCCTCCGTATTTGCCACTGCCCTTTATCAGCCTCCCTCTTCTTTGCGCCGCACAGTGTGTAATTTTGGCCAACTATCTGGAAAAAAATTCAATTTTCGACTGAATTGAAATAGCAAAATTGTTATATTTCTGTGTAGTAGTATGTCTGAACTATGTGGAAACGTTGTTAGTTTTCTTTTGAAGGTCACAAGGACCCCATGGTGAATGTCCAAAGACGTCCATCGCCGCTCCGCCAGCGCTCAGCTCCGAATGACCCTTTTCAGTCCGTAAAGTTCTCTTGGTAGGAATATACTACTCGTCTCATTCTGTGATTTGCGGGTTTACTATTAGTAATCTACAGGCTTTTACGATTATTTTTATGTGGATAAAATTTAAGTGTTTATTTTTGATGTGCCTAAAAACGTTAATGGAAAAGGTGAGCGATTTATATTGAATGTATTACACGTTCACTAAATTCAATTAGAGTTTTAGTGTATTATACACCATTATACACCTTTCGGGCCATATACATTTTAAAACTAGTACTTTTGGGTTCTTAATCGTGAAAAGATACCTGCTTATACCTGCTTATCTGAATTATATATACATTTTTACAGAAAGGGTCTTCAACTTACCCACAGGTTGTTATTTGATATATGAGGAATAAATTCGATTGATAAGAGATCTGAAGCCGTACTAAATGTTTTCTTACGTGAATTAGGAATTATTGAACCTCACAAAGAATTTTTGGACAAAATTAAGTCTTGCGTTCGATGTATTTGTCAAAAAGTTGAAACCGGATTTCAAAACTCCGTAAGAAGTAAAGAGTCGTTCTTGAAATGTAATTCGTCCTGGCTACAATAAACTCTTACCCTTCCTGATTAAATGTTAAAGGCAGTCCCAGGTCCTTCACAAATAAATGTAAAAATTAATAGAGCTAGAAGTCCTAATGAGTCTTTCAGGTACTGTAAGATTAAAGCTAAAACCATACAATTGAAACCTTTTGTGGAAACTACTAGCTCAGAAAAATTATCCACAGCTATTGAAATCAAACTAAGGAAGTATGACAAAAAGATATGTAGCAGCTATAGATAAAGAGATATGTGAAACCTCTTCCAATAGGAGAATTACAATTAACAAAGCTCGAAGATCCATTCTTCAAAAGCCTGCATTATTGTCACTTGCTTTGATGATGGATATCAATATTTCAACGCGCCAGTATGTACACATACGCCAACAAAAAATGATTTTGAGTGCATTTTGCACATTTCTTATCATTCAGAAATACGAACATGGCAAGTGAGAATAGAAGAAAATAAAGCGAAAGTGGCGAAAAAGAACTAGAAAAACGTCAAGAGCAAACGCAAATATGAATTTGCCCAACCGGCTGCTTATTAGCTCAGATCCATTCAATTCGACCATAAGCGCCAAAACTATAACTGCACCCAAAAAAGTGAAACATCAACTTTTCGTGTTATTCGAATGAAGGAATAAGGCAAGAAAGAGACGGCATATTTAGAAGATTCGCCATCTGAAGAATATACGGGTAGTGTTTCAAACTAATTTGTAAATATTCGTTGTACATTCCTCTCAATTAATTTTTGTTTTCATTTTTTCATTTTCGACTTTTTATTTTTGTATACTTTCATTTCATTTTTCTTGCTTAGTATGTATTGTAGAATTCAAATATTTTGTCCAATAGTTTAACAAATTTAGCGTTTGAAAAACGTACACTGTCATGAGGGCTAATTAAAGTATTCAAATTTCCTAAATATTTTACAAAATATTTTGTAAAAGTTTAAGTTTTACGAGCAGATTTGTTTATTTAGACATTATTTATACAACAGACCTCCAAAAACTACGAGAAATTCATTTCAAAGAGAGTTATTAGTTTTTTTCCTTCTAGGTCGTCAAAATTACACACGCGCCGCTGAGGACTATTGACCTGCAGGGCTAGTGCGAACCATGGGCCCTTAGCGACACTTACAACCTTTAGCGTTGGGGAGGAAATGTGGCGGACAGGTCGCGCGCACGCCGTGGTCTATGGTCTCATTAGCAGGGCATTCCCTGTCCACAGGCAGTCCTTCAACTCCTTAAACCACCCCACCTACTCTCAGGTTGGAGGGTGGGACCCAAAGGAAAGGTAATTTATTTAGGTGATACATGGCGGTTTGGAAAAGCCTCAACAGAAGCTACCGTTTGTCATCTAGGCGGGATTCAAAACTGCATCCCTTTGAGACCGCAAATGCGCATTCTTCTTAGCTATCTGTGCTACATTATCATATCAAGTCTCTCCAATCCTACCCATATCTAATTCCCCATTCCTTCCCATCCCACCAGCTACAACCAACTATTTTCAACTCCCTAGGCCGCCTCACCGGTTCTCCTTCCAACTCTCTCCCTTTATAATTTTTTTCGCATTCCTGTTCTCAAACTAGGGTCTATTATATTTCTTAAGATCCTCTAAGTGCTTCTTGCTAACAGAGTCCCACTTCTTTTCATACTTCACCGCTGTTTCATGAGTCTCTCAACATTTTTTGCAGCACGATTCTTGTCTACGAGTACCCCGGCATGAATGCATCCAATCCCAGCCTCCATCCCCATAAACTACTTGAATTTGTCTATTCCCCCTCTCATTCAATAACAACAAATCTCCGCTTCGCATATCAAGTGTGAACCCGCCAAGCTATCAAAAGTCTTCATACCATACCCCATTGAAAATTATCTTCATTCCACTTTACGTTTCTTCTATTCCTCATATAATCCTCATAGCGATCATATCTTTCTTACAATTCTCAACGTGTTTTCTATTACTCCATCCTTTTCTGAAATCCCACCTCAGTAAATGCAGTTAAACGCTTTTCTTTACCATCCCGACTACTCCTTACTGACTTCATCCATTCTTTATATAATGCAGGCATTGAGGTAACACCCCTGTGAATCTTGGTCATATTCTTATCTCCCTTCTTATAAACTGGCACTATAATCCTCTTCTTTCTTTCCCTTGGCACTACGCCATGTTCTATCACCTCTAAAATGACTTACACGTTCCTTCCGGCATTACACCAAAATTCATTGGATATCTTATCACTCCCACCTGCGTTCCTTTTGTTTAACCCTTTAATCACCCCCCAAATCTCCTCTAAACCTTTCCTTTTCATTAAGTTCTAACTTTCTTCTTGATCCGTTTAAACCACATTCTTTTTTTTCATTTCTTCCAAACCTTTAAAAGACTCATTCTCTTTCATTTGGATTTTCCTTCCTAATCTTTTCCTAATCCTTTCACACTCCCTTCTCATTACCTTGCATGTGTGTTTTTCCGTTTTAGAATTCTCCCATTTCATCCAATTCTAATCCTTCGTATTCCTTTTACTCTTTCTACATGAATCTTATAACACTTCGCTTCCTCACATTATCCTACCTTCCTATATCATTACTTTTCCACCTCTTAAAGTATTCCTTCTCTTATTTTTTATCTCAGAGCATTCCACATCCAATCATTTAATGTACTTCCAATCCTTCAACTACATAAATCTTTTCCTCTCCACTATTTCTTCCACAATTTCTCTGATTTTCATCATCATTTCTAACATATCGCAGAACACATTTCTCCCTTTAAAGTTCTACGTCATTTTCCGTCCCACCATTTTACCACCACCGGCGAGAACATTACTTAACGAGAACAAAACGAGTAAGTTTCGAAACTAGTGATCACAGGAAAGGATATTTCATCAAAGAGAATTCATAAAATAGTTGAAAAACAAATGGGTTACTCTGCATAATCGGCCAACTTGCAATAACAGTGGCAACTCTGGAGCTCCCGCGCTTGTTTCATTTCTTTGTGTTCTGCAGTTAATATTACTCATCTCCTCCCATTCTCGTAATTCCGAGAAGCGCGGAGCGGTGTGTTTGGATGCTCTAATTAATTTCTGTCAGTGTCCGGAGCACCTGCGACAGGGAGTGTCCACCGATGCAGTATTGTTTATGATGATTCTGCCAATCGGTTTATTTTATTACTCGCACTTCGCGCACCTGTTCCGAAGGTTTACCCCCTTATGAGACTGCAAATCTACAATGCTATTAAACAAACATTTCATCTTCAACCACAAAATTAACAAATCCAACGTGATTATAATCACAAATCCAAAAGATTGCTAAAACTAGTAGCAGTTTAATATGCGACTTCAGTTCGACTGTTTGAATAAATTCTAAATAATTCGAATTTATTTTCCATAAATAATATCTAAAACATCATTTCATTTCGACTACTAAATCTAGCATATATTACATTAACATGCAATATTACATTAGCATTAAATATATACGCACTTCGCTTTACTCGTCGTATTTCCTTTTGCACTGAACTATAAGCAAACATTAGAAAATTTCTACCATCGGATCTCTCATGTTTTCAACCGAATTCACTCCGTTAAACCAGCACGCATCGATTAGGTCCCTTTAAAGCATTCCCGCGGGAGCGCAGGTGCGGGTTAGCGTCTAAGTAGCCAGAAGGCGCGGCAGGCGCCCCGGGCGAGCACCGGGACAAAGGGCGTGGGAACGTAGCGCTGGGCGGCGGCGCCCCCCGCGCCAGCGTCTCAACATCTTAGTGCTCTCCGCGCGGATCCGATTGCGATGCCGGACAAAGGCGATTGCAGGCGATACGAATGCTATAGTATTAGATTCTCGCAGATATTCAAACTTCAATGAAGGGCAATGCTGAGATCCGTCTGCGCGGAAGCTTTATATTTCTTTCGATGTTGCGTAATCAGCTGCAACGCAAGGTAGGGAAAGTAGTTGCGTAATCAGCTGCAACACAGGGTAGGGAAAGTTGTTGCGTAATCAGATGCAACACAAGGTAGGTAAACGGAGATTATAGATTTGCTGCAACTCTGTTATTGTCATGACCCAACAACGGATTTCCATTTTCTTCAATGCATAAAATACTACGGTCCGTTCGCTCTAACTTTACTCAGCACGTAAACAAATACACGTGGTCGTCGCTTGTTCTCATTGGCTGACGGACACCGCACTCCCTTTCAGGGCGTCGTGCGCTATAGGAGTTAGGTCCCTTTCAAAATTGATTTATTTCCACTCTTTACACAAACAGTAGAAATAATTTTCTCCTTTGCCTTGAAGTAAAATCAGACACCGAGCGTGACCTTAACTGCCAATCTTCAGCTGCCAACGGACCTCTTTGAGATAACGTTCGTTCGCCAGGCTGTCAGCGCCGCTGCTGCCAAATTTTATCAGTAGCAGTTTCGTTCCCGAATGAGAAAGTTCTAAAAGAATGCTGTGTTTTTGTTTGGTTAGTGAAAGGTGTGTTTGCTCATTGCGTTGATTTTTGTTTCCTCATCGAACACAATAAGTGAAGCAGTTCCCGGGATAATCCTGTTTGAAATTTTCGCAGGGAAAAATCCCTCAGAAGTGGTGAGAAGGAGGTTGTATTGATTTGTTTGAATAATTAGCGGCTAAAAATCCGTCAATGGCTTTGTAGCAGGTGGAAGAAATGACTGTTGAATGGCAGGTGTCGGTGTCAGAAGTGTTTGAAAACTGTGTAATGAATTAAGTCATCGGAAAGGTAACTTCTCCACGTAAGAAGAGATGTAGAGCAAAACAGGTGGAGGGCGAGTGCGATAAATTTGTTAATCTACCATTCGTATTGATGTGCACATTTTTTCGTAGAAACAAATTTCCAACATAAAATAAAATTCTTGATATGGTTAATGAAGATTCGGAACTGCCAAATTTTAAAAGATCGCCACTGTATGTTCTATTGAAATTCGTGCTTCGGGCGGAATTTCACTGCTACCTTGCAAGAACACACGTAAATAAGTTCTGTGATATTTAAGCAAAATATCTGCGTATTTTGGCTGGTATTTTGGGCGTATTAAAGAAGTACTAGTGGAATTAATATGCTATGACAGTTCTGGCTGTGACATGTGCCGGCATTTGAGTATGGTCATGGCGCGAATGGCGTAGCCAATCACGAACTACAGAGCGGAGGGATACACTCAAAGTTTGTTTACATGCGGAGTAAAGTTACGGCGAACGGACCTTAGAGAATATTTTACAATGTATTTTTGTGAAAAAAAAACTATATTTTTAGAGAGAAATCTCTCAATTTTTCCATGTACAATATCTTGAACATTTATAAAACATGCTTACAACTTTATTATTATTACTACTATTATTATTGTTATTATTATTATTATTATTATTATTATTATTATTATTCCGAGCCAGAGGTCTTTGGGATTTATACTTTGCCTTGTGCAGTGTCATTCGCAAAGACTGTTGATAGTCTCGCGCACAGAGACTCGAAATCCAGAAGACCTCTACCTCCTTCGTTCCGAGGTAGGTTTAGTCTTGCCATTGAACTGTTGGGATGATGCAAGCAGTACTTGGTAAGAGTGGCCTTAACTTTTTGATTAAGCTCCTGCAGTGCAGTTATTGTACAGTGAAGGACACCAAATGTATAGACAGCCAGAGGTACTGCACAAAGGTTGCCGGCTAATAAGAGTTTCCTCCCATTTAAAGGAGCTTTATAGATTTTAGCGACTCTGCAATACTTTCTTTTGAATAGCACGCATTTTTGCTTCACTTATGTTCCAAATTTGATGCATGCTTAAATATTTATAGGTATCCTCTTGCCCAAATTCTTGGAGATCAGGATGAGTTTGTCAGCAATAAGGATTTTCCCCTTTTCACGTCCACTGTAGTGCATTTATCACTGCCAAACTCCATACAAATAGAGTTGCTGAAGGACTTTACAAGTTCATGCAACAAGGAAAGCTGATTCTTATCTCTGGTGTACAACTTGATATCGTCCACGTAGAACTGATGATTAATAAGGATATGGGGATTTTTGGTGATTTCATTTCCCATCCCTGAATTTCTTAACATTCTGCTGAAAGGATTTAGAGCTACGGAGAACCATAAGGGACTAAGACTATATCCCTGAAAAATTCCTCGTTTGATCCTCAGTGCTTTGGTGGTATAGCTGCCTCCAGCAAATGAGACTTTTATCTTTGTACGCCAAGTTGCCATGCAGTATAGGATTAGGTTCACATATTGGCCATTAACTTTGTAGATGCGAAGGACATACAAAAGCTAAAAATGAGGTATCGAGTCGAATGCCTTTCTATAGCCGACCTAACCTAAAGAAATGTTGCGGTGTCTTTTTTTTAATTGATCGACTACAACACTATTATCAATAATTCTTTACAATCTTGAGCACCCTTTCTGTGACCATTTTGCTCTGGTGCCAGAAGATTGTTGGCCCTTTTATCATTATTATTATTATTATTATTATTATTATTATTATTATTATTATTATTCCTCTATATCACGACTAAAAATGTTATGTGTCGGCTGAATATAAAATCAACTCCAGGTTGCAACTAGCCACCAAAGGAGCTGATCTAGAGACTGTCGGTGCCTCTACAATACTTTGCGCAAAATGTGGGCTGTTCCAACCAATGCGATTTCTTGCACTTCCCAGTCTTTTGAATTACCTGGGAGTTTAGACAAGTTCTTTCACAAATTTTGCGGAACAAATCCCAGAGCTCCGATAACTATCGGGACGACCTGTGCTTTTACGTCCCACATTCGGCTGATCTCGATTTCCAAACTCTTGTATTTAAGACGTTTCTCTGCCTCCTTGGTAACTCCTTGGTGTGTTGATCGCAAGGTACAGCAACATCGACAAGTAAACACGATTTTTTCTCCAAATCCAGAATAACTATGTCTGGTTTGTTTGCCGCTATCGTGCGATCAGTTTGAATTTGTTGGTCGTACAATATCGTACACAATCCAACAGATGTCACCGGTTTCGGTGAGTGCTTGTACCACTTGGGGCATGTGTTCGGAACTTTGAGAGCGGTAAAGATCTGTCAGTGGAGGTAGCTACACACCCTGTCCTGTCTTTTGAAGTATTCGGTATTTGCTAGGATTGCACAAGCTGAGACAATATGATCAATGGTTTCTACATATTCCTGACAAATGCGGCATTTATCATCTTGGGAAATTTTGAGAACTTATTATTATTATCATTATTATTATTATTATTATTATTATTATTATTATTATTATTATTACATCAACTTTAGATCGTTGTTCACTCACTCACAGCAGAAATGACGAAAAATGAATAAAATGTTCGCATATCTGCAACTCCCGGGGATGAAGTGTGGGCTTCCTCTTAAGCGCAAGCGCTTCCGCAAGGAGGCGGGAGCAAAGGCCGGTCGCGTCTTTGTCATTAATCACCGCCCGGCCCGCTCGCCACGCCTCCACGCGTCCATTCGCGCGCCGTCTCGCCCTCACACGGGCTGAGTCCACGTGGGTGGAGGCCAGATGGGATGAGAGCGTGCAAGCATGCGGTAGGCCACGAGCCTGGGACCAATGTGGTAGAGGTGTACGTGGGAGAGTGCGAGCAAGATTGATCTTGAGAACGAGCATGCGAGAGAGCGAGCGAGAGGGCAGGCGAGAAGGCGGGCGAGAGGACGGGCGAGAGGACGGGTGAGAGGGTGGGTGAGAGGGTGGGCGAGAGGGCGGGCGAGAGGGCGGGCGAGTAGTGCGCAAAAAAACTGACGAGAAGGCGGTTAGGGGTGGATGAATCAACGGACAAGAGACTGGAAGAGGAAATTGAAAAAAAAATGTTTGTGAAATTAGAGTGAGAACGTGTGTGATCGCTGCAAAGAAGTTGGACTAGACTGGGAAAGAAACAAACAATCCACAAGGGAGACAAATAAAAACACCGGGGATGACATTCAGAAAGATAGCGAAAAGGCAAATGGGACAGAGATGAGTGCCAGGGCACGGGGGCAGGAGAGAGAGACGAAAAAGAAAGAGAAAATCGCTCCCGAGAGCAGAAGACCTGGAAAGAGGTAGTGGGGCAGCGACGAGGCCACCGCGAAGCCGCGGAATGGCGGCTCTCTCAAGACCCCGGGCGCGATACGGCGACGTGCAGAAACGACGCACGTCAGAACGCTGCTCCACGGCGATTTACGACGTGGCTGCTGTCCGGAAGAGGGATGTGGTATTTGCATCGCCTCCCAGCGCTCGGCACGTGGGAGGCTGAAGGAGTTTTTGCTGCACTCATCCGTGCTCTTTGATGTGAGAAGTAGAGGTACTACATGGTGAAACGTGTACCAAAGAATATTGCAGAAAGGGTTTTAAAAAAGATTTATTTGCGTCAAAGTGCATTTCATCAACGATAATGTTAAAAGAAACGAGTAAGAGTCCGTTTGGGTATTTGCAGTTTTCATTGAAACAGACCTTGATTAACCAAAAGCGTGGATGAACCCTCCATAAAGACTGGTTGATGTTATTAACTCCTTATAATTAGAGACTGGATTTTTATGTAATTACATATTTTTTGTCTTTCTACTTACAGTTCTCAGAATTGTATTCTTGGCGAATCATCGCCGTCCTATCCCAATATCCAATTTTTTCGTTACATATTTTTACATGTTTAGTACTACGCTACATATTTTACTATTTTCACAAAATATTTTTATTCTGTCTATTATATTCAATTTTATTTCACATTTTTTTATAAAAAGAAATATTTTCAAAAAATCAGTTTTTTTCCAGTATTATTACTGCGTGCTGTCTACTCAAGATATGCAAGTGCTGTCTACTCAAGATAAGCACGCATTCGGATGTTCTCGGCGCGCCTGCTTTACTTACCTCAGAGGCGGGAAGTGCGCATAAGCCATTGAGATCATTTTCCCCTTTCGATATGAAAAGTATCACCGATGGCACATTTCGTGATCTCTAACCACAATTGCCGAGAAAATTCTGCGATCAACCACGTGTTACACCACGTAAACGTCATCTTCGATTAGAATGCTACATGCTGCAAATTGTGTGCTGGTCGTAGATACCGCCAGTTTGTACGATTGCGTCACTGCGTCTATTCTGGCCTGCTTAATTGCGGCCCTGGATAGCAAAAGAAGCTTCTACAGCTGGCAGGAAAGTTGCATGGTGTAAAGTATGTATGTATTTCACCAATCAGTTTTGCTGACCTTGAATCTTTCTCGCCCAACGCGCCGCATACACACCTCATATGATTGCAATTATTGATAAAGTAAAAAGTACTTGGCACTTATTTCAAAGTGTGTGATTCGTAAATACCACTCAAAAAGCGTTCTCAACTTTGTTCAGCTCTCCTGAATTCACGGTTCCTCACTTGCTTAATTTCTATTTTAGGTTTTCATAATTATTTTTCAATTACATAATTAAAGATAGTGAGAGCACTTTTATTAAATGATAGGTAACCATTTACCTATTAATTAAATGCTCCTCCAACACCAATTAAACTCTCTAATGTCAATTAAACCCTCTGACGAAGTTACGTTCCAATATACTGAATGTTCCCCCTGGCAAAAATAGAACGCCCACAACTGGAACTTCTGTTCTCTCAAAAAGTATTCATTACAACTCCGTTGGAATTCCTGGCGATTCCGAGTCCCGTGACCCGGATAATAGAACACTCCGATCACAGGAACGATAGGCCGCCCCATGTAGTGGAATAAAGGACGCCGGTACTGACGAACCGTCGCAAAGAGCAGCTTTCCTTCCAGTGGAGCGCACACAGAGTGCATCGTTTCAGAGCGAACCACGCCCGTTGGGCAGCGAGAAGGGGGCGGCGGGGCCGGGGCCGGGGCGGGGAAGTGGGTGATGGCGTGGCCCGCGCTCGCAGGGCCGGGGCCGCCCGCGCCGCTCCCAAACGCGTCGGAAAAGGCGGCTAATGGCACCTCGCCGGCGCGGCCACGCGTCAAAGAAAGGCGGGGCTGGAAATGGCGCGGGCGGGGACGTGCGTTCGGAGGCAGATGACGAGGCCGGCGTGGCGTGGCGTGGCGTGGCGTGGCGCCGACAGCAGACGGAACGTCACGCTGATGGCGTTCGCTGCTGAGCGGGATGAAACGATAGGGGTGACGATTTTTAACGGAGATCTTTCGAATACTGAAGCAGATGGACAAATATAAAAATGGCTGAAAAATATGAAAAACACAATGAAAAAAGTTCATGATTCTGACTTACGCAATATAATGTTCTAATTAATTAGGTTCCTACATAGTGGATATTTCTTTATAAAATCAATAAATATTTTTGTAGCGATGTAATTTTTTCTCTGAAGGTATGTTTAAGATGTTGTACGTTACATAAAAAGTAATGAATATTATTATTGAATGTTAGATATGACAGTATACTCGTAGGCATAAAATGAACATGGTAACTTTCCATTATTATGCCTTACCTTAAAATGGAAGTATTTATTTTCAATATCATAACTTTAAAGAAAGAACTGTGCATTAAAAATTAAGAGTACAAACTGTTCAAGTAAAGATTATCAGAAATGTGGAATGTAACGACCTTTCAATACAGATTTTAAGATGTTAAATACGTAGAGAACGAAGAAAAGAAAATCAGAAATAGAGTAAGATTGGTTCGAAGAAATTAAGTTTATACAAAAAAAATGGATAGTACAGTTGCACCTAAAGGACAATAATTAATTATTGTCGTGGTTGATATGACGCGAATATTTTTGGTTTGTAATATTTATTTCGAAGGTAGTGACATATTCAGTTAAAACCATTCAACGTTTTGAATTAATTCTATTGTTTATTTTTAGTGTAATAAACACAGTAATAATAATAATAATAATAATAATAAGAAGAAGAAGAAGAAGAAGAAGAAGAAGAAGAAGAAGAAGAAAGGGAATAAGAATGACCACACACATAATAAACTGATCTATAAATGTCTAATTTAAAAAAGTGGCATGAAATGAGAATTCATTGTCAAACTACTTAACAAAAATTGGTTCATTATGAAAATAAAATGAGTTCGGAGAATGAAATATGGATAAGAAAATCAAATTGTAGGTTCTAAAGTGATGAAATGGTACGTACGAGGAAATATCTCACGAACTGTGTGTGGGGGCCGCAACGCCTAATAAAATGAGTGCTCTCGCATCCACTCGTCTCTTCACGATTACGCAATCACTCACGCGCATTCGTTTCCTCTTTACTTACGAACATCGAGAAGGGCAGTCATACCACTCTTTTATGACACATTTATGTGCGTTGTGATGAAGTGCCTCTTTGCCCTACAAACAGACGAGATGATATCTTCACATTTATGAAGGGGCGCTAGGTTTATCTGTTTTCATGACATGTTATGCTTTAAAATCTTCAGAGTAGTGTCAGTGATAACCATGACAAAAATTTAAAGTTAAATTTCAAGGTGTATTGAACACATTATACATTCCTTAGCGTTTTTCAATGAGTAGGTGAAACTAATTGCGATTAAAGAAACTGTACGATTCGTTTCTGTCATGAGAAAATATAAATATTGATAACATCATCGATTTGTTTGCTGCCAAATCAGAGGCGGCAAGGAATGTTCATATTTTTTTCTTATAAGAACTTTTATTGAACACACTAATTCTTGTAAGAAATGTTTATGTAATAATAATAATAATATTTATTTGGTTACAATTGTCTGATTGCCAGATGGTAACCGTAAGCCTACTAACCAGCTTTACAATACCTCTACATTTACAATACAAAGACAATTACAGTGAAAAAACAATTTACAACACTAAAAGAAATTACAACTACCTCTACTTCATGCATAAAAATACTCATACCAATACATACATACATACATATACACACGTACACATGAATGCTCACTCACACGCACACATAAAACACGAACACACACTTGTCCTACATAGTTTAAATGCCTACGTAACATAAACAAACATACACTTAGATACACAGGCACAGATATACATATACTCGTACTTTATCATGAACATACTACATACACATAGGTACACAATCAGAAAATCAAACCGTCAAGCCAGAAAAGAATAAATCTTAAAAAAGCAAAAACTCGTATTGGAGCGGTCTCTGATAAAAGAGACTGCCCAGGGGTGCGGACGGGGCGTCCGATATCCCTGGAGGCGATCGCGTGTCCCCCTGGCAGTGGCGAAAGGAGGGTCTGCGGGGTTGTCGACGCTGCTCCTTTGCCTTCCGCGAGCCCGACGGGAAACCCCTAGAGTGCGCCTGCACAAAATTCCGCTCACGATCGCGTGCAGGCAGAGTGGTTGACCACAGAACGAGAGCGCTCGGCTCAGCGAGAACACTGCGGTTGGTTTACCAGCAGACTGAACAATGTATGTCAATGCCATACGATGTCCGCAATGTGTGAAACGGGAAAAAACAGAATGGGAATTATAATGTGAAGTATTTGTTGGGGAATATACTTTTGACCTCAATACATTATATTCTGCATTTAATATGCAGAAACTCTTGGGTAAAAATTTGCATCAAACTCAATTTAACAAGAGTTAGCATTAAAGAAACTTTTGCAGAAGAGCACGTCATAACGCAGATAGAGAAAACCCGTCGAAATTCCAAACACGACGCATTCAGTCAAGGAGTCAAAATATGAATTTGGTTATTGAAACGAAACCAGAATATCGCATATTTAACGCTGAGAAAATAAACTAGTGAGAATGGGCGGCAAACCAAAACTTTTCCTCCTCTTATTGCCCCTAGTTATTATCCAACAACTACATATATTTTTTAATGTTCTTGACATCATTTAAGGATCTAATAATTGAGGGATAAATTGCATTGAGACAGACGTTTCGAGGTTTGAGAAATAGGACACGTTCAAAAATATATTTGAGATTTGTAATTTTAAAAAATGTATAGATTTTATTGAAAATCAGAACTATATCATTTTTATAAATGCACTTCATTCTATTCCACTAAAATTTTAAAGAAAAAATGTACAGCCATTTTCCAGAAAAGTTGATTATGTCACAGGGGCGCCATGTAAAGAACCCATCGAAACTAAAATATCTTAATGATCGCCGGAACGACACAACTAGATTTGACTACTATTATTTACCATGTTTCAAGCTTAAAAAGATTCTAATTTGAGTTGTACGTGAGATTACTTACATCTATACATACAGACATCCCAATTGTCTGGAACAAAATTGCGTACATCTACTCGCCACTTTCATAATTTTTACCACATTTGAAAAAGCACCAATAAATCTTAGTATTGATTTGTGTTACAAGTCACGTCTCAAAACAACCTTAAACACGGATTTTATAACCGAAAATTCAGGATACTGTAGTATTGGGAGGAGAAGAAAAAAGTATACGGTTTATTAAACAAAGTTTGTTCGATTTTAGGGTGCAGAATGTCCCAATACTGTCACAAAAGGATCATTTTGTAATAATATTTATATTATAAACTTCATATTTAAAATGGTTATTAAAATTAATCGCAAAGTAATATTTCTTGCGTTTAATTTTTTAATGTAGAAATAAGTATGCAAACACTGTAATTGTAAGTTGTAACATCAATTTTACTCTAGAAATGAGGGAATGGAATAGAACATTCGTCTTAGAGGGAGAAATTGACAAATGTACGTATTATTCCAAGGAGAAGTAGAAAAAACTATATTTTGATGAGCCCTACATCTGACGCATAATTAGTTTATTAAATAAACTTCATTATCAAGAAAAACAGAAAATTAAGCAGCTTACATATTCCACAAAGAAGCAAAATGCATTCCTTCTATCTACAATACTTGAGAAGGAGGAAGAGCCAACTCGAGCAAGTTGGCAAACTTTTATAGATCAGATAATTATCTTCCTTCCAAAGTACAATGAAAACATTTTGTATAATTCAAATAAACATGTTTGTTTGATGGATTCTATTTAGATTTTTTTCAACCTTCGAACTTTGAAAATGGCACTCACCTTGTGCAAAATATCGCCAGTTTGTTGGAAACTGATTTTCGCTGCTGTACAGATTCAGCCGAGTAGTGTGGAGGTGAGCATCCCATAGAACCTCATCTACGTAACCGACTTCCCTTTCACATCTTCCTCCGTAATTTGGCTCATATTAGGTAATGAAATAAATACTTCTCCCATTAGCAGTCAACAATATGTATTCCTCCACTTAAAACTACACTCATTCATTCTAATGTTCAAAGGGAGGTCGCAGTAGCTACCCCGTTCGCATCTTTTTCGAATGAAAATACTCGCTGCTGACAACTGAAAAGCCGTATGGCTGAGCGTTGTATAATCACCTCATTGTGCAATAAAATAAATGTTTAAAAAAGTGTGGAGGCACAAGGCACCGTGCGCGCGCACGTGTCGAGGGCGCTGGGGTGGGCGAGGGGTCTAGAGGGCTCCCGCTGCGCAACGCGCGCGCTCACGCGGGTGGGTGGGCGGACGGGAGACCGCACAGCCACGGGAATCGACGGCGGCCGGTGGCTGCGGCTGATCCCACAGTGGCGCTGTCAATGGGAGCGGAAGAGGTGGGGGCGGCGGTGGCTGTTGCGGTGACGAAGGCGACCGTGGTCGCGTCGCAGCGCATCAGAGCGCTCTCCAGGACGGATCAGAGCGCGGAGAGGTGCCATTGTGACGAGCGACCGAGCACGCTCACTGCAGACCGCAGGGTTTGCGATGGAAAGCTGGTTCACTAGAATTTGATGGCCGGGGTTAGCAGAAATGCTACGAAGAGCTAATGTGGGGATTCGGATATTACAGCAGATCAAGTGAACGTTCTAGTCAGCCGTCGTAAATGATAAATACAAAATTAAGTTCATCTGTCGCATTCGTTTTACAAAGTTTTCGATGTCAATGACGTTTTGGTTAATCGAAGGTCAACAAGTTTTCCACAAGGACATACAAAAGACGAAACGTATAGTTACCGATAAAATACTGAATGGTCTAGATAATTTCCTAAACAGTTATTTCAAATTAAATGTAGAAAAAAGTTCAATTCCATTGCACTTATTGTTGCTTAACAAGTAATTGAGTCTTCTAACTCAAAGTCTGACGTTCAGAACAATCTGAATTTTATACCCGATTCGTTCAATAAATAATAGAATCATCTAAATCCGGCCAAAAGTAAAGTGAAACTCCTTTCTCACTCATGATCACATACAAATATTAATCCTTTCCCTGGCAAGCAGCCAATGCGTCTGTTAAATACGAATATTGTACGATCATCGCCTCACAGGGAAGTCATTCTACATAAAGAATCGACTCGCCCTAGTAACACAGACTTCATCATCAACATGATCAAAATCTTCGCTGCTCATCTCCAAATCAAATTCCCACTAGAACCCTCTTTTATTAGCAACGATACTTGAACTTCGAACACTTACCTGTCCCCGTACAATTTTGGGATCAGCTGTAAAAACATACATTCACAAAATGTAGGTATTTGAAAATCAACTTCTACGAACAAAATTCCCAAGGTAAACCGCACTTCGAACTCGAAGTAGTACCTCTCATGAACATTTTTATCGTCTCAATTTGGGCAAAACCTTTAACCTTCATTCCTCACGACTTTCGTTTTACTGCGGAAAAACGAAAACCAAGCACAAAACGTCCGCTAGAGAGTGCCAAGAAATGTTTTCATTCCTAATAGAATACAATTTCTTCGTTCCTCATAAGAATTATTTCACAGTTCTCACCCACTACCGTGATATAACACTTTATCTTAATCCTGTTTTTATTTTATTAATACTTTATCTCAATACTGTTTTTATTTTATGTATATTATCCGCTTAATAAATGTCAAAAATTCCCATCTCATTGATATATTTTTATTACCATAATATATGAATAAATAAATTTTCTTCTTCATTCAATTCCCTCCTAGATTTTCCATAAAAAAGAAGAAAAGCTCACTCGTTTGAATTACACATTGAAACCTAACCCACCTGATAAAAAAAATACAAAAGTATTGTGATTATTTTCAAATTGTCTTCCCTTAACTTCGGATTGCAATAAAACCGTTTCATTTACAAATAAATCGCTAAATGTATTCAGTAACAATGCACTTCATATCACTGACTCATAAATATTCGGTAATACAGTAATAATTTTACTGTTACTAATGTCATTAAAGGGATCACACAATTTTCTTAAATATTCGAAGATATAAATTCTTAAATAGTATATAGTTTTACTTCACGATCTAAAACTGTTATATTGTTGTCAATATTTTGAAAGGAATTAATAGTTAAATTATCACTGCATCATTTCTTAGATCTTGCTAATCATCGATCTGTTCATGCACCCATAATAAATACTGCTCAATAAAATATAAATTACTTCTTTCAAAGAAATTGCTAAGCTGTCTCCTTAATTCTCAGCAGTTGAAGTAAACGTAAGAATCTGCGGTAGCCAAACGTGCCTGTAAAACCGATGCGTGACGAAGTATCGCGTGGTGACTGAACACGGTGGAATAAAAGAGACGGTATCAGCTACCAAGAGGAAATAGCTGGCAGAACATTAATGAAAGCATCAAATGAATCACGTGGTTGTTCGCGATATAATGGAAACATTGTTATACAAGGAGTGCATGAAATGCATTTTGTTCGTTGAGTTGGTTCAGGCATGCTAATATCAGTTGTCACAAGGTGAAGAAGCCATATGCACCCTTGTTACCCAGTGAACACTTAACTTTCATGCAACAGAACTTCTATACATTCAAGCATTGTCCTTCTGATAATAGAATATATTGGATGTTTCAGAATATATTTGACAAACTACTTCAAGGGAATAATGATGATAACTTTTCCCCAATGAACCTATGGAAGGAAATTTCGTTTAAATTATTCGCACGTGGCTCCTAATTGGAAGGCAACAGATCGTGCTTTGATGTTTGGCAGGTCACCTTCTGACACAAAGAGGTTTCGTACACACGCCAAACCTCAAAGCAAAATGGGTTGTCAACTAATAAGGGCTAAATGACACATGTGGTACTTTGTTGTAAAAAAATGTCCACCAAATATTCTTTGGCAAGCATCGATTATCTTGAAAAAAAAGCGGCCTGGAAGTTTGTAAAATTTATTCTGAGACATGTGGTAGAAAATTAGGCCAGTAGCTACAAAAACTCTGGTGAAGAAAACCGCAGAAAATGGATTTCCAAAAAGCAGCAATCAGACTGCTCGAGAACAACGCTAGTATATGACAACAAATAAAATATTTTAATAAAAACAGACTTCACTATTACTGCACTAAAATAGTACATCATTAGAGTATACAGGGACACACGACACAATAGTTCTCTATGTGAATATCAAAGAACTTTCTGTTTCGTGGCGCAACATGTGAATAGCAAATTTTTAATGTTTGGCATCCCCTTCCTTGGAACATTATTGGTGCAAAACGTCATCTATATCGTAAGTAATGATGCACTGAATATAAGAATTCAGCTGCTACGCGCAATTTCTACATAATGCGAAATTAGATTAAATTACACGTCCTTTTACTAAATAATAGCTACAATGACTTTATTTTCAAAACGGCAATACAAATGAGAGAGTGCCACGCGTAGCAAACTATACCAATCTCCGTAAAATCATTATCCCAAACAAGAAATACAATTCGTGTTTTTGCGAGTGCGGAGGCTTCTCAGAAACCTCATTTTGCCCTTATGAATTGCACATCCTCTATCTCACTCATCCACTTTCACGCGATTTGAACGGTCTTCTTGCATTTCCTCAAACAGCCTGAGACTGCCGAGGGAGCGCAGGAGAGCGAGATCGTGGGGAGAATCTCGAAGTAATTTCCCGTTCCGCCAGGACTCCCCCGGCACCTCGCGCGCCTCCGCCACCGCCGCCACCACCACCGCCGCCACCGCCGCCACCGCCGCCACCGCCGCCGCCGCCGCCGCCGCCGCCGCCGCCACCGCCGCCGCCGCCGCCGCCGCCGCCGCCGCCACCCTCATCGTAACCATCGCCACCCCCACCGCCGCCGCCACCGCTGCCTTCACCGCAACCACCGCAGCCGCCACCGCCTCCTTAACCGCGACCACCGCCGCCGCCGCCACCACCCTCATCGTAACCACCGCCGCCGCCACCGCCTCCTTCACCGCAACCACTGGCACCACCGCCGCCACCGCCCCCCTCACCGCAACCACCGGTACCACCGCCGCCGCTGCCGCTACCGCTACCGCTACCGCCGAAGTCCCCGCCTCCTCCGCCGCCGTCGCCATCGCCGTCGCCATCACCGTCACCACCGCCTCCCATCGCCGCTATTGATACAGTGTAAGCCCCATGTAAGCCTCTGCGGAGCGGAAGAACGTTGAGTGATGGGATTTAGGGCCGGCGCCAGGTAGCAATCAATATGCCGATACGGCAGCAGCGTCGTGAGGGCCAGGCATCTCGGCGAAGGCGCAATCTGCCCTGGAAACCTCGCGCGGGTGCGCGCGGCGGGCGCGACAGCGCTGCACAACATCACGCTCCAGGAAGTGTACCTGATGGAAACAACTGTTTGTTCTGCTACAACAGCTACCACCTTCTTGTGTTACGTGATTTTATATTACTTGATGAACATCAATAATTGCAATCAGCAAAAATATTTAACCGAGCGTGGACTCGAACCCATGCGCATACGCTCCACTAGCAAACCAATTTCTCCTCTAGACCTCCCAGCTGTTATCATACAAACGTACCCGAGGCATTAGAAAGAAAGACCAATTTTTGCAATTATCGAAATTTCAGGGTTTTTAATGAATATCGAACAATAAATGATAGAGGATTTTTTTTCCTTAATCGCTTACAAATAGACGCGTTCAAAAAATACAAAATTTCTGGCTGCATTACGTGTTCAAGAAAGTAATCGACTACACACAGGAGCCAGAACAATCCATTTTTGTTATCAGGGACTGACAAGCTGGAGATAATAGTTAGCATTTTAACACATGTTGCAAAGCGGTGAAGTGAAAAATAAATAAATAATAGGAACAGAGTTGCTGGAAAACGTAAAAATGAGAACGTTAAGTAATGACGCAGGCAAAGAAGATTAAACTGTTTTCAAATAATAATTAATGTGAAAGAGAAAAATTTAGGATGGGACGTCGATGGTCAATGAATTGCCATCGACGAACAGTCGATGAAACGAACGTTGATAGAAAAGATTGAATCGAAAAAAACTGAAATCGATGAAGAAAAAGTCTTCAAGAAAATGTGCTCCTCGGAGGCCCGTGAAATGGAAAGCAGGAACTCAGCCTGCTCAGTTCTCTTGGGATCAAAAGCGGAAGAAAACTTGTAACACCGCTACTGGCGCTGCTGCTACAATGTGCCTGCTACTGAAATGTTATCGTTTACACGAGGCTGCGTAAGGACTTTAGATTACATGCTCCGCAGCTCCGACCAACTCCAGACATTTCTACGGAGACCTTCTAAGCTTCCAAAACTCTTCGCTTGAAAAGAGACGACTTGCAGGATTACATGCGCAACGCGCACTTCTTTTCAAAAACGCAAAGTATGCAAAGTTGAAAACATGATGAGCAAGATAAATAACACAAGATATTGTGACGTTCAATTTAGATTGATAAGCACATAAGACTTATTAAATAATGCGCTGTCTCTGGCAGACTAGTTTTAAACAGAACTCATTCTGTTTTGGCACGTTTCCCCCAGGTTTTGTGCAATAGTTACTCTTTGACAATATTTCATGTTCGTAATTACCATGTCACTTGAAAATTTGTTGTTGAACAAACCAGCAAGGGTGACTTAGGGCATCAACTGATGTGACTGCAGTGCCTCTGACAGGGAGGTCCAAGGATTCGAGTGTCGTCAGTGGCAGAATTTTTCGACACTAGCTAGACTGGTAAGTCGAATTCAGCCGCTGCCTAGAGGAGAATTCTATCGGCCGGCTGTTCTGATCGGTAGTTTTCCGTGGTTTCTCCGATCAACACCAGGCGAATGCCGGAGCAGTACTCTGCGAACAGCTCGCGGACTGCACCCATCTTTTCTTCCTCTTCCTTGTCCTATCCTCATCCATTTCTCATACACTCATGCACTACACTACAACACTTGGCGGGAGACCATTCGGAAGCTTAGAGCTTGTGTCGGCTGGGGCGGCGCCACGCTAGTGGGATATACCTGGTTGTGGAAAATGACTGCAAACTGGCGTAAGTCGGCGCCGAATCTCACCATTTAGCGGAGAAGGATCACCGCTACCTCCCACGCTAAAAGCGTGCATTAAGTTTACGAGGCTAATGACCTTAACAGTTGACGCGCCCGGAATCACAATCAGTGAAATCTAGTTGAACAAATTAATTCCAAAACACATTCCATTGAGTGTACCGCTCACTAAAACAATATAAAAATTTAACACTCTTATTAACATGTTCTAAAACTACTAAAATTTTAAAACTACTAAAAATGCAATATCTGTAATATATAGAACGATTGAAGGTCCCAGTCTTCCTGCAATACCTAGAAAATATTGCACGCAAACTAATCATACAAGGTGTCTCAGAATAAATGTTAGAAACTTCGAATTCATATAGGGGGCTCAAAGATAATACTTTTTTGCCAATGAACATGTCGTGGAAAATAACTTAGTTACACATGCTATGTTTGCTAAGTGGAAGGTAACTCATGCTTTGGTCTTGAAGAGTTCACGAAATTCCTTTGCGACCAAACGTGGTGCGCCCAAAACCAGTGCACGATGTGTTTCCTGAACATCAGCGGCAAATGTTGCATGTGTAACTTGCGTTATTTGAAATTTTCAATCACATGTTGGCAAAAATGTGTATTTGCCAAAATTATTATTTGTGACACCCTACATGCTCTAGAAGTGTGTAACGTTAAATCTGTGACACCTGTATATCCGTAAAACCGTGCTTTAAAATAATATTTACAGTTCCAAGTTGGCTGGTCAAGAAAAGTGAGTAAAATGTAGGTGAAAATAGTGAATATGAAAATAATATAATGTTGCTGATATCTGAGGACCAAGAACGACCACCACATCCCGCGATAACGTAAAATGATTGATAAAGGTTATGTTGTTGACAAGGAAAATGAATTAACAATGAAAAAATGAAAGCAATAAATGGTAAAGACATTACATGTATTGCATAAATGCATTCATTTTGGCGAAATTAGCAATACGATTTCACAATAATAAATTAATTTTAATAATTAGATGGAAGTTCTGTAACAGATAATTTCCAATTAATATACTAATGCATATTCATCAAATATTTTCCGACTATTTTTATTAATTTATCATTTCATTGCGCATTGGTTTTAGCCTCATCAACAAAATGAAAATTCGTTGAGAATTGACATAAAAAATTATCATGGAGCGAAGGATGTATAAAAGCCAAAACAATAGAGTACGGCCGGAAATGGTGCGGTGAGATGGAGCGGGGCGGCGAGGAGCCACCCCACGGGGGAGCGTGATGAGAAGCAGAGGGTGGAGGAGAGGAAGAGGAGAGAGGGGAGAGGGTAAGGATGAGAAGGTATGGAGAAGAGTGGGGAGAGGAAGGGCGAGGAGGAAAGCGGGAGGGAGAGGAGAACAGATGAAAAGGAGCGGAAAGATGAAGAGAGGGGGGCGAGGAGGAGAGAGATAGAGAGGAATGGAAAAAGAAACGAGGTGGGGAGGAACGTTGGGGAGAGCCGGGTGAGAAGAAGGGAGAAAGGAAGGAGCCGGGAAGGAATGTAGAGAGAATGGAAGCGGTTCTGTTCAGTCAGAGAAGCGGGGAGGGGAGGAACGGGTCAAAGTGAAAGGAGCGAGGCGGGAAGGTGAGTGTTGGTGTGGCGAGGGGTGGAGGAAGCGGGGGGGGGGGGGGGGGGGGGGCTTTCGAAAGCGAAGCGCAGCTCACGCGGCGAAGCGACACCCCACTCGCTCGTGTGCTGGCAGCTTACGGCGCGCCGGATGGGACAAGATTTATGACGAGGCGGGGCTGCACGTAGGCGTGCTAACACGCTCTAAACAACGCTTTAACGCGCGGATTTGTGGATAATTACAGACAGGCGAACGAGACTTTGCTGCATGAGATGATGGGGATGAAAAGACTACATGAGAACTTGTGGTAGAAAAACTACTTTGGTATCTTTGGTATATTAGTTATTTTGTCCATACATTTGGAAAAAAATAACTGCTGAATTACGTAAGTAGGATTGATCTGACACTGAAACACAACAATGAGAACTGTTTAAATCAGTGTAAAACCAATGTGTGATTTGCTTATATTATTTGACGCATGGAATTAATTTTCTTGTTGCCAAATACTTACATTCCTTGCTCTTTTAACATTCTAATAATTCAGCTCTTTTAACATAGTCAAATGAATAGTTAAAAATCGCAAATAAATTTTCTCACATCCAAGGAAAAGAGGTAACACATAGCTATAATACAGGTAGAGTTTATATAGAGCTTCTGAGCGCTTTTTATTTATGAACGTTAAAAAAAATCTGTGAGGATTGGTAGACAACGGTTATAACTTCAAGTTTGTTTATGAGAAAAATTAATAAGCGTTTAGGTATTTCTTTCAGAGAAGTTTAGAACTACGGAGATAAAATCTAACAAAAATAGGGAATCATTAAAGATCTTTAGTTTTTTCCCTTCCATTAGTTGATGCAATAACACGGCTTCCATACTCTTCAGTGAAAATCTCAAAATATTTCCAGGATAACGAAAGCACGTAAAAGAAGCGACGACCACATGGAAAGTTCTCCCGAATTTTTGGGTAATTGGAGCGGCCGCATGTTTACGGCGTCGTCCCGTCCAGCCGCCGCGCCTCGTCCATTTATCGATAGGACGCGGAGCTGCAAAGTCGTAACTCTCGTGATCCCCCTCGTCATTTTACGGCGAGGATCCTCTACGCCCCATAACGCTATTTTACGCTGCGCGCGAGAAAGCAGGAAGAAGTAGGGAAGAGGGAACCATCGGGGGGAGGGTGTTGAACAGCGAGATGAAGAGAGTGGCGGCTTGGAGATGGCGCTAGTGATACGATGAAGACCGCTACTACGCGCGATCGCGGCGCCGGCGCCGAAGTGATCTCGAGCTCATTAGGTGCTTCGTGAGGAGAAAGAGAGAGGACGTCGAAAGATGGCGCTCTTGCCGCCACGGCCACTGCCGCGTCTCTGTCACCTCGAACGCAGCAGACGCGGTCGCCTCTGACGTCACCATTCCCATTTTACGCCCTTGCTAAAAACCGTCATGTTTTATTAAAACGTTTTTAGCATTTATTTACTCTGTCCCTATCCATCGTAATTTAATGTACTTAATAACTTTTCACTATCTTCTAAAACATCTCCTTGGTGTTAGAGAGCAATCTTTTATTTTTCCAATGTCCAAACTAATTCAATTGCTGTTTTGTTTCAAACCAGAGACAATTCAGTTAACTCGGAGAGTACTGTACAAACCCAATCTCCTTACAACTTTAGCAACGAATTTCTCTTTTAAAATCTCAGTATTCTCGTTAAATTTCATTTGCGTCTATTAATCACACGTTATCCATTACTTTCAAGATATTCCCTTGTTTAAAATGACTACTTCTTTTACCTTTCGTGTTTTCACGTCTTTATTTGTGTGACCGTTCCCACCAACGAACACACTTTACGCTGCTCCGTCTCTGAACCTCGTTCTTTTTCTGAGCACTCTGTCGAAGAAAGTAAATACGATGTTCCACATCAAAGAGCATCAGAAGGCATCTTGGCAAATGTACGAAATAACATTCTCTTACTTTTCTCATGTTTTTCACATTTTGCCTTTAAAAAAGGTAGTAGAAACAAACTTTAATAGCTAGATAAAAGAAATTAAAATTTATCTGTGAGAATATTTGTATGTAGGATAAAGAAAATCCGGAAAAGAAGAGGTATATCTCATGTAAAACTATAGTTCAGTCGGAAGAAAAACAGTGTGCAAGATATGTATATTGGATAATAAACAAGAAGCTTTGTTTTAAGTCATCAGACAATGTACAAGGATCCTGTGTTATTTATTATTCGCTTGTGTTTCCATTATCCTTTCACATCAATTTGAAATTTTGTGTTTTTTATTAATAAGTTTAATTATTCTTTTAAAAATATTCTTTGAGACTGATAAACATACATGGCGCACCTTTTTAGTTTAATCGCTTCACATTCATTAGGACACAGTAGAATTTAAGGGTTCGGGCGTAAAAGATGGTAACCCTCAAACGTGGAGGTTTTTATATTACGAAATGTAATATTTGACTTTTTTCTTTGTTCTTGATCCTGAAATAGTTAAATTTATACCTCATACTTGGCTCTATGGTGTCATTTTCACTAAAGTGAGTACTGCACTAAAGTTGTCACTGCACTAAAGCCTTTAAACCAAAATGTTACATCTCGAAAGAGTTTCAGAGCGAGTTTTACATTTTACACCGAACCTTGACTACGTTTTACTATCTTCAATTATTATCCGATTCATTCTTTTCAAAACGGTGAGTAAGACCTTAAGTTCGACGCAAACGATGTCAGCTCAGACGTTTCTGATTTACAGTGAATAGGTCTACAGTGCACCAATACTGAATCAAAGACATATACGATACATGAATTTACTTAAAAAACAGAGGTCAGCGTCGGATGTGCTCCGCGTGTGTGCATGGAATGAACCGGCGGCACACACGGAAACGCAACGCAACAGTTCCAGACATAACTGACAAGCACAAGGAAATTTGAAGGCAGAATAAAACACATGTGCCCATTTACTCCTCGTCCGGTGAATCAAACTTAAAAAGAAATTCCCTACATCCAGGAGAAGTTCAGATGTCGGATGTGAGTGGCAGCGAGCCACAAACGCGAATCAATGACCCTCGAAATTCGGCAGCGCGGTCGCTCTCCGAACGCTGTTACGCTCTCCGGCGCGGCGCTGTCACCCAAGGCACAAAAGCGAGGCTCCCGCCCGCGCGGCGCGGCGCGGCGCGCCTCGCGCTGTCCTCCTCGGATTTGGGGGCGTTTGCGTGGACGCATTGTTAGCTCTTTGTTCGCGCGGCGGCCGGGCCGGCGCTCTGTTATTGGAGCGCGCGGCCGGCGCGGGACAAAGCGACGCGACCAACGTGGCGGCTCAGCGCCACGTTGCACACGGACGAGAGAGCGGCCAACCGCTGGGAGAGGTGGATGAGCACACGCATGTGTGGTGCTGTGGTCTGTTGAACCGATGCAAGGCTAAGAAACAAGAAGTATGGCAAAAATCTTGCAAGCCTCGGGTTGTTCTGATGTGCTATGCAGCCTTGAATCTACATTTTTTAAACTACTGTGACACTGCTAGTTAACACTGCAACAATGTAAATAAAGTTACTTTTCAGTACTAAAATTAATCATCACTGCACTTATTAATGAACAGTTTTCTCATAATTAATTAACACTTTAGTAAATGTTGTAGAACATTATATTTACAGTACTTATCATTTAACACAATGGTTTAGTTTAATTTAATGTAATTTTTAGAATTGATAAAATATTATTTTATCAAGCAACACGTACTTTTCGATTCAATTTTCTCTCTTTTCTCCCTTAATAGCAGAATGAAAATATGACTTTCAAGATATTACAGAAGAGTAACGCCTGGTTCTAGATGAAAATTTTCATTGAAAACTTTGAAACCTTCTTTAGAAAATGTAGTTTGAGTTTTTCCAAAAGTGCGGAAATTTGACTTCACTGAAAACTTTTGACTTTTTGAGAAACTTTTCAAGAAATTATTTGAAGTACATACGCTCATAAAAGCAATTAATTACAGAAAATGTCTCCAATGTGTTTATTAACATGAGATTCACTGCAAAAAGGTACATTTGTGTGTTTTTTATAAACCTTTATTTCCATTAAAATCTCGCAACCGATTTTCGGCATCATCACATAACTTTCTATTACGTACTTATATTACTCCGCTTAAACGTGCATATACGAGAAAGTAAAATCAATCACGCTTACGTGCAATGTACGTTGCTTATATATCTGGTTTCTGACACATTTATTGTGCAAGACTCCGAAACCATTTTTTACCATCCCACTTTCCTCAGGGAACTTCAATTCCTAAATGTTTGGCACTACGCGTGAGAGTAGCTCTTTCCGCTGTACTATACAGGGGAGGCAGGAGCCCGAGGCAGTCTCCAGTTGCGCGGGGAGGCAAGGACCCCGGGGATGTGTGAGCGCAGTGGACGAAGCGAGTGTTGACACGGGCGCGCAGCAGGCCTTATCGCAGCGCACCCGTTGTTTCGCTTATCGGTGAGAGTTCGGGGCGACGTGACGCGACGCGGCGCGATGGGACGCGCGTCAGCTACCTGTTGTGGCGGCTGGGAGCAGCAGCGGCGGGGGCTTTGGCCCAATAGAAATGCGATGTGATGACTGAAAGGAAAGTTTACCCTGCAGTTTTTGCCATGTTAAAAAAGAATGTGTCGGAAAATGGTCTGGAATCATCTTCACCAGTGGCAAATTCTGACATAAATGTAAATGTAGAAGAAATAATTTGAAATCCCGTTTTAAATAACCAAAAAATAATATAATGGAAATAAAAATCAAATGTATTCTTAACTCTTAAATGTACACTGATTTATTATTAATCAATATTTTTCTTATGCACCAAGTAATCATAAATAATGAGTGTAAATATCGCCACTTGATTCCTTTTGTTTATTTTATAATATCAAGCAGCATATTCTCTAAAACTAATTATTTTTCATCTCTCATGATAATAATCTTTCTTTACTCACTTAATCACTCCTAACGAGAAATATATTTTCCCCTTGTTTTTTCTCTCTCTCCAAGTTGCAATCAGAATGCTATTGCAGCAGTAAATGAACATATCGCCGATAGAGAAGCGACAGTAGATAATAAGGTTTCAATGGGAGATGGAGTCAGCGAGAGCGACAACAAAGGACGCTCCCACGTCAGCACAAGAGAAAGGAACAAGGCGACAACAAAGAGGATGAACTCTCCCAAAGGATCTGGCACGGGCCTCCAGGGAGCAATAAGATACGAGACAGGTCCCTCCGAGGCATCAAACTTGTGTCTTGTGGGTCGACGACGTAACGGACGTCTTCAGCCCTGGAGCAACTCAGCCAAGAGAGAATCTGACACTTACGAACTATTTTACCACTTGAAGACCCAATATTGGTTTTTTATGCTTATAGTTAAATTTACTTTAAATACTTTATATTTTGTTTTTCGAACATTGGAGGATGGAAACGTACACAGTATTTCCTGTGGAAATGTTTGGAATTTATTAGCAATTACTAATAAGACGCTCGTAAAGAATTTACGAGCATTCGGCTGGGAAGCATAATTCAAATAAGCTTCGTTTTACTACTAAATGTACTTTCTGAAGGTTATTATACAAGAGCATTCAGCCTTGAACTAATACAGAAAATTCGACATCTTATTAATAAAGAAGAATTTGTAGGCACATAGCCTATTAAATATTTCTTCGCCAAACCATTTGGCAAGTTTAAATATCGTCATTATAATAATAAAATCTAAATGTCACGAAACGTGGAAAGACGAAGCACATTGTTCTAGAGATAACGACATCATATGGTTTGTTTCACACGAAGAAACCAATGTCATGACACTAACTTCGAACGATATTCTAAAATATTGGGGAATATACAAATTATTTCCAAACATTTCTGGAATATTAGACAATATTCTACTATGCATTATGCTTTCTTTGCTACATACGTTGATGCTGTCAAAGGGGTATAACGCCAATAAAATATAAATGCGGTTACCTCTTTCTATACTGGGCGAAAGTTTAAAAATTACCGTCAAAAACCGTATTCCCTTCATACGAAAGATCTAATTTGACTTCTGCAAATCTACCAATAAAATATATTTTTTTAAATCATACACGAATGAAAGGGAAGGAAATGCATCACGTATTGTGATATTATTTTCAGAACGTTAAATCCACTAAAATTCGGCAAAGCAGGTTAAATCCAGCAAATTCGGTATTACTACCTAACCGGCATGCCGATAAAGGAGACAATCACAGCCACCAATCACATTGTAGTATATTATCCGGGAGTTACGCTGACTAAATGAATAACTTGTTCCCCTGGAAGCGTAGCGTGGGCAGGCGCCGCACGCAAGCGCGCCCGGGCGCACGCTCCACGCGCGCCGGTGAAACGGATCGGTAAACACGCGGCCGGGCGCGCCGGGCGGGCCTGGAGGCCGCACTTGCACAGGCGGAGGGGGTGACGGCGGCGGCGGCGGCAGAGAGCCGGCGCACAGTAGCAAGGTGTCTGGGCAGGAATGGAGGCGGCTTCTAAAATGGGGGCTGGGCGGAAATGGAGGTGGTGACGGGGATGGAGCTGGGAACAGGGATGAGGGCAGAAATGGATGGGTTTGGACTTGGCATGGATTGTAGTCTGCAGGAAGTCGTGGCGAGCGAAGGAGATGGCAGGCAGGCTGGATGGACGTAGGGCGGGGAGGCTGCTGGGGAGCGGTGGTTGGTTTGGAAGTGTTGGGAGATGGAAGAGGTTGGAATGGAGCGGGCGTGGCGTAGGTTCGGGCAGTGGTGGTGGCGGCAGAGGAAAGGGAGGCTAATGCATTTCCAGAGCGGGAAGAGTAAGAATGGGAGTGTTGGGTGCAAACGGGGCCGGTTGGCAACAATGTAGTTGACAGCGGCGGTGACAGTTCCAGGCCGCAGTTCAGGGAACTTGTTGATGCGGCGTCAGAGGGAGCACAAGCTCTAATCAGGGATGGTTGCAATTGGGTGACGGTGAAGCGGGTGAAAAAATGCCGCAAGAAGATGTACAATCTGAAAATTGATAAAAGCGTCAATGGATGGAAGGATGCAACAGGCAAATCGGCCTTGGAAACGATGAGAACTCTTTATGTTCCAGATTCAGCGAGTAGTCATTGTAGCTAAAAAAAACGGCGGTGGAGCAGAAATGGGTAATCAATGTCATTGACAGACATGAGTGCGTGACAATATACTTCTGAGGCAAAGAAGACCGTATAAGAAAACATTAGAGGTGGTACGACAAAGGAGTAGTCGCGGAAATTGAACACAGCGACTGTAAAGGCAACAGAAGCGTTATATTATTTCCCAAAAAGCAAAGATGATATGAGAATGATGTAAATATGTTCAAGAGATTGTAGAGTGCGATATAAACAGAGTATACCGCAAAAACCATCAGAATATACTAACGAGAGGTTTTGAGCATGCGATAGTTCTATGCAAGACAATGACAGCACCGGAAATGCGGTTCATAACATCAAGAGCAGAGATGATCCAGTTAGCACTAGCAGTTGTTGTGAGAAGCAAACCCTCGTCATAGGACGCTAGCCTTTGAACTACCGGCCCTACCATGGCCATCACCAACGCAACCTCCATCTCGCACGGTTCAGCTATAGCGGCAGCAGCGGAGCGCGTCCCGCGGTGGCCGTGACGTCAGCGGGCCGCCGATCGACCCTCGGCCCGCGCGCTGCCCCGCCGCTGCCGCCGCCGCCGCGCACAGCGCTGAGCTCGCGGACAACAGGTGTGCCGCACGAGCTCTCGCCCCGCCGCCGCCCGCCGCGCCCCGCTCCTCCCCGCTCGGAGCTGCGCCTGGGGCGCTGAAATCCACGGGCGCACTTGTTAAGCGCGTCACATTAACAGTGGGCACGCCCTCCATTTCCTTCGGGAATAAATCAAATGACGAAAATAAAATTGCTCTTGACTCTATCATCCTCAGTGAGGCAGAACGACCCGTCCAGTAAACCAGTGGTCTCAGTGCGAGCGCACCGCACGTGCATCACAACTTCGCTCACTGGGACAGTTTCCAGTGAGTTGTCATTAACAGAATGGAACATTATTAAGACATTAATTTTTTTACTGATACGTTATAGCTTGTTATTGCCTTCGATACGGAGCTCGATATACACTGCATACCGTACATGGATCGAAAGGATCGTGGTCACGAGCGAAATATGAAAACAGTTGAACGATGTTACATGTTTTCTTATGGAGGGGATTTTGAAAGGTAATTATGGGAGGGAAATATGAAAAAAACAAACCGAGTTAAGTTAACATCTAGTTAATTAGTAAATCTGAATCAATAAAATTAGGTAAAAAATAAAATTGTGCATGCACCACGGGCGTTAACTGGTTCTAATGATTGCGCTTGGACAAAATGCTACAGGGACTTCGGCCCGAGTAATTCGGCGATTTCAGCAAATAAATACGAATTCTTCATAATATACATGATTTTTTTAACAAAAAGGACTATGTCCTTAAAACACAGTTCAAGAATGTGACGAGCACTTCGTATATGATTATGAACAAGGAATTTGAGCCAAGAGAATCAACAAATCCTAATTTGCATTGTCGAGATAAAGTCTCAATAAAATATTTGGAATTTATTGAACGTAAGTGTTATTTTATTACAATAAACTTTACAGGTAACTTACGAAGGCTTTATAGTCTGCATCCTGGCCCGCTGAGATAGACGCAAGTCCTCACCTGCAATAAAGAAAGAACATATCAACAAGAAAAAAAGTGGAAAAAGTCATGACTGAAACAATTCGAAGAAAATTCAGATATATACCGTAAAATCTGTAACATATAATAAGAAATAAGAATATATTTAATATTAATCATTTGTCATTTTTACAACTGAGAGACTAAAATATAGTAATTTATTATACTAGACGATAAAGTATCTTTATTGTCATGCGCAGTAACTAAATTAGTGGGCAAGGGTTCTTAATATTGAAAATTGAGAGAATAGTTCACACTCATTGTATAAAATTTTCACGTGCGAAACACAAACGAATGGAAATCACGTGCTCACTTCTGGATCTGCAAAAAGACGTTCTAATAAAAAAGGTTTAGAAAATGGACGACAAAATGAATGTGCCAAATAATGTGGAAGAGGCAGTAGAGAAGAAAATAAATAAGTTGATCAGAACAATAGAATACAAGAACTGCAAGTCGAGAAGAAATACAAATTTGGAACGTATAGTCAAGGAAATATTTTGCTCAGTGATCCTTTCCCTCCTTCTCTCTCTCTCTCTCTGTCTCTCTCCTTAATCTTTCACACTGTATGTTTTATTATGAAGAGAATGGAACAACAGTATTATTAATAACAAGTTTATTAATAACAGTATTATTAATAACAAGTATTTAAGTAAGAAACATTGGAAAGAAGAAATAAAAAAATCACGCCTCCCTTTTATTAATAATTCGCAAGATAGTTAAAGTGAAGCAAGTGAATAATAACCAGTATTTGGGTCTATTAAGATAATCATTATGATTCAGCTATTATAGTACATGTGTTTGACCAGTCACACGTAAGTTTACAATTGGGAAGTAACCAACCATTATTCATCGTTCTATTAAATGTTTCGTTGTATTGTGTATTTTCCTTTGGCCAGACCATCCGCGCGATTATGAAGGTAAACAGCACATGGCCTCCCTCGTTTTCAAAACTCAGAAGATAATCAGATAAATGAATGAAGTCTGAATCATTTTTTAAACTAATAAGAAATAACAGACACTGAAATTTGATGCCCTCAATAAATTGCATTTGAACATGATCTGTGAATACTGCTCGTTTGAAATCGGACTGGTCCTGTGCTTAACCAATGTCACTTGGGAGACGCCTTTGATACTGCTCACATGCTGCTCGTTTGAAATATGATTGTATTTATGCGTGACCAGTGTCACCTGGAACACCTAGGATACTGTTCCCTTGGCCGCTAGAGGCGCTTGAAACCAACTGTACGCTTTCTGCATGAAAAATTATGAACATGCTCAAAAATTTTCAGGCAGAAATCGTGCAGCCTGGAAGGCAAGTTTTCTGTACGTCTAATCTGCACGAAAACTATGCCGTGTATATTTACCGGTTTTATCTTGGTCAATATTTATATTGACCAAGACATTATTTTATTATAATATTTATATTGACAATGTACGTTCGTGGATATGCAGTATTTTCTGTCCTAACTTTCCAACAACACTTCCTTCTGTGCGATGTAATCTCACGGGTTCAGCTAGTATGTATCAATTTTGTTTCTTGAATTCCTAACCATCATCTAATCCCAAGTTTTTCAATTATGATTTCGCAAAAAACTGTTTTAAAAGTATTGCCCCAATTACAGAGTTATAGAATAGACGAAAACGACAGCTGATATTTTGTGAGGAATTTGTTTCAGAAAATAATTCATCGAAATGCGGAACATCTTTCACCCGACCTAATTAGAATAGTCTCTCGGTGGACTGAGACAAACCTCAACCCCGCGATCTCGAGAATCCAACACAGCACAATCAGTGCAGGTACCTCGCCCGGAGACCTCTGTTGTGCGCGGCAGAATTTAGATATCCGAGACCGTCCGCCGGATGGTCTCAGCCACTGCATGGAGATTCCACGGATGCCGCCGGCCGTGCGCTGCTATTCCGCGGGGGAAGAGAGAACGCCCCGCGCTCGCGCCCAGAGGGACAGCGTCGGAGGGGCGGCGTTGTGGCGAGGTGTGGGGACGCGAAGTGACGTGAGGGCGCGAGCGCGCGGCGGGGGCGCGGGCGGGGGCCGGGGCGGGCGGAAGGAGCCGCGTCACCCGACGGAGACTGCCGGAGGCGCTCGGCCAGCCCGCAATATAAACACCGGGCGAACGGCGGAGGCGAGGGTAGCAGGGATGGGCGGAGCGGGGGCGGGGGCGGGGGTGGAGGCGGGGCGCGCTGCCGGGGCACCTGCTGGCCGCCCGCGATCGATGGCGAGGCCCCTGAGCCCGGCGGAGGCAGGGGCGGCGGCGGCGGCGGCGGCGGCGACGGTGACCAAGTGGCGGCGGTGCGGGGACAGGAAAGACAACCGCGGTTGCGGTGAAGATACGAGAGGCGCAATGGGCTCTGAGGTGGCTTTGGCGTAGTTGTGGAGGCGAAGATGTCAGGATGTTAGCGACTGTGATGGTACTCATAAATGTGTCGGAAGCAGTCCTGATCATGGGCTGGTTGTTGTGACTGTGGTGAAGTTTGCGATGTCTGCGGAAGTGGTAGTTCGACTAATTCAGTTTAAAAGTAGATATTAATTCTACATCGCTTAATTCCCCACTCCTCCAATTAATTTCCCACTCTTCACTTGTAGTGCCTCGTTACGGATAATACTGTAATTTTGTTGAAACTCTTCTTTAAATTTTTGTATTGCTACTATTTTCTTAACTTTAACTCAGTGTCATTAAAGATACAGTTTTTATTTATATTTTGAATGATATTACAGAATAATTGATATTTCATTACCTTTTAATAATTACATTTACTAAATATTATTACAATTTCAATGTTCAGATTTTAAATCAATACGTGTAATATTTCTGTAGTATATTGGATATTTTAACTACATACCTGCAATAGCTAACATAAAGCAAGAATCTAAAACTTGGTTAATAAGACCTTCCGAGAACGAAGAAAACTAATACTAAAATTAAGTAAACTTTTAAGAGCAAAGTTTTATGGAGAATTTTAAATCTACGATATTATGTCAGAAATGAAATTACCCGTCGAAACCTGAATTACGTAACTGTCTACCAAGAACATGAGAAAGAAGCTAGGAAGCATGGAAAATGACTCCTTTGCCCCAAAGAAAATTATGAAAAAAGTAAAATTATATAAAAAATTTAAAAAAAAATAAGAAATATAATTTTATGAAATAAGCCTGGGGAAATAAGCCTTATGTTAAAAGCGGAGGGGGGGCGATGTCGGTTGGAATAGTACGAATATTGTGAATTCCTAAGGCACGACTCATTTTATCTTCTGTATGTTATGTCATATTTTGGTATTTTAAATTATGTTTCTACACAACTCACTCGAAATATATTTTTTAAATCATTTTCAGTCCTCTTCATTTTTTATTAAATATTTAAACTAATGTTCATTTTACAATATCCTCTCACCAATTGCCCTAATAGTCATCTTCACTTTAAAAGCCCTTAAATACACGCCCTACTTCGCAAATTCCCATTCTTCCTATTCACGCGCCTCCCACCTCCCACTAATCCTAAAATCCACAGTACCACTTGCCCTTTGCTTCTCACGACTCCTGCCTTCCTCACTCCGCGGTTCCTTCATACTTCTCGTTGCCCGGCCTCCCAGCCTCCTGGCCCTCTTGAAACTTCACCTCCACCTCCACCCCCGCCCCGCTCGCACTCCTCCATTTTCCGTGGGGCGCTTTAATCCCCGCGCGCAGCCTCCTCGAGCGGCCTGCTCCGCCGCCGTGAATTGCCGCGTAATTACCTGCGAGAGCCCCGCGCGGCGCGGCGCGGCGCCCGCGGACGCTAAGCGCCCTCTCCACGCGCTCTCGCAGCGCAGCGCTGGCCACGCGCCGCGCCGCGCAGCGCAGCGCCACACGCCAGCCCCTCGCACGGAGGCCACGCGCCGCGATTCAGGTGCGTTTTGAAATTCTGAGCTGTTAAAGAGACGTAATAGGGAGGAACGAAAAGACGCTCTTAACGTACGGCGTCCGTCACAGCGGATTTTCACAGTTCGCTGTCCGTTAACCCGAAACAAATGAGTTGTAGATAATAATTGAGCGCTTCTATTAAAATATATAATATGAGCGCTTCTATTAAATCAGTATTTGCTTATTTATATTATTTCTTTTTTTATAAGAAGGTGGGGTTAGGAAAAGTATTGAACGACTTACACCCGAAACCACAAACCCTTGGTTGGTAAAAATCTCAGTTATCGTCTCGGTTTAGAAACTGCGACAAGGGCCATTCATTGCTCTACATCAGCCTAATGACGATAATAACTATTACAGCCTGATTATGACACTTATAAGAGTTCTTATTAGTTATTTATTAGATTGACCTGTTACTCTGCCCTTATTAGTTACATTCTCATTTCACCAAGTCACCTTCTTCCAACTTCTACCCGTAGGGGTCCTTGGTATGTCTTACCCCCCGTAATTTTTTTTCAAATTTTAAGTTATACGTGCGCCAAGTTTGTGTTATATTCAGACGTTATAGAGTTACTAGGAAACTATCAGAAACTAACAAACACTATCTTTTAGATTTTAAGATGATGATCCTCATGCCTAGGCCGCGGATAATGAATTTGATAGATATGTAGTAACGACATTGATATTATATGAATAATGCTGGAGAACACTCAAATGAGTAGAAAGGGAAATGGAGAATTCCTATAAAACATGCACGTGCACGACAAATCCTTCCTGGATCATTCAGGTTTGAAATCCCGATCTGATGCCAACAGTTCTGAATAAATATTCAAAAATGAACAACAGTGGAGTGAGGAGCAAGATAAATGGAGAACTCCAATAAAATGCACGCGCGGCGGAGCAGGCCGCTCGAGAAGGCTGCGCGCGGGGATTAAGGCGCCCCGCGGACAATATAGCTCTGAAGAACTATTCAGAAACGATCTATGCAATGTTAATGTTTGCAATAATTCCTTGCGGAACTATTCTATTCTTATCGCGTTTCCAACTACGAATGGTTTTTATTCACTGAACGAAATGTAGGGAATCGCGTTACAAGCATTATCTTTGAATGTTGCGACATAACATTCCTGTCTAAACAATTAATGATCCAACATTCCTCCCGAATTTTGTCCTTTTTACGAAATATTGTTTCCTTTTGGAAATGAAATCGTATGCAGCGGAGCGTGTTGACTAAATGAAATCTATGCCGTTGTTCCTCTGTAGAGCAGAGGTATTGAAATTATATGAATAAGTCCGCAAGGGTACAGGAACGTAAGAGCGTTTTTATACTGGCATTACTAAAGTATTCCCACCGCTCTGTGCAGCACATATGAATATGAGATCAAGTTTCTGCTGTAATAACAACGTAAAAAAGTGGTTTGATTCCACAATAACTTCAAATTCATTTCAAAGACGCTTGCACAAAATTTATAAGTATAGGAGACCGGAGCCGGTAGGTTCAATCGTATCAAATGTAGAGGGTAAATCTTCGTGTTGTACAATTCCAAAGAAAACTAAATAAATGTTAAGTATTAAATTAAAAATAAGTCCTAGATGTGTCTCACGTGTCTTTCACAATCTAACGGAACTTCCCTTAGAAGTCTCAGTATGATCAGCGCAACAATGGCAGAACCTTATCTCAGATGTGTTTTTAAGGTATGGAGAGTAATATTTTCCTAGTTCATCTTCTGGTGATTCATCTTCTTCTGATTATTGATGAGGTAAGATTTTGCGTTAATTGCTTTTTTCGGCTGACTTCACCCAAGCTCTTGTTTCTCGTGAATCGTTTTGTTTTATTTTTTAGTTTTGAGATCCCTTCTCACTTCTATGGCCAGCTTTAATTCAAAAATCCCCTTACGAGCTGGTTGGCACCTTTTAATTGGGGTTGGATGACACAGTGTCATTCAGTCGCTTTCTCTGTCAACCGTCTCCAGAAACTATTTTTCCGATATTTTGTATTCACAACTAGTGAAAATGCACGAATAGAGAACGAAGTTATGAACGTTTTCGTGGTTTTCTTACAATACATGGGCTACAGAAGGTAATACATGTGTTAGGTGAAGACAACAGAAAATTAGCATAAATTTCTTTCTGAATAGATCACTTCCTAAAAATTGCCAATGTTTTTATTTCTTTTATGTTTATTAATTTATTTTCAAATTCCGTTTTTGTTCCAATGGTGATCACTTAAAAATTGCAAAATTTTGGTAGAGGACAGATACTTGAATCAGTAATGGTGAATTGATATTCTACCCCCTAAAGAAACCAAAAATTACCCTTTCATTTCACAATATTGCAATGTCAATATTGGTAAGTTGTTTTCGACTTATTTTAAAATATAAAAGAATGGAAAGAAATAATTTTTGATTTAATTCTCACCATTGGAAGGCACAAGCTACACGTTCTGCAAGCTTGAAGTTAATGGAAAGCTTCAATTATTTTTCAAATTTTGGTCTTTAAGTGTTCATTACGCACAGTGGCCAGGAACGTTGCCTACAGTATCTTCAAATCTCTTCATAGTGAAACTAGAAGCAGTTAAATGAGATTATCTTCTCAAATGTTCCAAAAAAGATAAAACGTATTTTTATTAAAAAGAAGTAAAAGTCTAAATTAAATTAAATACTGATTTTAAATACTTAATTTTGAAATTACCGACGTTTCTTTAGGTGCTAATGTGAAATATCAATCAACAGCGAAAGTGTTTGCATTTATTTGTGTAAATAAAACATTGAAGAATAATTTATTAGCCTCGTCGCGGCTATTGGTCAGAGTGTTCGCTTTCCAGTACGGAGCCCCGAGTTCGATTCCCGGTTGAGGCAAAAATATAGTGTGCGTTTTCCTTGCAATGTCCCATTATATGTTGATATGTGACGATGAGAAAATTCGCTTCTTAGGTTGAGAAGACCGGCGTGGGTTGTCTACGTGCTAACCACACGTACCCTCTTAACCCATGGTCGCGAGGCAGGGACGATGCCGGTAGGTCTGAGCCCGTTCACGGGATGTTGCGCCAAGCACATAGTACAATAATAATTTATTTTGGCACTGATTTATTTCTCCACTCTCTCAAGAAAGAAATGTACCATCCTACTCCATGCCTTCCTACCCCAAGGTATGTGCCAACCAACCTCACTTGGTTAAAAATTTGACATACAAACATTTAGGAATTAAAAAATACTAAGGAAGTTACTTTTCATGTAATAAATGTGGTGTCCATTGATAAAACCAAAATTGTAAAACCTAAATCGGAGTTGCGTAAAGAAACTGGTGCCAACCACCCCCGCTGTCTTCATTCGCGTTTACAAATTGTTGACGTGAAACGACGTGAAACGTTTCACGTGTACACGTTGCATTTCTAGAAACATGTTTTAAGAATATTTCTTTAAATGTCACATTATAAGTTGTTTACTTCATTTCATTACTAAAATTTGTATTTATTTCATCTGAAATAAGATATCGTTTTTTTTGTCACTTTAAAACTACCTAAGCAGAATTCCTGTGACCTTCCTCACAATGTCCCTGACCCAGTCCAACTTTGACGTTACCCAACCTTATTAGATCATTTTCAGATGCACTATACTAACTTGGGCGGATGTTCGCGGAATTGGCTGTGGCAATTATGCCGTCCGTGAATGGCCCCTGAAGAGCTGCCACTCTGCGGGCCCTCGACGTCCCACACACTGCGCCACTGGGCTCACGCACCTCCATTACAGCGCTAAGCGCCACCGGGGGAGCAGCTGTCCCTAGCACGCTGCACTGATTCCACGAGAGTCCCCGTCCGTCCCGTCCACTTGGCACTCCGCGAACCACTTTCAATAAAGGTATTGCCAGTCAAAATACACTATCGACAAAAATTAAGGGATATTAAAATATTCTACACTGAAACAGTATAATAGTGAGTATATTTGCTACAGTATCCTAGCTATTGCTAAATAGGTTCAAAACTAAAAATTGTTCCTATATTTTTTCTTATAAATACGACACAAAACTATGAACAGTAGTTTATACGAGAAGAGAAGAAAATTAGAATTTACTGTACAAAATATTTGGAAATTTAAGGTAGATTATTAGAGATACAAAATTAATATTATTTTATTGAATTGCTTACTATTGATTTAAACTATGCCAACCACAAAAAAACTGCCAATGTCTGAGGGAACGCTATTAAAGATAATATCCTTATGCATACCTTGAATAGACATGTTTCAGATTTAATTTCTGGTTCCCAATCATTTCTATAGATCCAACCTGCTTTGCTCTCTACTCAATGTAGCTTACATGAAATTATCGAAATAGGATGATACAATAAGATATTGTGAATTTTGATGAAATTAATATTAATAAAATGTTCAACGTCTTCCCCCATTCGTTCACAGGTGTTTCACAGGTGACGTTAGATAAAGTAGGTTTACTCAGAGCCAAGCACAACCCTTCACCGTGTACCGGTCATGAAACGCTAAATCGCAAAGAAATATGACTGCTGTTTATGCCGAGAGCTTCCGAGGGTATGTAGACCAGAGAACAAGAATCAGGGCAGAGGGCGCCTGGTAACAGCCACTCGCAGGGGGAGCCACAGAGCTAGCCGCGCCGAGGAGGAACGATGGTATCCCGCGCGGAATATGTCGACTGTCTCCAGCAATGAGAACTCCCATTAGTTGGCGGAGCTTCGGGCCCAAGACAAATGCACGTCGCTTTTGAACGGCGCACCCGGAGGCACTCCGCTCCACCCCGCCCCACCCCGCCCCGCCCAACCCCTCCTCGCCCCAATCCGCCCCGCCCTGTCCCGCCCGCCCTACCACCACTCCGCTCCGCCACACCCTCCCCGCCCTGCTCCGCCTCATCTCGATCCGCCACAGCCCGCTCCGGCGGCGGCACGGAGTTCCCGCCCATCTTCGGAGAATTCTCCACAGCACCGCAGGCGCCTTTCCAGCAAGCGTACTTTCCCTGCACTTAAACATCAAGGCAGAACCGCTGTACTTTGACGTCAGAAAAGCAAAGAGTTTTAAACTTTCAGTTGAAAAATGTTCGGTAAAATGTAATAAAATACTTATTTTGTTTTTAATATAATAAACAAGAATCCTTTTTGTAAGAAACTTCTTTGCATAAAAAGAGGAGTCTACTGACTAAAATTCGCTGTATTACAAATCAGGAATTGTTTTTCATCGGTATTTTAATACGAATGTTGGCAAGTCTTACTGTACTACATTTGCAAGTTTTAATAAAGAATATTAATAATTGTGAAATTCATTAAATATCTATTAGATTATTTCAGCACTTTTGATCAGTCCCATTTTCATTCTGTTTTAACGATTTTTTCCATTTGCGTTTCAGTGTCCATACAATTACTTTGTTCTTATATGTACCATAAAACTGTATGTATATGTACACATAAAACTTTGAAAGGTAGCAATGCGGGGAAATTATATGCCTGGTTTCGTAGATAATTCTGTTAATCAATTCATATACTATTTTTTCCCTTAAATTTATGAAAATGTATTCCCCTGTAAATGGTTTTAACTGTACTTACTGCATAAAAGTTTGAGAGAAACCACCATTCCTGACAACTTAAAATACACGCAAGGCGGGTTTATCGAATTCTCGTCTATACAGTACGCTGCAACCCTCAACGCACGTATGGCGGCGGGACTGCATAACTGAAATCTCTCTGCTCTTCAAGAACGCCAAGTCAACGGCACGTGTACATTATTTGGGGAAGGAATAATTGAAGGGCTTAGGGCAGAAACAAGATACGCCATTCAGGACACAGCGAGCTTCCTGCTATCCTACAATATTAATATATCGATTTTGATGTAAATGTGGGCTACCTTTTTGTCTTGAAGGTTTTTGGGCAGCACGTGGGACACAGCAAGATGGGACTCACTTCGACAAAAATCGAATTATAATTACTCATATTTACGAATAGAAGAAGGCTTGCTGAGACTCATGTGGCTTATCTAGTAAGTACCTCAACCTCCTTCATTAATTAAATACACGTAATATTTATAACTATTTTTGGAATTCTTAGTTTTTACATTGCAATTGCTTGGGTTTACTAGAAGTGACAGCAATTTATGGAGTAGCGAAATATTTAACTGAAATAATTGTAAAGACGGATTTCCTTTCCGGAGCAAGTTCAAACAAGGTAAATAGTTACCGTATAACGTTCATCTACGAATTTTCACAAACTCTCCAAAGTTATGAATCTTTGACAAGACCAAAAAATCTCAGACATCCAAGAATATACAGTAAGCTACATTCGTTAAAAAAATATGTAGAATTACAGAATTACACTTTCCGTCGTTCACAATTACATTTCGAACCATATCAAATTACTTCTTCGGAAAACCACCGTATTACTCTCTCCAATTATATAAATTTATTCGTAAACAAACATTTTGGTATCGACAAAGCCGAGAAAGCAATATCCCTTGATTTACGCAGTTTAATACTAAAACCGGGGATAGTACTCTGAATACAAATTGTATTAGTGCCCATAATTAACCGCAATTTCCAAGACTCCCACCACGCAATCAATGATTTATCTCTCCGCTGCGCGCCACTGAGATGCATTAAAGTGGTATGCGGAGGGACACAAACAGAGAAATACCCGCCACTCGCCACCGGGGGGAGGGCCATTCGTCCTCGTCAGAGCCCAGAGCTGCACCTCTCGACGTCCCAGCCGCCGATCAGAGAGCGCTCTTGCGGCCTCCAAGAGCACCCGCTGACGGCAAGCGGTTTATGGCGAAGTGGACTTAGTAACAGGAAAGGGGAACGAAAAATTATAAATTGTTTTGGTGTACAAGCAGACTGCGTTATTAGTCACAATCAACTATTTTTATTCGTCTTGCATTGAAGCAACTAATAGTAACCACTCAATAATATTGTACGCGTACGAATGTCCGAAATGCACTGGTAAAGACAATAGAGTACGAATGTATAGCAATAAGGCACGAAAGTAAAACATGAGGATTTTTTTTAAAAGTGGTGAGCTAGCGAATAAATGGAAAAGGAAACAGAGATTTTCTATATTTAAAAACGTATTGGTAACCCAAGTTTGTTTTAAATAATAAGAGAAGTAAAAAATAAAGAGAGTTGTGTAACCTTCGGAAGTTAACTGAATATTAGAATAATAAAAGAGTACTTAAATTACTTAAAAATGTTTAATAAAGGACTAAAGCACATTTAAACATTTGTACGACTGAAAAATGTATTTGTTCCATTCTTTTAACGAATATTCACAAAGATTTCTACTAAGCGAAGATTCAAAATAATTTCAATTAAGTTCATAAGGTAAATGTACAATTTACGTAAATGGGTCAGTTAACAGAATTTTTCTAGGCCAAATATTGTACGTTTTCTCATCTCCACTTGATGCCAACGCTTTGAGTGCCTGTCAGTCTGGTAATATACGTGTATGTAACCGAACAGAATAGTTTTAAAAAAAATTTTAATTACGTTTTATAAAAACATAAAATTATATGTTCCTGTTATTGAACGTGCTTTTTTCTACTGTTTTACCTTGAACATGCATTTTCTCCCAAATTAATGTTAACATTAACGTCTTTGTGTCTGTTTATTCGTCGGCCCGCTGATTTAAGTATGAACAACATTAGTACCCAAATCTTAAACAGGATTGTTTTCCAAATGAATAGATTTGGTTTAATCTTCCAAATTTAAATTTGAATATAATTCTGCAAATTTGAAATGATTTTTTAAAAAGTTTAAATGGTATTTTATAAGATGCTTATATCACATGTTGATTTTTTCTCTAAATTCTGTCCAAATTTATAGGTTATATTTTGAGTTCGAATTCAGGACACATCGTTTATAAATGTGGCGAAGTTAGGTTAATTAAAACTTCTCTATTTTCGTAAAGAACAGAAGTTCAATCTAAACTCATGTAGGAGCAAGGGAAACGTTTCTTGTGACAGCATTGTCACCCCCAAAAGAACTATTACTTACTAAAAATTATGTTGAAAATAGTGTAATTTTTTCCCAATCAATTATTTAGAAACTCTAAAAACCTCTAGTTAGCGAATAAGACGATTTTAAGAAATGGTTTAGGAGAGTTGAAAAAATAGTTCAATATGTAGACCACGTTACATTTTTAGTGTATTGCTGAAAATCTTCAATTGCTATGACTGCCAGGCTTAGATTCCATGACAGTACAGGACGTATGTATGCATTCTCTCTTGTTATTTGTAAGGTGAGTAAGACTGAACTTGGCGGTTTCATATTTTTCACGACTGGTCCATTACCAAAAAAATTGCTCATTTCAGATGCATTTACCGTTTTAAATAAATTAATAATTCATTAACAGTTTTTTTTAGGTTTTAATGATTTGACTAACCCTTTCTTCTTTCTTCTACAAATCACAATATTCACATTAATCCTTTCAAAAATCCGTACGCTGGCGCTAAGAGGGCAATGCTTACAAACGTTTGTTTTTTGGCAACACCAGAATCTTATTAATCATTGTCACCATGTACAAAAACGTATTTCTGTGTCGAGATTCCTTAAGGAAGCGGTACATCACAATAAATTACAAATATTAGCAACAAGACGCAACAGCCTTCCGTAATCTTTCCCGACAAGCTCTGGCGTGAATCTCCTAGCACCACTTTGGTCGCCTGCCGCTTTGTGGTCGGGAGGGCCGCCGGGCGACCCGCTTCGTTTGCAGAAGAAACATGGGCGGCGTCTGGCCATTTTCCTTGCGAGCCGCTCTCCTCGGAGAGATTAATATCCCCGGCCGCGGGAACGCAATTTGCAAGGCGATTGCTTCCTCCGCGCGCCACGACCCGGCCCCATGATTGATCTTTCGCCGCCTTAACCACCCGCACACCGCGCCGCCGCCCTCCTCACCGCCAGCGCACACCACCCCCACCATCGCTGCCGACGCTGCACGCTCCTTCACGTTGGCCGGTCCCTCAGTGCTCCTTCACAATCACTTAACCGAGTGTCCGCTCCTTCCCCCACTGGAATATCAGCCACCGCTCCAGTTACTGACAAAGGCAACACGGTGGAGTATAACTGCTCTCACAATTACTACCGCTTATAAATTTCCCTTTCATTTAACTGCGCCCTACTAACACCTTTACACTGCATTAGCTCCCTCTTCGTTACCAGTGCAATGTATGTAATCATGTAATCGTTGCAACTTACATTTTCTACGACCCCGATACGCTACGTATTTCCTACCTATTGACACCTTTGATCCTGATTCTCCCAAAAGATGTATCTGAACACACATTCACTTTCCATTAAAAAATAATTACTATAAAAAACCCATTCCAAGCTTTGTTTTAAATACATCATACCGTATTAAACAGAATGCTCACGTCTCTCTACATCTGATCAGCGTCATCTCATTTCACTCAACAACCTCCTCCAATCCCACCAGCGCCACCGCCGCAACGCTACTCGCTGTCTACCGGAAGTGTTCCGAGACGCGGCGCGGCGGCGCGGCGTCTCAAGGAGATTAAGATCTGAGTTCCGCTCGCCGCAGGCGCAAGCGACGTCTTGCGACGGCGGATTAAAGCAATCACAGCTCGAATCGCGCCGCCCACGCCCGCATCCAGTCACCGCGGGACGCCAGGCTTTGCGGAGAGGCCGCTCGTTGCGTGCGGATCAGACGCGCTCGGCAGCGCGTTCATTAACAGCTATTATTCTCCTCCGCAGGACGACTGTTCGCAACAAAGGAGAGTTTCCTATCAATGAGCGAGGTCACATCTAAACCGTGGCTAATATTACGCGTGTTATTGAGATTAATTTAGCTTTCGATTTGCTATGCTCGTCATCGAACAGACCGGTTTACTTTCGAGATTTCAGAACCCTTTCGTATTTCAACTTGATCTGTAACTCATGAGAAACATGTCAAACATGAGAAAAACACAATTGGATTGATGCAAGGAGAAACCTTTTTGTTATTTGATAAGTTGTTGTTGTTGTTGTTGTTGTTGTTGGTTTTAATGCTAACTTTGACTTATCCGTTAACAAAGAATAAGGTAAACAATTATGGGCGTCTCTAGCACGTACAATTTGGGAAGGGGGAATAACGGAAGATACTTAGTTCACTTACCTTTGATTTTCAAGTTTCTCATTCAAAATATCGAAAGTACCAATTTGTTTCTCCAATGATAGACACTATAGGGTTGATCTGCTTTCGTAATGGGCCAGTAAACCAAAAGTTAGAGATCCTTGGAAAGTACTTTTCAGTTTCAGAAATATCTTTCAGTATTCCGACTAATATATTTTTATTTTCGAATATGGCCACCTCTTTACAAGAAAGGTGAAGCGCTACTTGAAAGGTGAAGCGGTTTCATTCTTCCGATATGTGCTATTGGACCTTCTAATTTAGATTCAACAACAGAAATAAGCCTTCTTTGGGGTTTAAATGACTGATAAAACATCACGCCTAACTCATGAGCCCACCTCACTGCATTTTTCGAAATTAGCATTTCGTAACAGACGTTATGATTAGATTACCTTCGAACGCCTCAATGTACAAATAATGCCAATACATGTCTGATTTTATTTACCCATGGCACACTGGAACAGGGTACCTCTCGTAGTGAGCACCATCATACTTCTGCCCCGAAACACTGTTCAGTAGATTTCTTCTAATGAAGACATCGTTTAAGTTTATAGAAAAAATGAAATAAAACAATTCTTTGTAATTGAAAACGTTGGGGTGGGGAAGTGTTCAACTTGCCACCAGAGACGCTCGTGTAAACAAGTATCATGACCCCCCCCCCAAAAAAACGTCTCCAGCAACGACAGAAGAAGCAACTTAAAGTTTGACAAATTTCTGAAATTAAATGGTTCAATCGGAACTAGTTTCATTAGTATTTATAAGACTTGTAAAACGTCCACAAACTAGGAATTTCGAGTTCTTCAAACAAATTATTACTGTATTCATATATGATAGTTTCGTCAAAGGTATATATTCAACAAAGTTAGTTGTACAATCAAGGTAATGTTGATGTATGATCAACGTAGATAATAATTTATTTTCGCGAGAGCAATTAATGAACTCACGATATTTCATTTTACTCATTGTATTTGAATTATTATTAAAAAGTTTTAAAAAATATTTGAAACTAATTTTCTGCTTACTTATAGAAGTGCTATTTACATTTTAAAGATTTGCTTAATATGTTTTTGTTTTTCTCTACAATGAATACGAAAGAGTGAAAGAACAGAATCAGGATAGGAAAGTTCATTTAACCAGCAATCTATCAGAATGTCTGTAAAATTCAAATTAAATTAAAAGAAACATTTTGTCTCGTCTCATACGTGACGCATAGAAAATGTAATAATAACTTCCACAAAACAGTTATGCCATTTACATATCATAATTGAAATGAATATTAAGTGTTAAATCTCTCAAAGAAGTAGACTTAATTTAAATAGAAACGAAATACCTTTAAGGTTTTGAAAAGAATACTAAAATTGAGGCATTCAGAATAATAACGGCGGTTCCCAACCGATCTCGCATTTTCAGTTGGAAGTATGATGGTAAACTCCTGTCATACACTAAATATCACATGCTGAAATAACAAATGAATTGGGGTAAAGCAAAACCCTCAAATTCCACGTTCAAACTTTGTCCGGAGTGAAAGAAAAAGTGAACGAAAACAGAAAAAGTCCTTGTTCTCGAAACGAACTTCGGTTGGGATCTGCCATTAACATTCTAGGTGCCTCAATTGTAAAACACAAATAAAATTAATTTCAAACAAGCTCCTTTATAGTTCGAAACAAAGAATAAGGAATCATGACTGAAAATTCACAGGAACTAATTTACATAATTTAATCTGTTTAACATCAGGATGAAGTATTATTAAACATAAATGGAGATAATTAAATCGCCACAATTTTACTCCGTAATTTTTTTGCAGAAAAAGAATATGAATTAAATATTTTCTTCTTTATATGACACTTTTTAATATAATAAACATTCATTAGTTAAAGATGTAATAATAAACATTTCATTATTAGGAAGCTTCCAAAGGTTTCACATATCAAACAATATAAAATGTAATTAATTATTTACCTCGACTCAGAATTCACTATTCTATTTTCCAAGGTATGGCACTTTATATTTCTTTTATTATATCAATATTTTAAATTGTAACACGAAATCTAAATTTTCTACACGTGAAAGCTAAAACGACGAACTATTACTTTCAGAAATACTTCCGTAGATTCCTATGGATTTTTCAAACTAATTTACAGATTGCCTTTACAATTTGGAAATTTGGGCTTCGCAAGAAAGCCATCGAAATCCATAGTTCATTTTACTAGCATTCTCGTTATATCTCTATGGAACATCCAGTACCAGAGCGAGGATAACCATGGAGATGAGGCGTGTGGTTAGAGGCCTTTTGGAGTGCCTGAGCGATGGGAAGCGGTGACCTCTGACCCAAGTATTCATGATCGCAGGTAACTGTGAGGCACTGACTGTAACGCTCTTGTTGGGGGGGCTGGATAATGACCTGGAACGAAGCGCAAGCAAGGATTTGCGATTTAGGACACACTGCATTTAGCCCTGCTCCCCACCTGCCACTGGGATGCACTCTACGTTCATCCATTCCAATCCAAGTGATCCTTTCGTTCTTGTCCACAGAAATTTGCTGTGTGGATGAATATTCGTATAAGAGTATTTTTCAACAGTTTATAGCTGTTCCTGAGCAGTTAAGAAAACATCCTGGGTGAAGCTTCTTTCGTTGTATTCAATAAGATAAGGCTAGTAGGGTGAGCGCCGTTTGTGGTGTCGCCCTTGGATCCCATCTTGGGCCTTGAGAGGAGACAAATATGTTTTAGGATTCACAATCCCAGTTTCTCAAAAGGAATTGGTTATATCCACTTCTTAAATTTCAACGGAAAATGAATGATAAAAGTAATATTGAAGTACGCGTTATAACTCTTTGTGCTTCACAGTAGCTATAATGAAAAAAGATGAAGCAAGATAATTTCATTAAAGAAGTGCTTTGTAGGAAAAAACATTGGCTACATTGTATTTGTTCAGAGAAATGGTGAAAACAGGACATCTCGACAACGACCGTTATTGTTCAAAGTAGAGAAATTATTTGTTTCCTATCATTACAAATAGGTAATACAGTCACGAAAATCCTTGTCATTGGCAAGTTTGAAATAGAGCGTATAAAAGGCATTGGTTTCGATAAGGAAGAGTCAATTTGCTCCTAATCTTATAGAACTTTAAGGAAAGTGAATATTCAGGAGATAATAATTCGTAGCCCCAATTCTAACATAGTATTTTTAGTTTACATGTTTATCAAAGCAGTCAAACATTTCGAGTAAAATATAAATTCACGCGAAATGGGTATCTCAGATTTCTTGGGATAATATAAGCAAACTTTTCTCTTTTAGATACTTATAAATCTTCTAGCGGGACCTGTGCACAAACTCTGAACTTTATAAATATGCTTTAATAATGAAAATCACTTTATAGTAGAACTCAGCTTCAAACAGCTCAAAAGCTTAAACTTCTTAATTCTTAAAAAGATTAAATCACACTTTTTTGCATTCTGTTTATTTCCATTCTCAATGTTTATATAATAAAGAATCATCACATGACAACACTCAACGTTCAGAATAGTGTACATACATGTTTGCTTTACTTCTAGTAAAATGTTATGAAACCAAAAACTCAATTGTAAATAAAAACAGTGATATTGAGTTCTCTGAATAAAAGAATTTCTTAAAAATTGTAAATAAGACAAGTAAAACGTCAAAACTGCACAAAACCGTTGAGTTTTTGAGCTGGCTCAAGTCTCCGTAAACAGAAATTTGATTGTTTGTCCTCGTCGGCAAAAAAAAACATTTTAAACACCACATTCTGAATGTGTTTACATTCGGGGAAAACGAAAATCCTGTAAGCGTAATCTGTTAAAGAATCAAAGAACCAACTTCGGAAGAAAAATGCTGTTGTGGCATATCGTTGATTAAAAATAAAAAATATAGAACGGGAAAATGTTGACAATTATTAGAAATCTGAACTAAACAAAATATTCTACGTAATTTCCACGTATTTCATTAAACGTAATTGCCAGAATGTTGAGTTGTTTATCACTAAAACACTAAAATGTTTTTATCGTTAAATTTAGAATACATTTAATCATCTGTTCTGAAATAAATTCGTTTCAGTTCAATTGATTATTCTTTAATTTTTACAAAGGATTTATGAATTTCCTTTCGTAAGTTTTAAAATAATGCATCCTCTGAGCAAGGCCTCCTAATTACATTCACAATCTCGCCTTTCGAGTCTGTATAAAACATGTGACAGCACTACTCAAAGATAGTTTATAATGTGCATTACATCACGCGTAAGGGAAAAACATTCATCCTGATTCGAAGTGTCGTACTAGAATATGGTACAAAACAAATGTTTATTAATGGCTCGCCAGCTCTCTTTGCGAAGCCCTTACGGGGAAGAACCTATTGTACTGCAGTGGCCAGACACGTGTGAAAACAGTGAACAATTTAGTGATTTGTATATAGTGGAAACAATCAAGTGGGTGTGTGATGATATGCCAGAGCTCAAGCGCCCGATCAAGAAGAGCTTATTGCGCGAATATGATACAGGCAACTACGAAAGTATGAGAACCCTTTGCGAAAGATTTAACCGAGAGATAGAGAGGTTACAAAAAGTTCGTAAATATGTGCCAACCACAAGTAATGCGAAACGGAAACCCTCCAGAGGACTACTTCAACACATTCTACGACTGACCTACGAGTGTTCAGTTATTGATCCAAAAAAACTGAATCAGTACAAACCATTTTCCCATGAAGTGTATGGTGAAACTTCGTTTGAAGTAATTTCCACTCTAACAGAAAAGATAGACATTACAGAAGACGACATATTCCTGGATTTAGGATCTGGTATAGGTCAAGTTGTTCTTCAAATTTCAGCTTCCACAGCTTGTAGAAGAAGTTTAGGAATTGAAAGATCCGAAATCCCATGTGCTTATGCTGAAAATATGGATCGTAATTTTCGTCAGTGGATGAAATGGTTTGGAAAGGATCATGGTGAATACCATTTAATAAGAGGTGATTTCTTGGAACCACAGTTTCGAGATTATATTCTTACAGCAAACATTATATTTGTCAATAATTATGCATTTGATCCTGTCATGGATTATAAACTCAAAGAAATGTTGGCTGATATGAGGGAAGGTTCTCGTATTGTCTCCTCCAGATCTCTATGCCCTGAAAATTTTAGAATTACAGAAAGGTCATTGAATGACATAGGCTGTATCATAACAATGTCAGAAATGTGTTGTTTTAGTGGATCTGTGTCGTGGACAAACAAACCTGTTCCATACTACTTGCATGTCATAAACAGAACAAAATTGGAACTATACTTTCAAGGATTGAAAGATTCCAAGAATCAAGATTCAAGAAAAAGTGATACTGGAAGTCATTATGTGAATCATAACATTTCACTAAAATCAGATCAAAAACCAGATCATGGAAGAAAAGACAAAGTATGTGAGTACAACTTTATTGCCAAAAGTGATTGTAATTCGTTAAAAAATTCGTTCATTTTACAAACACAATTACTGAACTCCGATTTTTCACAGAACGGACGAGTAGAAAATAATTTGCGGAAATACAGAAATAAAATACGACGTCAAAATACGAAACGTGCTTTAAAACTTCGTCTTTGTAGTCCAGTAGGAGCGGAACCATTGGTTTATGTGTGGCCCTGTGATGCACCAACAAGTTGTGAAGAACTGGACTTCATTTCAGAAATTATGGAAACGATCGAGTTTGTGTGTGAAAATTTTCTCGACGGCACTAGTTCAATAAAATTCCGCATAAGTGACGTTGATACGTGCAGCTATGAAAGTATGAAGATGCTCTGTGTTAAGTTCAATGAGGAGGTTGCAGAATACATTAAAAGGAAACAAAGTTCCACAATGAAGAACAAAATGAACGAAAACGATTCCAATGCCTTACTAGTGCATGTCTTGAGACAAGTTTACAATAGATCCGTTTCCGATGCTAAGAAATTAAACCATTACAAGCCTTTCTCGTCTGAAGTGTATGGGGAAACATCGCATGAAGTTATTTTTGAAATTATGAATAAAATTAAACTGACCAACGATGATATTTTCTTGGACTTGGGTTCTGGAGTTGGACAAGTCGTCTTGCAAGTAGCCGCCTGCACTCCATGCAAGACATCAATAGGAATAGAAAGAGCTAAGGTAGCATCATCTTATGCGAAGAGTATGGACATTAATTTTAAGACACTTATGAATTGGTATGGGAAGAAATACGGTGATTATAATTTAATAGAAGGTGATTTCTTTGATAAGAGTTTTCGGAAAGTGATTCTCGATGCCAGTATTATTTTTGTAAACAATTACGCTTTTGATGCTATAACTGACCACAAACTTAGGGAAATTTTTGCTGATATAAAAGAAGGAACACAAATTATCTCTCCTAGATCATTATGTTCGTTGAATTTTCGCATTAATCAGCGAAATTTAGATGATATAGGAAGTATAATGAATGTAAGAGAAATAAGTAATACAAGTAACTCTTTGTCATGGACGTCTAATCGAGTGCCTTTCTATCTTCATGTTATTGATAGAACCATGTTGACACGTTTTCTGGAGAAATGGATCCCTAGTAAAGTTAGGCGAAAACGTTCAAGTGTTTGAATGATTCCAAACGATTCTCACGTAAGTTGAAGACTGTATTATCCTTCTCTATTCGTGTCCGGATAAATGTTTTAAAAAACCATTATTATATACAATACGTAAATTTCTAATATAGCCATTTATGTGACTCATAAACTAGTGTTTCCTGATGTTGTTATCTGCTCATAGTACTTTCTGGCTCGATAAAATGGATATTAGTTAAAAGCTTTACCTAGAGGATTTCAAAGAGATACTTAACACATTGAAGTTCACAAAATAATAAAGCTAATGTAAATATGAACATTATTCAATAATTTTTCAGTTCACTAAAGTCATGAAAGAACATTTATTACACGTTTCTAATATTGTGTTTAACGGACGTATATCAGAGGTATACGGCAGGTATATCGAAAGTACGACGGTGTTATATTATTATTACTGTAAATTAACATTACAAAACTTGTTTGTATCAGAAACAAGTTACGTTGTAGAATACAAAAAATGTCAGGGAAAAGATATATTTATGATAGTATTCGTATTCTGTTTTAATTTTAAAATGTTTGTTACATTACTAGCATTATAAATTTGAATACACTATGTTGTTCCGTCAATATACAATATTGTATGTTATTAATGAGTATAAAGCGGATAAAGGAATTATTGACATTATTTGTGTGCACACTGTTTACAGTGGACCTTTGATACAGTAAGTAACCTATACTTTTTGTTATGAAAATATAATATTAACTCATTCTATTCACAATTCAGATTAGGATAGTCATGCACGTTTGATGGTTTCGTTCTCAAGTTCACAATTAAAGTTAAACGAAACGCCTTTGACTTCATGAAAGAAATTTTATAACTATGAGAAACAAATGAATTTATTAAAGTAGCAACAATATTCATCATACACCAACAGTTGCTTAGCATATTTTAGGTAAATTTGAAAACTGAAAATTCAGAAAGAAAAAAATTGTGATCGAAGTAACCTTTTTTCCTCACATTTACACTTTCTTATAATAACACATTCAAGTCACTCTCCAAGGTAAATTAAGTTTTTGTCCTTTTGAATATTTAAATACATTTCTTAATTTTGTTTGTGAACTCGAACTTGAAACTTATGTTTACTATTTACATGAAAAAATTATTTTGTAGCTAATTTATGCTACACTTAATTCAAAAATAGTATACATGTATATAAATTATTAAAAATGAGATAGCCATATGCGGTAAAATGAAACTTTGCCGGTTAGAAGTAATACATTCTTGTATCACTCGTAGACTAAAATAACATCTGTGTAGGGTACAGAATTGTTTGAATGATACCTTTTTCTCGACTCTCCTTTGAACGTTCAGTTAATGACTATTAATAATATAATAGATAAATAATAAATAAGTAAGAAAGAAAATCTAGGGCGATGAGACCCCGCGTAACTAAAACATGAAAGTGTACACGAAAATAATGTCACATCTCTTACGCAACGTATAGAGTTATGATTTTCGTCGTTGTCCAGGCCTTAGAATAAATAGTCCAGTATATTTTGTTTTAGTTTTTCCAAGGCTCGTAGTTTAGCCAGAAATGAATACGTTCACTTTTCGTTACGCTCTTATGGATCATCATAAGGATTTTCGTTATGTCTTAATTTCGTGTGAGAAAAGAACATTAATTTAAGTAGGCAAATAAATTAACTTATTTAAAAGAAATAACTATCATAGAGAATATTGGAAAGAAAAAAAACGATTAGAGTGCGGACAGGAAAAATGGGAAGGGGGCGTATGTGATTACAGTAATCCCTCGAGATTCGCGAATTCAAATTCCCGAGTTCCGAACATTCGTGATTAGAGAAATGCTCCCAGTTTTAACATTCGCAACTTCGACATTCGCGAGTGGGTCATTTGGTCGTACATTTTCTTTGAAAGCGAGCTCATTTCCTTTCCTTCATCATCATCATCATCTGAGAAACGAATTCGGCAGGGCTCGGAGCTAGCAGTATAACTTTCTTCAGAAATTACGCAGATGAAATATCAATTCTCATTTATAGAATAACACAATTGTAAAATAATTCAATTCAGTTGCGCCAAATTGGAGGTAAGGGTTTTGGCCAAAAGAACAGAAAAGTCATTCAGGATCTGAGCAACTCTCATTATAATGAGCTCATTGTAGAGGAGCTTCGGGAAATCATCAGTGAAGAAAACCTCATCGACGGTAATGCTGAAGTAACGGAAGCGAAACTGCGTCCTGAAGCTGCTTCAATATCAAAACTGTTGGAACTGGCATTTGCTCTGGTGGAACTGGCATTTGAATGTGATCCAAAATGGAAATAACTTCGAAATTTAAGAAAGAATAGAAGCAGGAACTCTTTCATATTTGAATATTAGAACAGCGACAAAGGTGATGAAACAAAAAAAAAATAGCAAATCCTATATCCAATCATTTTCAACTTCGAAATAAGCTTCAAAAATTATTGTATTTCTACATTTTGGAATGTTAATTGCAAACTCTGTTTGTATTAGCGCTTAATCAGTTGTAATTGATTGTCAGTTTTTTCTTTCTTTTTTAAAAAGTTTTTCGATATCCAAGAACCTAACCCACCTTCCTTCATTAAAAGATAGACATAACTTTCGCAGATTTAACATTCGCGAGGTTTTTTGGAAACATATCTCTCACGAATGTTGAGGGATTACTGTACTCACAATTACGGGGAATCGTCAGAACAATCCAGTAGTACACGGATCTCATTTTCAGCAAAAATTTGACTTTCTCAATGAAACCAAAGATGTCAATACGAAAGAACGCTTATCAAATCAAGTCAAATTGATTTAATAACAAAAATTATGGAATTGTCTCATAATAATACAAGACAATAAAAGTAAAATTAAGAAGAATGCAGTTTATTGGCAAAAAATACTTCAATCTTGGATTTGAAGAAATTTAGATCTACAAAGTATTAACATTTGATGTTCCACACGGATCAATTTGACACAACGATCGGGAAGCGCAAATGCAGACCATATTATTTACCTACTTATATCTCCTGAAGTTATAGTTTCTGAACAAGATAATATCGTTGCAACTATTTGCTAGCAAACCACGTCCTTAAAGTTACATAAAGACACAAATATGCAGATTATCTCTCTGATTCGCAAAACAAATATATTTTGGATAGCTGAGCAAAAACTATGAGGAGGTCTTTCGTGTTTCTTTTAAACCGTAATAAATACCACACTCACTCCTATCCAGTCTCTTCTACTTTCTCCTTATGCATCCTTTCTGCATATAAGCAAGGAGGTGTGTCTGTGCCCGCGATGATGTGTGGAACAAAGCGAGGCGGTGCGGTACTAGACGGCGTGGCCCGGCCGGCGCGGTACGACGCGGCGCGGCGCGGCGCGGCGCGGCGCGGCGCGGCGCGACGCGGAACAGCAGCCCCGGGGGTAGCGAGCGCGTGCGCCAGCCTGGCTAAAAATAGCGGCAGCGGCGCTCCGGCGACGCGGCGTCTGTTGCGACGGCTGCTGCTGTAGTGGCGGGGGATGCGGGGGAGCCTGTGGAGGAGGAAACTGGGGCTGTAGCGACAGCGGGACAGCGAGCGGGCTGCGGAAACGATGGCGATAAGGGCGGCGGGGGCGGCAACGCAACCTTCAGAAGTACCCTTTCACACAAGATTTCTATTTAAACAAGGTCCAGAAAAGGTTCTACGTAAACAAGGTCTTTGTTTATACGAGTACTACAGTTCAAATGGTTTGCAAAAGCATAGTTGGCAGAAATGTCAATGTTGCATATCACATCACTTGTAAGACATAAAATTTGTCTATTTCTCAAAAGAAATTAAAGTTTAGGAGAATACATGCTGAAGTGTTGTTGAGAAATAGAAGAGTGGAAGTATCGAAGACAGTTCTATTTACCATCCATCATCAAGACCTCCACAAAAGTTGTACGCTCAATCTGGTTTGTATGATTTGATAATGATGCCACAAATAGCACAAGGTATTAAGTGTCAGAAGGTTTTTGCAAGGTTATAAGTGCTAATTGATAAGCGTTACCACGATGTACAACTCTATTCGTGTTTTATAGCTTTGTGTGTACGACAAAAACGCTTTATCACTTCAAGAAGGTGTAAAATATATGCGACATAAAGTCGTTAATTGCCAATCACCTAAGAGTGACAAATGTGGCATGTTCTTTGACGTACAAATCTTATTTGTACCAAAACTTATTTATAACACTTATTTAGCTCAGCCAAATTGGTCCGGAAAATGGTGATCGATTGAAAAAATCTACTTTTTCTAAAATTGTTAATGGAATCGCTAACCGTTTTGCAATGAATTGTTCTTTAGCTTATTCGCAAGGCTTCCTCAGTTAATCGCAAGATTTTCGAGGACTCGGATAATCGCAAGCTTTTTGCATTATAAAAGCTTATCTAATAGTTTCAGTAAACATTGTTTTTTATAAATATGTAGCGAATAACTAATAGAAAGATTTCCTACCAAAAGGTCCTATTAATGTTTGTAATTGGATTAATACTTTTAAGCGGTAGATTGAATAAAATCGATGTTTAAAAATTTTCATTTATTTGAGAGTAATCATTACAATTAAAGTAAATTACGTGGATTTATATAAATTTTATGTTAATCACAGGCATTGACAAGATTGCAGTTCTTCAGGCATAACATATATATTTTGTCTTCGCTTTTCTCCTCCCTGGTTTGTCAAAAATGTGTAGGTTTGTGGTTGAGCTAATGTTATTAATATGACCAACAAATCAATATATTTGCCTATAATTACTATTTTATTGCTAGATTCTGCTTTTCCAACTCCGCATCCCACAATAATGTTACCACCTTCTCCTGAGGTATTCTTGTTTAAATACTCTTCTCTGGTCATTATTTAAAAATTACTATTGATAAGATATAGTGCATCTGTATACATATGTATACATATTCACTACAAGGTATGTAGTACTTTTCTGATACTCTTCGTTTCTACAGCTCTTCGTTTTCTACAATATAAAGTATTCGCACGAGTTCAACTAGTTCAATAAATGAAGATGGATAGAGTTAATATGCACCGATTGGAAAGAAAACTCAGAAGCGATGAAAATCTGTAAAAATAATAAAAATATAATGCTACAAATACGTTTAAATTTGGAATAATAACACCCATTAATTGTATTCATTCGTCCTCTCAAGCTGTTTTATTTTTCCACCCAATGGTCAATGGCGAATCCAAGAACTCAGACGAATAAGAAACGTTTTACCAATCCTATGTTGTCACGTACTATTTATTCCTACATTTATTTTCCGAAAATGTTTATTCGCATTACTCCTCTCCTGCAAATCCTACGCGTAACGTCAAACTTCAGCACAAATATCCATCTTACGAACAAACCTTTCAGTCTTCGAAAACCGCTGGTCGTTGACTCAGCCCCTTTCCACGAACATTGACGCTAAAGCGTTTCCAGAACTGCCAAAAAAAGTATCTTTTGAGCTTCAGCCGAGACTTGGTGCGCTATTGCCAATAAGCCGCACGGCGACAACGGCTGGCCCGATGTCGTGCTCAGCGGAACCGGGAGAGCGCGGGGGAAAATAGCGGCCGGAGTGGTCAGCTCGGGAAACAAACGGGTCGGCTGAACAAAAGGGAAAGCAAACTTCCGCAGGCAGAGAGCTCCATTTATAATTAGGCATAAAGTACGACACAGCGCAACCGCAAAACAAAACAAAAAAATGAAAAACAAAAGAGGAAATCCAAAAGGTGAAATTGCTGTTTCAAATTGTGTGCTCGACCGCCGGCAAAACAGCGTCCGCAGAAAAATGAGAACCTATTTAGAGGCGGAATGAAAGTAACGTCCGTAGGAAGAATTCGCCACGTGGTGTTGCGAGGAAAAACAGTGCATTCCAGTACAGAGGGAGACAACTTTAGCCAGGAGACGGACGACCCCTGGCGTCCTCATTTTGAGCAGCCGCACCGTTCAGTAAGCGTAAAATCCTGCTGTATCAACATTACTGGAATCCTGCTGTATCAACATTACTGGAACCATTTGATCGATAATGTCACCGAAAAAGTAAGATCACAAAGTAAGATCCAAGCAATTGATCACAAAATCATTCACGGAAATTAACTGGAAATTTGTGAAAATTGACCCTATTTTATTAGCTTGTAATGGAAACTTCGCAACTAGGAAAATTTTCTTCTCTTTCCTGAAAAGTCTCGATTTATGACATACGTGTCAAATGTAACCATCTGGAGTAGCCATCTAGTTTATCTAACTGGAGTATGTTTCCCATGTTACACCAAAAATCTGGACAATGATTTTACGTCGTCACAACAGTCTCGTTCATTAGGGTCTACGTATTCTGGTTCCAACAAATCATCGCAGTTATCTGCTGATTCATAATATCCTTCAGCGTTTTCTGTTTTGTTTTAATTTCTTTTTAGTGCGACTGACCCCACGAACGCCTTGGAGAACTTGAGTTCTAGCTACTGGCAGCAAGCCGCTTCGATCTAATAAAGAATTAGTCGACGACCTAATTGAAGTGGAAAACTCGGGCGAAGAAGCCGTAAGGATCGGGGAGGACATCAAACATGGACGACGCGAGCAGACCAAGCGACAGCGCGTGCGCTCGACGATCTCGCTTCCCAACTTAACGACGGAGCGCCCTTTGAATTAGTAATGACAGACTCCTTTCATTCGGAAACAGCACTTTAATGTCTAACTCACATTCAACTTTTCAACAAAATTATTACAACTGATGTTCCAACTGTCGATATCTATAATTTCATTTCTGTTTTTGTAAGGCGGTAGAAAACATTACCAGAAATTTCGGAATAAAATAAATAAATGAATACTACCTTAAACGTAATATATACTCATCTACATTTAATAGTTTCAGTAAAATTTCTGTCCATTTAAAAAAAGCTTTGCATATTTAAAAGAGGGGCTCATAGCGAGTGTTTGCAGAACACAGAATACCAAGAGAAAATTTTACATTAATGTGTTGCAATTTCGAAGAAAATCATATTTGCATTTTAGAAACGAATTAGCAAATGGAAAATGAAGAAACGAATAATAATAATAATAATAATAATAATAATAATAATAATGGTATTCGTAATAAGATAATACTGGATTACAACGACGACTGACGTAGCAAGCGACCTCATTTACTTGTAATTTCCATCGGCTGAGTGAGCTCAGAACCAGCATTACCAATACTCCTGCAGAGACTCTGGCCGGAATGTCCTAGAGCTTGAGTCCCGTTGGTTGTTTCCAGTCATCAGTTATATAGCTAGTTCGAATTCAGTCGCTGTCTCGATGAGAATTCTAGTGACTGGCTGCTCTGATCGGTAGTTTTTTGTTCCCCTCCCCCCGTTTCCCTTCTCTGATCATTACTTGGTGAATGCCAGAGAATAACCCTAACAAACAGGCCATGGAATGGACCGCGCGTTCCCTCCCCTTTCTTCTTTCCTTCTTTTTCCTAGTTCTACCCTTTTCTTTCGTACAACTTTCGCTCACTTGCCATATGCATGTCTTCCTCTGATGACTCTGCTTGTACGAAAGTATTCACAGAGCAGTTGGGCGAATCTCGGTATATGCTCTAGTTTCTCATTTCTCTAATTCGGTCATCGTCCTTATGCAGAGAATAGCACTTCATTTTCCTAGCAATGCAGTTATCATATCAAATTCGAATGTTCGAAATTTTTAGCGAGTTGTAACATTACAAATCCGATATTGAGCGTTTATCAAAATCTCATAACTTAGACTCGTGAGATGAAATTATAGCGAATATCAAATACTCAAAATAATTTTACATAGATTTCGAGATTATTCATTTTTATGGCGGCGTATGGCACGGAGATGCAATCATCCACAAATACAACAGATGAAAATGGTCTCATTTCCTGGATTACGGGTTGAGAAATATTATTCGGAACCTTTCAGAGACCCTGATATAAATAAGGTAGGTACATTAAGTAGGGAGTCTTTAATTACATATTTTAAGGTGACGCAATCTGACAAAAAATTGCTGTTGAAAACGTTCATTGAAGATATTAAAGTCAAATTTATTTGTAGTTTGTCATAATTGGCATGCTGCATATTTTCTCAAGTTACTGTGGAATACATTTTTGTTATAACGGGCATCAACACACGACTCAAAATAAAGCTACAATCAAGTACTACTTTGATCATCAATAGTGCACTCCGTCCCTAGGACTGACCACTTGCTGTATTGCAGCCGCAGAAACAAAAGTCAAAGAAAACCTTATGGAGGTTCGCCGCAATGCTCTTTCCCGATACTGAAGGATATTTACCTTCCTACGACGAACTATACTGCGATATATTTACAGCTGCCTCTGACAGGTCATCAGCTATTACGATGCCATCCAATCGGGAGCTTATTTATCACTACAGTGGCGTCACTATTGTGATATTCAACCATCCGATTGGATGAAACCATAACAGCTGATTTACTACAGAGGTAGCTCTAAATAAATCGAAGTTTTTAACTGGGATTTCTTTTCAGACTTCCTGTGTTTCACAACACTTCTCGAGCACCAAATCTGGCATTCTCGCAAATCCTGCAATATAATTAAAACATTTTCTTATTATTTCTAAACCGTACGTTTCAGTTCCTAGAATCGCATAATTTAAATTTTTAAAAAAATACATAGTGTTTGGCATTATTGCCCAAGTACACCATTACAATTTCAGAATAATCTAAAAACAATTTGTGAGAGTTTCTAGGAAAAGTCTCTCACCGATTGTCTCGCACTTAATTTTCCTAAAATTGTATAACTTAATTTTATTCTGTTGATTATTGTGCGACATTAAGGGAAGCATCGAAAGAACTTTAATACAAAATACAATGACTCAAAAATGTTTATTGTTCAATGATCAAATTCAATTTCATATTGTGATTGTTAATTAAAGGTCATTTATAATGTCGCTTTTCTCGTCCATATAATATGTCATTAGAGGGCGGATTACAAGGAATAAGTTTTGGGAAAATATTTGCATATACGTGTAGTTTGTTTCTAAAATACGCTTGGCAATTACATATTTATGTCCATTTTATGGTTATACACCGCGAATAACACTTTTCATGTTCAACTCTTAAGTTGACTTAACCCACATTTTCGCACACAAATTTTTACGTTTATGTAATTCAAAAATACCAGTAATACGTGTATTTCTTCTTCTGTTATTAGTATAGTTACTTAAATTTTTATTATTTCAAATAATACAGTACAGAAAATAGTTCATACTTGAGTATTTCACACTCAGGCGAAAAAAATCTTCTCTTTTCCAAAAACAATTTAGGACAAAGACACATTCAAGTAAAGTAGTAACATCTGCCATCCTCAGAAAAAAAGAGACTCTAAATCATGCACACTACAATAATGCAATCTCAAAAAATCTTAAAATCGTGGAAGACAAATTGCAAAAGTAAGATGAAAATGGTCTCGAGGTATATCTATGTTTTATTATCTCAAGTTAGGTTGAACAGATGTAGAAGAGTGAAATTCATACACCATTTATGAATAAAATTGATGTCGTTGACATTTTCGGTGTCCTAAGAATGGAGCAAAGACAATTAACATTGCGATTGAGTAAATTTCTTTGCATTTTACTACACCTAATATATTTGCATTTATTCACACAGAAAGAATTTGTCGAAAAAATCTAGTTTATTCAAAACATAGACACAATTCAAAATAAGCATGGAAATATAACTTGCATATATTCTCCCCACAAATAATATTGAAGATCGAATTACAATACAATAAGATAATGTTATATTCAGGTTGTTTATTAAAGCATAATTAGTTGTTCAAAAGGAATATTTAGAAACATTTTGAAATCTCTTTTAACATTTGTAATAACTTTCTCTATTTCATTTTAAACGCACCTTCATATTGCAATAATGCCTATAGATGCGTTTAAACAAATCAGGAGGAAGCTTCTTAATACATTCAATAATGTTTTCAACATAGTAGTCTTTCGCTATGGTCTGGATAATGAAATAATTATAAACATTCACCGTGAGATAAGCATATAGAAAGAACGTAAATATGAATTCAGAGTATTTATATTACAGAATATCTCAGAATACAGTTTACGAGCTTCTAGAGCATGTAGAAAGGTCACATTTTTGTGAAGAAACATTTGGTGGAAATTTTTATGTAAGAAGATGCACATTTGTCATTTGTCTCTTGGTATGACACTCTCATGCGCTGATGTTCGGCAGGTCACATTCGGACAGTCAAAACGATTTCGGGACCTCGACAAGGACTGCATGAGGAGTTTCCAACCAACCAGGGTCATATGTCACATTTATAACTTCGCGATGAAAAATTTTCCACCGCATGTTAATTTCCTAAGTAAGATCTCCGACCCCTTTACATGCCTTAGGAGCCACACGGGTTGGCCCGCAGACAAGCGCTGGGTAGAGCACACCAAGAGGGACGCCCTCTTGAGCAGTCTTTATTTAAAGGAACTCTTCTTATAATGAAAATGTATTGATATTAGCGAGTCTTTCATATTTCTCCACTAGGAAACGAAATGTGTGAAATGCCAAGAAATATTCTGCTGTTTCAAGATCACAAAAAAAATCAAAAAATAATTTTTAACATTGAATCATATTCATAGTAATGAATAATTACCAAAATTTGTCTTTGGAATAATGAATTGAATGAATTGACGATAAATGTATCGTTCTCTTTCCTTCCAAATAACGGTGTATACGAGTATATACCTTACATAAGACAAGAATCAGGAGCCATAAACTTCGTGAATCAATTGTCAACTGCACCGTTTATGTTCTTCTCTTCATGTAGCAAATTCTTTCTTCCTTTTCTCCAAAATCATATTTGGTCACAGTGAGAAAGAATGTCATTTTACAATGATTCGCCAAAAACTCTAGAACGTTTTGTTGATCATTGTCGTGTAACTCCATCTGCATAAACAATGTAAGCCATCTCCTTCCACATCTCCTTCCATTCGATGCGGCAACTTTCGGAACAAGTGTTACAATATCGAGGTCACAAAGGGGGAGGGGCTGCGCTTGTGTCACAACAGAAGGAAGAGGCCGGAAAAACTTCCTTTCTCCATAACTCAGTCGTCGGGGGCGGCGGAGCGCTCACGCCCTGCGCTCTTCCCAAGGAAGCCATTAGTGGCCCGCTGACGACCGGCGCGGCGGAGAGGGCCAGGGCAGAGCAGAGCAAGCGGGTGCGCGGCGGGTGAAGACAGGCGGAGCAGGGCGCGACAGGAGTCGAGCAGAGCTGTCACGGCGGAGCGAGATGAAAGGAAGTGGGGTGAGCGGGCAACAGCAAGGCGGGATGGTAAAAAGTGGGACGGTGCGGGATAGGATGGCGAGATGAAGATGGTCGGGGTGACGCTGGGAAAGACAGGACGAGATGGAGAGAAGCGGGACGACGCGGGGAGGTCGGGGCGAGATGGAGAAACATGATGGAGATGAGAAAGAGAATGGAGGAAAAGAGATGGGAGAGATGGATCTGAACGGGGCAGGGCGGAGCCAGAGAGAGTGGGCATGAAGCTAAAGGGAGAGGCAGAGAGGAGCAGGGCAGGACAGAGCAAAATGGTGATATGAGGGGCGGGGTGCGGGGAGAGAGAGGGGCGGAGTGCGGGCGGGCAAGGCAGAATGGAGAGATCGAGAGAGGACGGAGCGAGTGCTGGGTGCGTGACAAGGCGGAGCGTGGAGGGTAAAGGGTGAAGCTGGATGGTGTAAGGAGGGACGAGACATGGGGGGAAGAGGGAAGGGAGGGCGACGGGAAGGGGAGGGGGAGGGGAAGGGGAGGGGAAAGGGGACGGAGGAGGGGCGATGGGCACCGTGGGATTGTGAGAGGCTAGCATGAAGGAGGAGGTAGAGTCGTAGAGGGAAAGGAAGGTAGCAGAAGCAATGTAAGAGAAACGATGCTGTGGAGGGGCGGACTTTCGACTGGCGGCAAAAGCGAAAGAGACAATGTTCAAAATCGAAGACACTTGGCACATTAGCTCCACTCGTCAGAAAGATATGCTTAAAGTCTTTAGCATATATACGGGTTGATATGTATTGTTGAAAATTGTTGAAAATTTCATAATATAATTACACTTCTCCTGTCAACTCACAAGGGATAATTATTGTCATACACAGAAAATAGGTCATCAATCATATTTACAACGAAACAGTCTTAATCACTTAACAAAGCCTCCATATTGAAATATACCATTCTCACGTCTCATCAAGATTGTGGCTGTAATCATGTCCTGTTCCAAATTTATTAAGATTTGGGCGCCAGAAACAGGTTACATGAATTACTACCAAAGTTTTTCTATCTGGTTCTAACAAAATTATATAAAAATCCAGCTAGCTTGGGTCGATGGGTCCGGATACAAATACTCGCTCTCGCCTCGATAGCCGATTACCTGATCTGCCAACTATACAGTATGGCGTGGAATCTGAAATGTAATAATTATGCTACCAACTAATTGAAAATTATGATTGACAAATGAAACTCTTTTCGTTTCCAAAGAACAAAATTCAACAATTTATTTAACTTTAAATTAAAAACAATAAATTTGATGGTCATGACCCTTTTTGAAATAAATTGTCTCTTTTATACTGCAGTATTTTTTTACCGTTTGTGCATGCCAACGCTCCGTGGTCGTTTCTCACTTGGCCGTTGTTAATTCCAATTTCCGCTTCTTTCTTCGTTCTTGCGCCGCTGCTGACACGTCCAGTCCACACTGCCTCAACTATTTGTTAGTTCTTATCCGACGCTCCCCGGTTCCTAGTCTCTCCCACTGGTTATGTAAACTATTGAAGTCCAACTGCAATGTCCGAAAATCGGAACAAGTCCGCCGCAAAATCACTTCTGGTAACTTATTTTCAAAGTCCGGAAACAAACTATCACTTCTCGCACAAGAAAACTATACAAGTCTCACTTTCCCACTATATTGTCTACAACGATCTTTACGCTACGGCACCCAGAGTCAGAATGTACGATCTTCACTCTACGACACCCCGAGTCAGAATGTACGATCTTCACTCTACGACACCCCGAGTCAGAATATACGATCTTCACTCCACGACACCCCGAGTCAGAATGTACGATCTTCACTCTACGACACCCCGAGTCAGAATATACGATCTTCACTCCACGACATCCCGAGTCAGAATGTTCTGTTTAATGCATTTTTAAACCCTTCATGGCTCGGTCGGCGTCCATCCTTCTATTATTTCAAAACACGGCGGCAACATTAGACTATCTGATCTTTTATAGCCAACCCGTGCGTCTCTTACACATCCGAGTAGCCGTGACTTCCGTCAGTCATTCGTTTTTGCACCAATTATATCTTAGGTTCTTCAGCCCTCTAGCCGGCGTCCTGACGTCATCAAGGCCCGTGAATAGTTTGTTGACCTTGCCAACCTCCGCGCCGTCGTTGCTAAGTCCATATACCGCCATATTGTATCCCCATTTATCTACCCCATGTATAGCTAACATCATTAAATAAAATCTATCATATTCTGGTATATCACAATATGAATAATCAAATTTAAAATCATCACAATAAAAAAATTACAAATACTTCAAATTTAAGCAAATGAAAACATCTTGAATATTGAAACTAGTATTTACATTGATTTTCATATGAAAAAAGCATTTTTAGCTTCCATAATATTATAAGTATAGTTCTGTTTTGGTATAAACTCCTCTGAAAATTCCCCTTTAATACCGTTTCTATAAAACAATAGAGAACGTCAATATTTATGACAACAAATCATTTCAACAACAGGAGCTTGGTGTCACCGGTATTGACATATGCACACGAGAACGTCAGTCTCATGCTTTCGTCAACGGATATTCATAAAATGCATGGTAATTTCAACGTTCTCTTTGCATTAGGACAATTTGATTTCCAAATTGAGTTTTCATTAAAATTCTACTACACAGCAATAAAATCCATAAATGTATCTCGTTTTAAACATCTGATTAACTTGCCAGTACAAAAGCACACTCTCATTTGAAGCAGGAAATGCATGGACCTAGTCTGCGATTGGATTGATATTGTTGGATACATCACAAAGATTAAATAAGGAAAATTAAGTTTTTAATAACGATTTGTTCTTTAATTTTCACTTAGCAAATGGATTCCCCAACATCCATGATTCTTCATCGGAACTAACTATACAACTAAAGAAAAGTTCGTTGAATAATAAAGCTGTGAACACAACAAAGTACATGAACTTTACATAAATAAACATTTAATGATATGTCTTAATTCAAAAAACTTTATTAAAATGTGTCCGTGAATCAAAAAAAATAAATAAACAGTATTTGGCTTGTTAATAAATGGCGGTTATTTTGCTTTCGCTTCAATATATTTCAATTTTCTCCTTTGTCTCGTTGTATTCTCTTACACGAATAAACCAGGATAGATGGCTCAGGGTATCAACAGATGTCACTGCAGTCCCTCTGACAAAGAGGTCCTAGGTTTGAGTTCTGATGGTAGCAGGATTTTCGACACTAGCTTGTCAGATAGGTCGAATCCAGTCTCTGTCTGAAGAAGAATTCTAGCGGCCAGTTCTATGTTATACGTGGTTTCTCTGATCAACATCAGGCGAATGCCCATCAGGCGGAGCAGTACCCTAACAAACAGGCCACGAACCTCGCACGATTTTTCCTTCCCCTTCTTTGTCCTCTCCTCACCCCTTACTTAAACACACATTTACTGTATTACACTATCACACATGCCGAGAGACTTAGCGATCGGGATCTTAGTGCTTGACAAGACTGGGACGGTGCCCCGCTGGTGGGAGATACCTGGTTGGGGGAAACCCCGAGATTCGACTCCTCCGCCGGATCTCGCCATCCAACGGAGGGCAGATCACCATCACCTCCACCACCACCATCCCCCCCCGAGCAAAAACATGAACTAAACTTACGGGAGTAATGACCGTAGTAGTAGTAGTAGTAGTAGTAGTAGTAGTAGTAGTAGTAGTAGTAGTAGTAATTATCCTAGATGCGCTCAGGATCACTAACAATTAATACGAATAATACTCAACTAGTCACAACGTGGTGTTCTTCATTCCGGAAAGACTTCCTCTTCGCAGAAAATCTCTGCCGACGCATTAGCCGCACTCTTCCAAGAGTTCCGAGTTCACATCCTCGAAGCCTCTCGGGCGGCGCGAAAGAGAGCAACTTCCTCTGGACGCAGACAGCAACTCGTAAGTTCAGAGAGAGCGTCCCAACGACAACTCTCTGCTTCCACATTTCCTCTCCGCTCCCTCGTAGTTGCGGTTGCCAACACGGCAAACCTCTCCACCTCACAAAATCTCAAAACACTCCATAAATTCAAAAACAAGCAGAGACATTGTCAAGAATGGTATGACTTATCGAGATCTTCAAATAGTTTTGTCAGTTCCCTTCACAATCATCAAACGCTTCACGAAGCACAGAAGATATATGAAGACTTTGGGTCAATAACATGCTCTGACACATTTTTGATAAAATTGAGATATTAGTGTATTTCGAAGCCCCATAGATGTATCTAAAACTTGTTTTTTTTATTTAAAGATTCGCCGCAAGATGGCAAAGTAATGCAAACAAAAAAAAACGGACCTGATTGATGTGACGCAAAGAAACTAGTACTTGATCGAAAAGAGCTTAAAAAATCAGAAAATAAATTCATGCAATTAGGCATTAATATTACGACATCATTATAAATTGTATCCCTCACCCAATGCTTTCACAGAGTTTTAGTTTACCAAACATTACTACCGCCTCTCTCACTTCAATCCACATTTGCTTCTCTAGAATTACACTGGTCTTTCACCTCAAATTCAGTGTCCACTCGCTATTAGACAACTTACGACTATAGAACAATGAAATATGCTTGCGAGATAGATATTACAGCCACTCCCTTCGGTTACTTTGGTCTAATTTTGAAGAGCGAGGAAAGTTGCGGAGAGCGCATGGAGCTTGAGCGGAAGGAACTTCGCCGCCGCTGCTTTCGTCACAGCGTCATCCCTCTGCATATGCACTTCTGCAGCAATGTGTTGCCTCCCAGAGTCAAGTTTGAGCTGAACTTAACTTCTACTTTATTTTGTGGTAGTTCAACTATGTTTTATGTTGAAGTTCATTTCAAATTTCTCAAACACAAATTCATCTCTTGCGTATGAAACACGAAAATGGAACAAATATACTTGGTAGGAATATGTTATTTAAAATGCTTTCCCATTTCTCTGATGTTCATTTTTAGAGACAGACATGTGCACTCATGATACAAAGAGGAATTAAAACATTGTCATCGATAAAAATTCATACCGATTCTCTTTGATAGTAAGAGTTTTAATTGAGCTGTTTTTTACGTAGTATCGTGTAGTAACAGTGTCCTCTTGTGCATGGCAACGCTTCCTTGAGTTTTTGCTTTTATTTCCGTCATTTATTTCTTTTTTCTATTAAGTTTTAATTATCATTCTTCATTTCCTTTTTATGATTTGATCTTTGTAAGCATCCAATTAATAGGAGGAACGTGGTTATAGGAAGACGAAGTAAGCTACTTTGATGAGAAATCAAAGACGGAGATAAAATAACGTGATATGTGCAGAGAGAGCAGCAGCAGTAGCAGCAGCAAAGACGTTGGCAGCGAGTTTTTTTTTCTGAAGTTTGTGCCTCTGCGAGGGATGTAGAGGACAGCAAAGCAGGGAAATCCCCAGCGTGATTGCGGGCAGCCGCCGCGACCATCCCTGCTCGACATCTGCGGCAGACACTCGCCCTTTGGCCCGGGGAGAAGGGCGCGCATCTCGCTTCGGCTTTCAGCTACGCCCCGCCGCCGTCGTCAAAGCTTTACGATGCAAAGCAGACCAGCTTATCCGCACAGGCTGCTGAACGAAGGAAGAACAAATGTTCTGAGGTACCTGTCAGATCTCTCCTAGCAAGTGCGCTGTGAATAGAATGGAAAACTTTTCAGGTTGAAGTGAATTCTTGATTCAGAGCGGTCTTTATATTTGAAATGTGCAAAAAAAATAGTCTTTGGTCGAAGGTAAAACTCATCATTAACTCGTCTAATTTTTTTATTATACACCATCAATATCATGTCTAAATATTCCGCTTAAGTTGAAGATAATGAGAATGATCAATATTCTCCCCTTCGGTTGAAGAGATTCAACTATTGAAGATAAGGTGTTCGCGCTTTTACGTTCCTTTCCGAGCAAGTTACCACACTCGTGGTTTGGTGCGGACTTCCACTATATGACTGATAGTAAAGGGGCCATAAGTCATTAGGGGTAAATAAAAATGGATTAATGAGTTAAAAAGGAATGAAGATTCAAAAGAATTTTGTGGTGTTACGAGAATGCAACTACGCCAAAATTGCTAGGCGATAAAATACGTAGCTTTCACAGGTTTTGAACTATGAACCTTTGGCTGCGCGAATTTGGACAATGATTAAAGCCTCTGCTCCACCGAGATCCACCGGAGTGGTTAGATTTCTTATTTTTTTCAAAAAAATCTCACAGTGTTTAGTAAATTTTGTCGTGGTCGAGTTAGATGAAAATTGCTTATTGTATATATCTCCCTTTAGACATATTTACAATATGACATTTTCAGCAAGTGCAATAAAATGGGTGTGAAAACATCTTTTTACAGATACCCACAACAAAATACGAACGCTACAATGAATTAAGACGGCCAACTGAGCCCATGCAATCATTCCGCACTTCTTTGTATTTTGTTTGAATATGAGAACAGAATCATACCAAGAACCCATCGTGAAACAAAGCACCGAAATGAACTGTGCGATACGTCGTAGGACGGTTCTGTATGTGAGCAAACATTCTAAATCGCTGAAGGCAAATAATATTAGAAAATACAAATGCATTTGAGAGATTAAATATTACAGAATAACATTTAGAATATTTTATTTCACAAAGATTTCGAGATTCTGCATCACTCTTGTACGGAATTGGGGTGATCGGAGGAGCTAAAACACCAAAACCGTAATAAAAAGCCCTAAAAGGTTTAATTTGTCGATTATTGCTTAAAATATAAAACGTGGTCTCATGAAAGGCACACGAAAATCGGAATTTTATGGCGTAGAATGCACAGTTTCTTAGTTATGACGATGGAATAGAGTTATAGATGTAGGAGATAGAATGTGCACCTGATGCCTTCTTCATAGCTTAATCTACAAAATAGTAACTTTTTCATCTTACATTCGTTTGATTCTTTCCTGGGTGTAGTTCCACATACAGCAGCAGCGAATTTACGGAGCATGTCGATTAAATCTCATTAATCGAACAAAATTGTGTTCTTTCCTTAGTGTATTATTTAATGAAACGGGGTTATTCATATCCTATTTCCATTTATTGTGAAATGTGAAGAAATAATGTGTCAAATCTCCATAACTATCAATTCGTTTTTAAATTTTAGTATTTGTACAAGCTTAAATGTGAGTTCCATTCAATAAATTGCATACGTCCCTGAATTATGCAAACTAAACATGTAATGCAATGCATAAATACCGCTTTGGTTAAGGAGCGGATGTAAACAAAGTTTCAACCAAATCAGTTTGCTACATTCAGCTGTAATATTTGTGGTTAAATGGTCAATCAGCATTATTTGTTTTTGTTTTACAATGCGATATTAATTCATGTGATAAAGTTGAGAATGATTTGAAAGAAGGTTTAAATCACTGAGTAGAATACGCTGCGATTTAAAAAATTCATGAGCTAGTGTCGTTAAATTCTCTGTTTTCTACGAGCTGACGTTTTGATGGAAATAGGAATATTTCTTGTAATTTTTACATTTCATCAGCGATTGACATAATAAGTTCTGGAATGAGAAAATCTTCTGTCACTGTGAAAATGCAATACACGGTATACATGTCCTCAAAGAGATTCTCTTAGTTGAAATATGAACGACATGGAAAGTTTTCATTGAAAATTCTATTTATCCATATAATTGAATAATAAAAATCTACAATCTAAACTACCTGTTCTACAATTTTAAACATGTAAAAATAGAAATTTTATTAGCTTATTAATGAACATCTGGTGTCACAAGCAATGCATAACATGGATTAATAGGAATAAATTTAACATTAAGATGTACTAAATTGATATTTTGTTGCAAAATCAATATTAAGTAATTACTTAATAATATCATTTTAACGGTTTTCTTATTGCATTTTTTTAGATATGGACGTTGTTAGCGTCTTAATTCGTTTCGTTTAATTCGTTCTACACAACGTAAGACAAGTTTACATCATGCACAGTAAATATCCTAGATCTTTTAGAACATCTACTTTCACGATATTAGCAGTTATTACTGTTTAGTACGCGTAGTATTGGTACCTTAATAAATTATTCAATAGGAACAAGATACATTTTATTGTCACTTGTCCATTCAGAAGACCACAAAAACCTCATTAAAATCAAGCTAACAAGATACCGTAATATACTTTGCTTTTTCTTGAGAAGGTACCCCCGTAGAGAGGAACTGGCACAAAAAAATCATACAGAATGAAAATATTAAAGCGTGAACACACAATAACTAATTAGTACAAATACTTTTGCATGAAACAGAACACGTTATTTTTACTTGTTACTATTCCGTTTACAACGAATTATTATTTTCTTTCTACCAATTCCTTTTATACAATATTTGTGACCATTCTGATACGATGTTTGGCCACATGCGTTTATACATATCTATATTTTACAACTTGAATACACTAAATTTCATTTTCACATTTTACAGTTTTGTGTTGAGAAAGTTTAAATTCTAGATTATTAACAGCCGCATACCAATGAGGGATGTGAACGAAGGACACCACGAAGTTTTTAATCTACATTTATGCAAGGAATTAATGCTTTATCAATTAGAACTTTTATTATTATTATTATTACCTTCCTTAATCTTAAGTGATAGTTTCCATATTGAACGCTAATCGGATTATAAAAATTTCCAAACAGTCGCGATGCGTTATCATGGAAATTCCAGCAATCCTTACAGCCAAACCTCCCAAAAAACGTTATAATCTGGTAATGTAGATGATAATTATGCCTTTGGATCAACACAGTGGTTTCTGAACATGTTTTTCAAAAAAGGACTTGGGCAACAGTGTCTTCCAAGTAAGGTCCCAAATACAGACGATGCATCGCGATGTTCGAAATATTTATGACCTTTAAATGCCTGAAAAACTGAAAATAGTTTAACACAAACTTGCGTAAAATGATTGTGATATACTGGTTAATATAGGTAGAATTATTTCTTAAGAAGCAAAAAAATTCCTTGAATTATATTGCAGCTGTCTATGGGGATCACAGTTGCCATCCCCCTTGGAGTTCTACGGGTGGCGGAATGACATTGAAATGCGACTATTAATTACTAAATAATTATTTGAAAAAAAAGCTTTTTCAATGACAACTTTCCAATGAGTGTTATTGAGTTTTCAAATGTATATAAACACAATGTTATTATTCATGAGCTCTTTGAAATATGTAGCTCACATTACTTTTTTCTTAGACTAACTTATCCCAGAAAGTACGTAAGAATTGCAGTTTATTTTCTCTTTGCCACTTTTGTTTCACACATTCATTGCCTTTTAACTTTAACTTCATATCAATTCGTGACAATGGGTATTTTGACAGACGAAAATCTTTTATGCTTTGTTTACGATGAGGGGAGCAGTATCATTCTGTGGAGTTATCACCTACAACAAAGTTTGAAATTGGCAAAATCCAATAATAATTTTGTCTTTCACGAGTTCAATGATTAATATTTCATGATTGTAAGATTAAAATCTATAGGATACTAACTAAATATCTAACAATGCATCCAATTATAAATCGAAAGAATAAATTGAAAAAATATCGAAAATTCCGCAGCAGCAATTAGTGCTGCAGTCCAAGAATTTCGAGAAAACAAAGAAAAATATTGAGGTCAATACTGGTGCTATTGTCCCATGTGTGAAATGTATTTTCAACATAAATACTCCGCATATTGTGTAAACCCATTCCACATCAAATAATACTTAAGGGTTGTAAAACACACTAAAATCGCACGCCATATAATACCTAATGAGTGTTGCACAAATGTTTTCATTCAACAACATGTTGAAATCGGTCTAATTTCCCCGTTTGTTGTTTTTCGTTACGGGGCCGAGGCAGCGCGCGAGGGCCGAGGCGGCGCGAGCGCGCACGTGAGGGTTTTTGGTGCTGCGGCGGCGGGGCCTCGTTTCTCGCCATTGTGAGCTCGACGCCGGTAAGTGCGTTAGCTCCGCCAATCTGCCCCGTCGGCCACCCCTTCCCGGCGCCCGCCCGCGGACCGTCTTCCCTCGCTCGGTTCCTCGATCGCCCTACTGGCAGCAAAAACGCCCCGCTCAGCCACACCGAGGACAGGCGTTGAAACGAAGCCAACGACATTTAACGACAATAGCATTACGCGGGACAATAGCATCCATTACAGGCCCGGACAAAACCGAATTTTCAACTCCAAACGCCTTTAGAATGCAGGGCAGTAAATTCTATTTGCGATGGAAAAAGAGAGAGAGGTGAACATAACGAGGATTTTAATAGCAATATTTTCATAGTAAATAAATTATGGGCGATTTTCGGAGATAATGTTCAACCGACAAACCGAGAAACGTGAATAAAATGTAGGCAGGATAAAATATTGAAAGTAATATTTGTTCTTGTCACGTCACGTGTGTACATAGAGTGCCTTAAGGACTTTGCTCTCGAAGCTAATTGTGGGAAGCTAAAGATATACAATCTGACGGTTCTTATTTCTTGGGGAAAGTCTATTACATTCTAGAAAAGAGATGAAACTGAGCATAAAAAAGGCAGGGGGGTGGACGGGCAAAGAAAGGTGAATGTACGACGATGATAAGAGGGTAGACGGGCGAAAGCTGGTAGTTGAACGAGGGAAGGAGGTGGGTGGACCTGCAAAGAAAAGTGAGTGGCCGGGCGAAGGCAGATTGGTGGACGAGCGAAGGAAGGTCAAGGAAAGTGGATGGATGGGCGAAGGCAGATGAGTGGACGGACGAAGGCAGTTGGGTGCAAGGCCGAAGACAGGTGGATGGAAAGCTGAAGACAGATGGGTGGGCGGGTGAAGGAAAGAGAGTAGACGGAGGAAGGCAAGTGAGAAGACGGGCGAAGACAAGTAGGTAGAAGGGCAAGGCTGGTTGGTGGACGAGAGAAGGCAGGTGGGTGCATAGAAGCAAGTGGATGGACGGACGAAGGAAGGTGGGTGGTTGGACGGGCGATTAGGCATATTCAATTGCCGCGGGGAGTGCATTGTGTGGAAGCGACATCAGGATAAGCCCGCCATCAAATGAAGTATCGATTTATTTTAGTTGTGATTTTTATTACTGAACGGAAAGCTTATTTCTTGGAAATCAAACGGTGAGACTTGTACGCCATTGACATTTCGACCCACTGCGCGCCGTCCGTGACCTTGACCCTCATCGCGCCAGTAGAGGAGCAAACACTTTCTGGCAATACAGAGAGCTCACAAGCAATACACATATTCTCACTGGGACTCAAACCCTTTAGAATGTAAGGTGAACAGACGGATGCGTGTTCCGGAAAAGTCCATTTTCCGTTCATATAATGCCGCTTAAAGATTTGTTTTCTTAATGACGTAAATATATGACCTACTCAATGAAATGTAAACATTTACACACATCACCAATGAATCAGTTATCTAATTGAATGTAACAACAAGAATGGTATTGTTTACTTCTGTACTACGAGTATTATCTTACAACTAACAGTAAAGGCTTGAATTCAGATCACAATTACCTGCAAAATACGAGAAATATTTTCAAAGATAAGTACAGTTATTTGGTACGATTTTCACAATGGTTCACAATAGTCATTTGGTACAATTTGTCACAATTTTCAAACAAATTTCATTTGGTACAATGTTCATGACATCTCAATATCGATCATATAAAATAATCACTGTAAATAAGGTAATAATTAATAACTCTAGGAACACGGGAAGCATTGTTAACAATTATCTAAATTGACGGAAAATAGCGCTATGCATCTGATCATTAGCTAAAAAACACTCTTAAAATGTCTATCTTAACGAATTACTAAAATTAAAAATTAACCGTTAAATTGCAAGTCTATTTGCAATTACCATTAATTTAAAATCAATATCTTAATAAAGGGCTCTTTTATTTTTCCGATTGATTTCTAAGCTCACAGGAGACGCCTGTACATACGAGTATTATGCCAGTCAATAAAAACAGAATTTATAAATAACAATGTAAATAAAAATCATGCAAATATATTTTAAAAAATTACATAAATATGTAACAAAAATTACCCACGTCATTAAAATTTACTGTGATCGTTTTTGGAATTCACTGCATTCGTGCGTACAATTTTTTTCAAATGATTTTTTTTACGAAGCTTCTTGGAAACTCTATTCTTTCCCGTGAAAACGAGCTCAAAACCGCCTATTTTCAGAAACCCACAAACGATATTTTTTGAAAAACAGCTCCAAATTATTAAATGAAAATTTGCATATAGAACCAGGGTTCACTAGTCTATGATATTCGTGAATTCATATTTGTGTTCTATTATTATAGGACTTAAGACCGAATTTTAAAAAATGTGTTGATGTAATGAGGAAACAGTGGCAAGATTACAAGTATTATATAACAGTACACTAAGCCCTTGAGTTAACTGATAAATACAGTAAATATTACGTTCTACTTTTTATGTGTAAATTAATTCTGAGAAAATTGTTCATTAAAGAGTATGTTGTTGAAAGATTTTCATGACAAAATAAGTTTGTTTTGCATGTGTTATGGAAATGAAAATAAATGGGGTCAAAGTCATTCAGATACATAGATTCAATGCTACGAAGCGCATTAAAGGCAGAGTATGCAAAAAATTAGTTTTAGGTGTACAAGGTGTGATGAATAAAAGACCGGACTGATTTTATAACTTGTTTATTTCGATAGATACAACTTATTCGAATTTGTTGCCCTGAAAGTAGTTGCCTTGGCTCACGACACATCTTTCCCAATGTTTCTTCCAGCTCTCGAACCCCGCCTGGGAAGCCGCCTTAGGGATACTCTTCAGGTCCGCCGTACAATTGGTTTTGATGTCCAAAATTGACTCAAATCGGCGCCTTTTCAAGGTTGATTTCAGGGTAGAGTTTTGTCACCAGTTTTAATGGTTTTCAAAAAAAAGGTTCGGCGTTGGCTCGATCCAGGAGCTCCTGATAAATGTCCACACGTGTTTGTCTTTGCTCAGCAGTCAGCACTCGCGGGACGAATTTTGACGCGACGCGCGTCATGACTAAAATTTCTGTCAAAATGGTCTGAAAGGATTCAAAACTAATGTTCACCTCATCGTCTATCTCCCTAATAGTTAAATAGCGATTTGCCCGCACCAAATCGCTCACCAATTTGACGTGGTTGGGGTCTGTCGATGTGGAAGACCGCCCCGTTCGGAAATCTTTATCTGTCGAGGTTCTGCCCGATTTGAAGCGACTATACCACTCAAAATACTGGCTTCGACTCATTGGTTCACCCCCAAAGGCTTGTTGAATCATTCTGAAGGTTTCTGTAGCACTTTTGCCAAGTTTGAAACAAAATTTCACGCACACACGCTGTTCCTCCTATTCCTTCATTCTCGCCGTTGTACGAGGTGACGAACAGGTTCACGCAAATACCGCAGTTGCTGCTTAACGGCTCAACCACAAACGCGACAGCTGCCGTTTTACTTGTCAAATGTGTCCCTGGATGGCGCAACCTTCCTTGTTTAGATCCGCTGAACGGTTTGCGCGCAATAAAATCAGTCCGGTCTTTTATTGATCACTTTTACTTTTATAAATGTTATATTACTGTAATCCACGCACTAATTATACGTCAAGTGATTCGGCCCCGTGAGACGGGAGCTTCAGAGATACTACCTTAAGCTACTTATTAGAAAGTAGACGGTACGTGGGCAATAAGACTGTGGATTCGAAATACGCGTAAATCATGAATGTTTTAAAATGTGGTGTGGATGCATTCTGAGTCTCTTCTGTATTGCATCTTTACCCTAAACCTTTGATATAATCTTGGTCTGACTTGCAAATGTGTATGAACAGTGTTTGTGATTGAGGAACTGGATGCATCTGTATACTCGTAACAGTGTCACCAATAGGAACCAAGATAGGGCCAAGGGATACCAAGGGCAAATATGTAAAAAACCAGGTCGAGATACGTCTTCTCGGCATTTGGGGATGTTACCTATGGAGCGATAGGAACCGCAAGTGATAATGGTTGTTCACTTACGCTCCGAAAGAGAAGTGCTGGAAGAAAAGTGGGACAAAAAGTAAAAACAAGCCCAGACTCAAGGGAATAGGAAACTAAATGGTCGGATAAAGTCTGCGCCATTCTATCGTACCACTCGTTTTCCGGGTTGTTTTGTTGTATACTTATGAAATTATCATAATCATAAATCATAAATCTCAATTAATGAAAATTATTTGAATGATTTTCATATTGTAATTTGCCAAGGAAAATGTAATTAAGAGAGTCTTCTGCACATTCTATTTTATACAATATTTTTGTAGCATAACAACCACCTGCTTCAACAACAAAAGAGTTGAGTTTTCGCTTCTCATCTCCGTATCCTATTTCAAGACAACTGGCCTCATTTAAATTCACAACCGGCCTCTCTTCCTCCTTAGGCGTTACAGACGTTACAATTAGTGTCATCCATTTACATAATGTGTTCATTCCTCTCAGAACAGCTGCTTGAGTGTAGTTCGTATATTTCTCCTAAAAGTTAAAAAGAAGGAAGAGAAGAAGAATGAATCGGGGAAGGGAAGAAGAAAGAGAAGCAAGAGATAGAAAAGGAGGAGGAGATCAGGGAAAAAGAGAAAAAGGTAAAAGAGAAGATAAATATGACTATGAAGGAGAAGATAATGAGGATGAAGGAGAATAAAATATTATGAAGAATAAGATTATAATGATAAAGAACAAGAGATAAAGGAGCTTTTGTCTTAGCGCAAACCGTATCTTCCATATTAATTTAAAGAATATTAATGTACTCTGCCCATTCTATTTCTCATTCATGAAGTCCCAATGTAGCGGAACCTCAACAACTATTGCTTTTTGAAGTTATTTACCATTGATTTATGCATAATTAATTTGTTTTCCTTTTCAGCAAACTGACAATTACAAGATGGTGTCGTTCGCTTAACGTATCTATGTTCTAAAGTGTGTGAACTGTTCAGCCAAGTTTATTGCAAAAGAGTTCCAGACGCATTGAATATGAATGATGGTATTTAGATATTCAAGGATAACAAAGCGTAGATAGAAACTGGAACAGTTGTCGAAAGAACCTTATATAATGTAGATTAGTTGAAAATCAACATATTTAAAATGGATTAATATTTTTGAGTAAAAGATCGAGTTACGGTTCTGTGATCTACTTTTAGACTCATTCTGCTTCAAATTCCGTTTCTGAAAACACTTATTGATATAAGAATCAACTTCAATATTTTTCCAAAGAAGATAGCTTGAAAATGAAGCTGAATTAAACTCCAAGTTCCCATTATAAATTTTCCAGCCAAGGTTTTCATAAATTTCCTCTAGAAAAGGAAAAAGAAGATGAAATAATACCGTGAGTTATACTACACATTAAGAAAGAACGGAACATCTACGAAAGAGATCTCATAAGTGGAAATAAGAATCAACGGACTTCATACAATATATATTGTTTATAATATTGTAGTACAGCAAAAAATAAATCTCAAATATTATTCAATTTACGATTTCACCAACACGTTCAAAATGATATTGGACTGCTGAAATTTTGTTCTCTTTTCTTCGATGATGAACGTGGCAAGGAATATTTTTTCGACAAAATCGTATTGTAAGATTAAGTGAACTCCATTTCAACCTAACACAATTATAGAGAAATTCAACATATGACAATGGTGTTATGACACTTAAGATTATTTAAAGCAGGGGTGGCCAACTTTTCTGTACATAAAACCTACTTTTTATCTTAAAAATGTGTCGCGATCGACTTGTCGCAAGCGTAGTCCAAGGGGGAAGAAGAGGTGTGAAATGCATATTATGTTCTTACACTGTGTTTCAGTATAAGGTGCATTCCAGCGAGGTATTGGTAGATAGGTAAAATATATGTTCAAAACTATTTCTTTTTTAAATCATCCAGTCTAGACATTGCGAGTGATCGACGATCGACCAAAATTGGCTTCGAGATCGACCGGTCGATCGCAATCGACTTGTTGGCCACCCCTGATCGAAAGGACACTGATTTGAAATTAACTGTGAATTGGTTTTTAGAAAATTTGCTATTTTCCGGCGGCTATTTTCCTCCCTTGCGGGCCCGCCCCGGGTGAACTCGAGAGCGGGCCGCACCCTGGCAGCGGGGCGAGGCACACCAGCCCCGGCCGCCTCGGCTTCGCGTGCGGCGCCTGTGGGGCAGGGCGGGGCGGGGCGAGGCGGGGCGGGGCGAGGCGGGGCGGGGTGGGGGCGAGGTGGGGTGGGGGCGAGGTGGGGTAGGGGTGGGGACGTGGGCGGGGGGCGTTGGCAGCGCACGAGACGCGCCCGAGAACAAAGCGGCGCGCGCGCGGCGCAGGCACGGAACACGCGGCCGCACCTCACCATGATTACTTCGCGACCCGCGGCGGGCGCCGCGTCTGTCGATCCCAACGAGGTAGAAATCTGTAGTGGCGATGGGCTCGCAAGATTTAAAGCTTTTTCAAAAGAGATCTGCACGTCTTTTCTCTGGGCAACTCCACAACATGCGCGCAATTGTGAATTCGACAGAAATGTATTTAAAAGATAAGTAATTTTTAAAACTTTAAAAATTTCGTCCAGCTTAATTTAAAGAATGGATTAAAGATTCACTTGTTACTAGTACAATTTAAATTTACGAACTTCACACCTTGTAATACTTTATTTTAGAATATTTTTACTTTTGAGTAGGACAGTTTTTTTTATTAATATTTATTAGTAACACTTTATATTATATTTATAATTCTATGAAACTATTCTGGTTAATAGTAATTTGAGGTCAATCCACGGTACCAAAACGTTGAGTTCCCGAGTGACTAAATGTGCTGGTGAATTTCAAATTCAAGACCATTTCGTCTATGTGTACAAAGTTACGTTATATTTAACTGTAATTATTCAATTATCTTGTAATATAATTTGCATTTGTCTCAATTTTTCACTTAATGATTTTCGAGCAAATTATGGACTGTACAAACAAGACTGTCACTAACTCTGTCGACAGAAATACGTAGAATTGCATAATCTGAACACTAAAAACTAACTGCGTTTAATTAACAAGTTGTAAGATTATATCTAACTACAAAATTAATTAAGTAATTATATTTTATTCACTGAAATCCTCTTCCAAAAACTTTAAGTTCATTGAGCTCGTAACAAAAAGAATTACAGGTGTTTATCTTCAATAGTAGCTCATAGTGAACCTTAGCCAGGCCACAATTAGAAGACATTCGAACTCAGATTCGTCCAGAAGGGACATTTTCTCGACTCTCATTCGCACGGATCCCGCTCTGTTTATCGTAGCGTGGAACCCACGGATGCTGATAAAACCGCGGCCTACGTCGCCACCGTTGACATCCCCAGCGATATCACCGTCTCCTCCGTGGAACCCTCGCTGCGACTTCTCCACTGACTCAGCCATCTCTCTCTCTCCGCATCCGCGATCTCCCCCCCCCCGCCTCCGCGATCTCCTCCGGCGTCATTACTGTGCCGTATCCTCCATCTCTTCCGCTGCACCCGCGATGTCTCCCGCTGCCCTGCCATCTCGTCACTTCTCCCTAATATCTCTCGCTGCCTCCGCCATCTAGGGGTGCGACATCCATGTCGTCGACGTTTTAACATCGATTTTTTAGAGCTGATTCATTAACACCGGTGTTTGATGCTCAATGTTTTGATTGTGGATGAAAAAACCCATATAATCTTATTTTGTAAAAGTTAATATATGAAATGCCTGATGATACCACTGTCAATTCATTTGTTCAAACGAAGCAAAGGCTGTAGTGCCTTCATCGAGCAGGCTATCTCTCGCCCGAGAGATAACCTGGTCTTTCCTCTCAAGGAGAGGGCTGTCAAAGCACTCGCTGTGGCCTTAGGATCTCCCCTCTCCGTGCTCTTTCACGGCGCAGAGAGGAAGCTCTGATCCCTTGAGATGATGCTGTGCGTTTAGGCTCCGCTTTTATAATTTTATTTTTTACTTAAGGGCTGAGGCATTAAATTACTCCCCGAGAAACATTAACATTAGAGGTTAATAAACCAGTTTTCAAAACATCGATGTTTAAAAAGTCGATGGTCGATGCTTTAATTTTGAACACCGATATTTTAAAACATCATTCTTGGGTTGTCGATACTGCATCCCAACCGCCGTATTTCCCTCAATCCCTCCCGCTACCTCCGCCATCTCTCTCTCCCGCCTCTCCAATATCCTCTGCCGCCACCGCCATCTCTCAAGCGACAGCTGCCATCTCGCCCCCTTCCCCACTCTGCCATCACTGACCCGACGTGTCCATTGTCGGGTCCGCTGGCTTCCACACCGCCACTGCTACTCGCACCAACTTCCTTCTCCCCGCCGCCTCCGCCTCCGCGTCGGAAGTGCCAGCCGCCGCCTCCGCGTCGGAAGTGCCAGCCGCCGCCTCCGCCGCCGCCGCCGTTGAAGCCGATGAGCCCGTTCGCAGGCGCGGCGCGGCGCGGCGCTCCCGGCCATAAACCTTCGCGCAGGCCGCCGCGCCGCGCGCATCGCGCCCGGGGCGTGACAGGCGAGAGAGCGCCGCCGAAGGCGTGAGACGCGTGCAGACGGCGCCGCCCAACTGCGGAAGAGGAGTTGCTCCTGCTTTCGTTTTCGCGGGCGGATATTTCCCCCCCAGTTTGACAGTTTGTGACGACGGGATCGGGTGGTGACTGCGTATCTCCGCGCTTTCTTCAAAACGCAAAGGTACATTAAAACGAAAATACAATGAATGATTTCACGAACTAGATTGGTTTCTTGACATGCTCAATGAATGTTATCGATAATTTACCGCGAACTGAGCGCATCCAAAGCTAAATTTCTCACGTCATAATAAAATGACACTTCGCCGACATGATTAGTAAATAAACATCCTCGTCGATTTTGGATGCCATATTTGTAGTCATACATATCGAATATAAATTGCACGACCTCGCATTAAGATCTCTTATGTAGTACTTTGTTATTCATGATGAACGATACGCCTGAGAACAAGATTTATCCACTTTTTTGTAACCTGGACACAGCAATAAGATTTTTTCTGTCAAAAATTCGCGGTTTCTCGGCGCACTATTCTTACGAAGTAAGGGCGAGAAAGTAAAAATAATGTTCAATTGTCTTTACCTCCTAACAAATTCTGTCGCTGATGCTTAACCAAGTATTGTTTCTTTCCTTACGGAATGCATTGCTCGTTTACAATATGAACAACCACCTGCACGTCGAATGATCAAACCAGAACGACAATTCTCCAGCGATAAAACGCGCGGGTAACTCATCTCTAATTGATTCACAGAAGTCAAAACAAAACTTGCCCCGCCCCCCTGTTGGCGGTGGCGCGAGCGCCGCGGAGGGCAATGTGTTGCGTCCGAAGCGCGCTGTTTGTGGAGACGTCAGCGCGCGCAGAGAGAAAGAGACAGAGCGAGAGAGGGAGAGAGATAAAGACCACGCCTCGCGTCGTCTCGCGTCGCGGCCTTGTCCGCGGTCCGTCGCTGCCACGCAAACACGCCCCCGCCCCGCCCCGCCCCCTCCGCGCCCCGCGACGCCACACCACGCGCGCCTTTGCTAAGCGGCGGCGAAGCAGAAAGCAGCGCGCGATCGGTTGCAGACGCGGCGGGGGAAAAAGGAAAAGAAATCGCTGGGAAAATATAGGTTAATAAAAAAACAGCAACAACACGATTCCCGTGTGTTTACAGAGACCGGGGAAGCATGCTGGAAAACTGCAAGTCTCATCTTGCGAAGATTTTATCACTAGATTTTCATACAGACTATTTTATTTCTTCCAGTCCTAATTAGTATGTTTGTAATCTCCACTTTTCATGACATTCCCAATACATAATGTTTACTTAGGCTCCATGACATTGTATTTCGATATGTAATCTTCATGGGCTTTTTCGACAAACAGACTGATTGATCTTAGATATTTTTAGGCAATGTGGATAATTGTAATCTTTCCATACACAGAAATGGATTGAGGTCGTATATGATGATTAGGAAGAAGATTATAAGCATGATGACTACAGAGAGGACATTTATGCCCTAAAAATCGTGAAATATTCTTTTAAAAACACGAATTTATGTCCTAAAAATTCTAAAATATGCACTTTTATATTCAAATTAAACTAGAAATATGGACGTTAAAATTAACAATATTTCACTTTCTGTATAAATCCTTTCTGATACAATTCAGGAAAGCATGTATGGAATGAAAATATATATTTTTGAGAAAACATAATATAACCTAGCTTACTTTGCGGGAGAAATAATTGAAGTAAATATGCGTCTTAGCGGCGGCGATGGTGTAGCGGTTAGTGTAACGGAGTGCTATACCCAAGTTCGCGGGTTCATTGCCGTGGAATTTTTGTAGGGGCGAAAAAATCCTTCGTACGCCTTCCTTCGGAGGAGAAGTAAAGGCGGCTGTCCCATGTTAGTAGATTTACTTGCATGTAAAAGACCCTCAAGCCTAAATGAAGCCTCTGAGCTAAATTCAAATCGCCGGTTTCATCGCCTCAGTAATACCTTCTTTCCGCTCTATCCGGGGAAAGGAGTGTAGCGAAATTTGCGCGGTTAGACGGAAGGTCAGGCCTCATAGCCTGAGTCTCGCCACGTAAAATAAGGCAATTCAATTAAAAAAAAAAGTCTTAGTGATGTAACTTGTATGTCTTCATTTCTTTTGTCTGGTTTAAAAAATATATCAAGAAATATCCTATTTACATTTACTAGAAAAGAAAAAATTCAAACTGTGAGAAGCTCTTTCTAGACAATGAACGCTCACAAATAAATAGATTCTATGAAATCACGAAATGTTTTACAGATAAGTCTCTATTTTAACTAAATATGCAAAATATGCTCATATAATTACTGCAATATGCACCACCAGGAAAATTTTGCCAAATATGCAAAAATATGCACTTAAATATTAATCTACATTGCCAATTTTAACCAAAGTCAAGGAATTTCACTTAACTATGCCCTGAAGCAACGAAAATATAGGCAAAATCATAGAAATCCTCTCCCTAATGATAACTAACATGGCTATTAGAACTTCTGTCTTTCTGGTAACAAGAAGCCAAAGCAAAGATTGTTATTGAAGATACAAAAATTTAATCATCATTTTTTACGAACAGTAATACTTTCACTGATGAATATTCTTCAGAAGAGAATAAAGAAAAATGGGACAACGCAGTAGCTGATATTTGAATTCGCCCAAGACTACTACAAGTAGTTCTTTTTCTTTGAATTATTCAAGTATTTCCCACTAATACGGTAGTATAAGAGTAGCTTTCTACTATTTTGCTCTAATATGTAGTTTTGTGTATGAATGTTGTTTTTTTTCATTTCTGTGTTCAAATTATTGAAAATAGTCGAAGTTACAAAGGTATTAAATGTAGGTATTGTATTGGTTTAGAAGCACTAAGCTACCCTGCAATTCTGCTAATATGCCGATCCTAAAATGGAAACTCGTTTTAATTTTAAAAACGAAAATAAATACAAGCAATCTTGAAAAATAAGAATTGAGTAGTTTCTATTATAATGACGAACACAGGAAACATTAAAGCGGGAAGGCTTTTAGAAAACTCCTTGTAATATAGAACGAATGGCACATCATTTATACATTCTAATATCCGCTACATAGAAAGAGCAATTTCAGGGAGGACAGGAAGTTCAACCCCGATCAGATACTACATATTCAACAGCATTCACGATACATATGCAAGAGTGCTGAATGCCCCAATAAGAAGGCAGGAGTGTCTCTCGCACGCACCACGGCCGCCTTGCTCAGAGCTCCAGCTCCAGCCCAGCTCCAGCCAGGCTCCCGGGAGGCCCGGCGCCTTCGCATGCTCCAGCCGCCCTCCGCCGCCTCCGCTTCCTCGCATCCTGCTGCTCTCCTTCCGGGAGCTGTCGTAGCGTTCGGAAATCGATCAATCGAGGGAAGCTTTCCCGGAGCTTCTTGCAAAAACATTTATCAAGAGGCGCCGGAAGGGAAGCGCAGGGAAGGGAGGGGAGGGAGGGGCAGATAAGCGCGGGTTGGGGCACCCGCGCGGGGGCGTTCGCGTCGGACGCCGCGCGCTTAGGCGAAGAGGGTCGAGGCGCTCCAGCCTTCGAGGGCCCGGGCACCGGCCAAAGGCACAGTGCGCCCGAACGGCGTAACTATTCCTTAGACCGCAATATGTGTCGTGTACACCTAACAAGACCTCCAAATAAAAATTACACTTTTTCAAAATGTACCTGAAGATTAAACAATGAAATATATTTATAATGTATCTTAAAAAGGAGCTCTTAAATTTACTAGGTTCTTCTTTTTTCAAAAGTGTTTCGCTAAAATTCTGTTTTAAATTTATTTGCTGAAAGTACGTTAAATACAACTCCTATTTAAGGTACTTTACCAACTTCCCTCCCCGCTTTAGCAGGCCTATGGGGGTGTCCCAAGTGTCCCGTTTGTCACAAAGTTTCCATGACGTTTCGGTTTATATTCATTGCTAATTTTGAAACCGATGTAGTATATCTCCAGTACGCCCCTTTTCCAAAATGCAGTAGTTTTGTGCAGATTTTTTCAAAAGATTTCTTCAATTCTCGGAGACGATTCTCTTATACCACTTGACACCACAATCACAAAGCGAAAACATGCACGCCTTACGCAGAACGTAAATACCTTAAGCAGCCACATTCCTGTCATGCAGTCTCCGCTTATGTAGTCTGATCTAGTGGAAAACCAATTTTTATCTTTTTCCGTGATCCCCGAAAAGGTGCCAGATTATAACAATCGTTTTTCAGTTCCCTCAGTTTTTCTGTAGTATTTGTTTGTGCTCCCGTCCATACATTTCGGGCCAGTGTGCCGGCCCTCTTTGATGGTTAGGATTCCGGGCGATCCTTCTAGTAATACGCAATACGTTTTCTTGTCTCCAAGATCCACCAAATTTTTCCGTTATGGGCCGACCCTGATAGTTCAGGTCGGCCATTTTATTAGCGTGCCGTAAAAGTGGGTATTCGCTGTTGAGCGGCGGATCATCTCACATCAACCATCTCTTGATCCCCATTCCAGTGGATCAATTATTGGCACTTTGGACTTAAAAACGAAGTTTTTATGTGGACTATTAAGAAGAGTAGTTAGTGGTCAGCAGCAACATTCAATAATATAGTAAAGTACTCAAACCCGGGCCACCTTTTGGTCTTCGAATATTTTTAAACCCAATTTTCCGCACAATTAAATCACAATAATTGCGATGCATACTTTACGTAGTTATAAACATCTTACATTCTACTTAAAATGATTGGTCGAGTAGTTTAAGAATAAAATATTTTTTTCGTACACATTACATTTTGTGGAATAAAAAAAAGGTCTCCTAAGGTGAACCCCCCCGCAAACGTTTTAAGAAATGAGTAAAACTAAATGAAAAAATGCAAATAGATTGAGCTCAGTATAATTTCACAAAAATTCAAGTTCAACATCTTATACATAAGAAATTGTCTTATATATGTCTTGCACATAGTCTATATATTCAAATGAAACAAAAGTCACATATAAAAAACACTTTTTTCGCCTCCGCACGTTCTACATGAGCCGAGAGTAAACACATTTGGCACATCACCCATAGTTCTCGTACAGGTCTCCGAAAATGTACTCCGCAAAACATGTTCTCTGCATCTTCTTTACCTAGAAGGGAAAATATTCATGGTAGAACTTCCAATGCGGAAGACGAAGAAGCAGAGAATATGTCGTTTGATTCCTCGCGAGAGGTGGAATATTCCTTTTGCTTTTGCTTAACTTCAGAATTTTTTAAAATCTTTCTCTTTTTTACTTCTCTGGGATTAAATTGTGATATTGTCTCCTGACCTCTTTTTTCTCCCTGCCCTCTCGAACTGATAGGCTTTAGTGTACGATCTTGCTTTTTATTACACTTCTAATGTACCAAAGTGCAAAATACCTTATTGTTTTTACAAGACGAAAAGTTGGGGGGCTTGCGCTAGGAACCTTCAGGAGACGGGGAGGGGGGCTCGGGTTACACACTAGCGTGTTTATATTTCAAATACCAATGACATGTTACAAGGCAAGTAAAATAAATTACATTACCCTCAATCAATAGCTTGTAATGTCACTTTCAAAATAATTTAATGGTTAGAAGGCTTACTGACAAAGTAGAAAACTCAGGAAACTGAGAAAAAGCACTTTAAAAATCTTTACTTTGCACTGATCGCACTGATTGCCCGGCAACAAGTGAAAATGAAGACACTACCGCTTGACTAGGTCTTGAGTTTGCAAATAAGTACTATTTTAGTGCGTTTCAAACATGCAACATCACTCTACAAAGCGGTAAATCAAGGGGTTCATATTAGGAACCGGGCCTGGGTTTGGATAATTTCCTCTACATGTAAAATGTGACTTTTAAAAAAATAAATTTACCCACTAGCTTATTGAGCGCAAGCTTAAAAAGGCGAAAAAGTACAATTTACCTTTTCAAAAGTATCACACATCTTATCAGACATCACTGTTCAATTTTAAACTGCTTTATTATACTATTGCGACTCAAGAGAGAATTTTTGATACTTGGAAGCATTTACTCTCGCACGAGGTTGCGGTGGACTATTGCTGTACGCACGCTATGAGGGGAAAGACGAGGGGATCGGAGGCTCTGCGCAGTCTGTGCACGATTGCGAAGATATTCCTCCACCATCATCTTAGAAACGATCGGAATAATTTCTGGAAAGCGACAAGCCACAAATGTTAATTTACAAAATGGCTTTGTTTGCTCTAATTGCTCGGCTAAGATTGGAAATTCGTCTGCGTGCTGTTTTAACTTTGGAAATTCCTAAGAATTTCTGCACCCCTGTACCACAAATGTATCTCGTGTCTGGATTTTGTTTATATTTTTCTGTTCAATTTTTCAGGAAAGCTCGATGAAACTAGTACGTGTATTGGATAATCATGCAAATCTCGATGGGGAAAGAATCCAAATGACGTTAACAATTTTTTTTTGTTTTCTGAATACACGTAGGTGTACTAATGCAATAAAAACATTTGAATGAATATATCATCCCTTTTCATAATGGAAGTACTTGCATTTCAAGAATAGAAACAAACATCAACCTTTGAATTTCCTTTGATTTTTTAGAATTTGAACCTTTGATTTATTAGAATTGCCTAATACATGCTACTTGAGCACATTTTCATCCCTTTTCATAATGGAAGTACTTGCATTTCAAGAATAGAAACAAACATCAACCTTTGAATTTCCTTTGATTTTTTAGAATTTGAACCTTTGATTTATTAGAATTGCCTAATACATGCTACTTGAGCACATTTGCTTGAGCCAGAAAATTGAGAATAGGAATATACAAGCCTTGAAAGAGAGAAAATGTTGGTTTTGTTATTTAAGATTGATTTGTATTCCACATTGTGCCCAGTTTTCTCCCATTTTTTTCCTGTCCTCCAAAGAGACAGTCCATAAATGTAAATATGAAGTGTTAATTCGATCAATCTCTCAAACGATGAGTGGTTTCGGATATGAAAGTGTGCCCAAAAGATTAAGCATTCAGATCAAGAGAATGTGATAACACTGACAAAAGACATGAATATTTGTTCTACAAGAATATATTTTTAGAGATATCCTTTTTTCTCATCTCTCATTTTTTGTGATTCACATATTATCTGTTTCATGAAATAACTCTTTGAAAATGTTTTTATGCAAAACAACCAATATCAGTCGGTAATATCCCAAGTTAATCAAGTTAACCAAATATTAATTTATTTATAAATGGCATATAATTATTTTAATTATTAGTTAACCGATTTTCGTTTGTAAAAAATAAAATTTAAAAAATCCATAATGAACTTCGAAGTCATACACTAATAGAAGTAACTACACTCCTACCCAAAGTACTCATGTCTGTGATATTTTCTGTAAAATAATATTACGATTCTCTGATTATTTCAACTGATTTTCAGTTAGATGTCTTATCTTCCAGAAACAGGTCAAATATCTTTCAGATGTAAAGAACTTTGCGGCAAATATCCTACAGTTCTGTACTTTGACTTAATGATAAAAGCAGTGATAATAATAATAATAATAATAATAATAATAATAATAATAATAATAATAATAATAAAGGTAAAATGATCTGAAACGTCGCTAAAGTTTTGATGAAATGCATGGGAAGTGTTGGGATAATATATCAGTTTCAATCTGAAAAGGGTATCCTGTTACAAAACTACAACGTCTGGTATATCCTTTTTAATCTCTACCACCGGAATGCAGGCTCGCTAATTCAACGTTGTCATTCAGAACTTGGTATCTAAAAGCGCCTCACTTTATAAAAAGTTATGAATACGTCTTACTATTTCTCATGTCTAATCGGTATTGATTCATTGATACATTATTAATTCAAAAATACCGATATCATTCCAACATTTTCCACAATATATTTTCTCCCAAATAGCAGCAACTGCTCTCATGCCGGCTTTGCTGTTTGTCACATGGCAATGAGACCCAAAGGACTAGGCGCGCGAAAGTGATTTTCTCCCAGCAGCCCCCACTCGCGCAGAGGATTAACGATCTCCTTAGGAGCGCGACCGCTGCTTCGAATAACAAGTCTACACTCGACGCGCCCCCTCAGAATCCGCGCTAGAAACGGGGAATTTTCGGAAAAAGAGACCAATCTTCCCCTAACGCTGGACTAACGTTAGTAAAATATCACTCATTTTCGATGATCTTGGCTGTCCGGGTGACGCCGCGTCGAAGGTTGTGTTGCTGCTCAGGGCTGGTAGAGGAAGACCACGACAAGATGGTCGAAACGTCGGCAACACAGCCTTCGACGCGGCGTCACCCGGACAGCCAAGATCATCCACATGACTCCGGCCGCGGAAGCCTACGACTTCATCACTCATTTTCGTAAATATCGTAATTTAGAGAGCATTCTTCAGCGTTCTCCTCTCATTCTTCCTTTAACGCTTTTTTCTTACTTCTTTTTTTCTTTATTCTCTCACCCTTTCTCCATCTATTTCTTCTCTCCTTTCAACCATTCTTTCATCTCTCATTCCTCCATCCTTCTTCAACCTTCCTTTCATCCCTCATCCTCGTCATTAGGTCCTTCCTCTCTTTTGTACCTTCTTTCATTGCTTCTTTCCTCTCTTTTCCATCTTCCTTCTAACCTCTTCCCCTCTCCATTTTCTACCTTCCTTCGTTCCTTCCTCCCTTCTCCACCTTCCTTTCATTCTGCCCTTCCTTCTTTTTCCTCTTCACTCTATTCTTCCTCTCTCGCGTGTCTTCCTTTCATCCTTCCTCTTTGGCCCTTTTTTCTTCTTTTTTCTTCCTTCCTTCTCTTCCTCCTCCCTTAGTATTCCCTCTATTCTTCCTTCCTTTTTCTCCCTCTTTATCTCTTCCTTCCTTCTTTCTGTTTCGGTTTAGTCTTTGAAGAGCGGCAAACTTAAGAGACCGCCCAAGGCCCAATCTCCAGCTAAGGTCCCGCGTGTTCTCGTCCTCTTTTATCACATTAGAGAAACGTTTTCCTTCCTTTCAAGAAGGAAAACATCATTATTCCGGGAACTTCGGGACCTCCCCGGTGTGAATTGCCAAATCAATACTCTGAGCAAGCGACGTTCAGAGAGAAAGACGAGGTACAAAAGAAAAGCACAAACAAACAAGAGAGCACTCGCGCAAGGAATAAAATTATGAAAGCCATTATTATTTAGACTTCACCAACTTCAACTGACAGCATAAAAGTCGGCAAAAATACACAAGGAGCGTTATTAGGTAAAAGGTTACGTAAACATTGATAGATCAAAAATCGGTTAAATAACACTGACTTTCTTCATTACTCCATCACGAATCTTGATCTCGGCTTAACAGTACCTAATTCCCTATTCAATTGAATATACCAAAAGGAAAAATAAAAGCAGTGATTCGACATTCGTTTGTAGTACGTGCACATGTTTTGTTTCTTTATTTACAAAATAAAACAAATTAGGAATATTATGATAATCTATATTGTACAAATTAATTTGAGTAAATACTTGAATACCATTGCACGCAATATCACTGCATCTCAGCAAAAGAATTAAGGTACAATGTATTTGGAAAATAATTTGAATGCTTCTCTGCAATACTACCAGTGCCATCGTAGCGGGATTTCAAACGGAGTCTTTAAAAGCAGCCGACCGCTGGCCCGCCGCTTTCCCGTTTTGAGGAGCCAATTGTTGCCGCGCCGGCCGAGAGAAGCGAATGAAATTATCGGAGGCCGATATCGGACGCGAGTAGCAGGAGGCAGGGGAAGGAGTAAACTTGGCGGAGATCGTCCGCGCGCGCGTCGCAGGAGGACCCAGCCGCCCGCGGCGCGCAGTGGCTCCAAAAGCCCCAAGGGACTTTATATTCCCAAATAATACAGTAAAATCTACGCAGGAACCGATCGGGACAAAAAAAATTCCGGTTTAGGGAGGTTTCCGTTTTATGCAAGGTTGTCCACTTTATGACTCTTGTGATATTGATATTTTCGTTCTGAAAGTAGTAAATAACATGACTTTAAATTGTTGATTAAAATACATTAACGTATTTACGGAAGTTACCAATAAGTGAATATAAACGTTGTTCATTGACAACTTCTGCGTTTCGCTCGCTTCCATAAGTTTGACCTTTTCAACTAAGGTTGTTCTTGTTCCTTGTTAACTTGTTTAACTGGTTAAAATTTAACATTGTTACCAGTTAACATTGTTAAACTGGTTGTGAAATTCATAAAAACACACACCACCTCATTGCCTAATGGCTGCAATCGGGCTGCTAGCTGACTCAGCAAACAATGCGTCACATCCCAGACTGCAACGTCTTCCTAATACCCTCGCAAGGCCTTGAGTAATGCGTCTCTGGCCGAGGGGTTACAATTATCAACGAGAGGCGGGGGCGCGTGAATAAAAGCCAAGCCTGGTCACCTCCCCATGCTCAGAAAGCTGGGAGAGAGGGGATTCTTCTATGGATACGCCTTGAGAGACAAGCGACTCCAAGGTCGAATTCTACGCTGACTACTGAAGCGCCTCTCCTTCACAGTGCGGCTGCCATGACCAAATCGCGTGTCACAGGGACAGAGAATTTAAAACAGACTTGCAAATGTATTCATTCCATTAAGAATATCTTGTGTCACTCTGCCATTTGCATTAAATTCTCAGGTATTTCGTTTTATAACGCTTTCTGTCTAGTACAACATGAAAAACCTTTCCGTTTCCGCGTTGGACAGGTTCCGTTTTATACTGTGTAAAATTCCATTTAACTTTATGGACCGGAGAAATTTTCCGGTTAAAGCAGGTTTCCGACTTGCACAAGTTCCAGTTTAGACAGATTTTACTCTCCTTTAATTGAAGAAAACAAATAGTTAAAGAAAAATACAAAAATTATATGAATATAGTCCTTTTTTCATTTAGAATATTTCCATTCACTTTTCAACACATGAAATAAGTCTGAATTTCACTTGTACCAATATTTTTCCCTTTTGAACACAGAGCAAAGAACATCGCAAATACGCACATAACTGTAGGATACTGCTCTCTGCTTTTAGTTCTTATAATTATGATTTGCTTCCGTGTAGAAACGAGACATTGATTCAAGTAGATGCGAATTAAAAATGTTGCATGTATCCTTAAAATCTATTTATAGCATAGGTTATTACACGGAATATTAAAAGTTTTCAAAAAAACATGTTCCTTCTTTTTATCAGTAAGTGCAACATTCGGCCCATTTCGGATCCATATGCGGCGACCGCTTGACAATAAGGCTCTCGGCTGAGGAGGGAGAGTTAGTATTCATTTTGGAATGCAAAACTGATATGAATTGTAGATGGAGTAATGCCGTGCAAGGAAAGGGTGCGCGGCAACTCTGAAGGGTTGCGGGGTGAGAGAGACACAAGTGCCGGTTTCTCGAGTGCCGGGATTTCCAGCCAGCTACTTTTGCTAACAGCATTGCAAGTAAAAAAAATGCATGAAATTCCAATACGTTACTACTTTGCGGATGGTAGATGGCTGAAGGATTGAGGGGGAGGAAATTTATTAAGACATACACAAATATTTATCTCTGAATATTCGTATTACATTTTTCAAGACTTGTTTCATCAGAAGTAAATTGATAATATAAGAAATAAAATTATCTCACCTAGTGTTTTCAGTAGCCAGATTCTTTCTCTTTCACGACAATCGTAGGACAAATACTCGATTATACAGCAGACATTCATATCTTTAGTCACATTTGATTGTTACTGACATTTTATTTGGGTTAGGCTTGCATATGAGTACGAAAATTAATTTGTTGCACGAGAATAATCGCCGGTTTCTGAAAATAGTCAAAGACGTATGAGTAAATATCTATTGTTGCATGACTGTCTTTTCGCCGCCATCCTTTCATAAATTCTTGCTACATAATAATTGTGAGGTAATTATTGGCCGTTGAAAATAATTTTCGATTTCTGGTGTGATAAGGAACATCCATTTCTAAAACTAGCATATGGCAAAAATAAGTGAAGTCATCATTCCACTCTCAAAAAGGAGAATAGTTTAGTGATGACTGAAGAATCTATTACATCCTGCTTAACTGAAAAAATGGTATTTCGAAACTTCGGAAACTATACGACAAAAATTTGTTTACGTTAATTCAAATCTTGGTAATTATTACATTACTTGAGAAAAGATATTGTGCTATTTATTTTAAATTAATATAAAACACAAACATTCGACGAATTTCATTCTAAACAAATCGAGAACTTTCCGGATTCGAGTATATTCGAGATCCCCGTCGAATAAAAATTAATTGAGGATGGATTTTCTGAGCATCGCAAAAATAAAAAATATTTGTGAGACGTCAGATCCGCATAAGAAAAGCTGAAGGAAAGGGGGATTAAATAAATGAGCAAGTCCGTCTGGAGGAAGTCTAGTGTCCATAATTCTTCCGGGCGCTTGGAGGCCGGTAAAGTCATTAGCAAATCCACCGCCCACCTCTTGAAGAATTCATTGCATTTCAATTTGCCGCACGATCTTGCTGTCGTTTTTAAAGGTTCGTTAGTCATCGAAGACGGCTGCAGGACGATCGACCAAATTCCCCTAAAGTTCCGAGCCTTCAGCCCTGCACCAGGTGATGTTTGAACGTCAATGTCCACGCCTTTTATTTAGAAAGATATCCTACAATTTTGAGTAAGTCTTATGCGAAGAAATATATTTTAGGTATAGTGGTACAATATTGTGATGATCACGTCATTAAAATTGGGCACCCATGGATTACATTGCAAATTGGTTTTGTTTTCTTTTGTTTTTGTTTTCAAGTAAAGGTAACAAAGGCAACTTGCATTGTACCCTGTCTTTCGATACAATGACTCGAGTGGTAGGAAATCTTGGTTTTATACAGAATACATATGAACTATTCGTGATCTTTTACAACGGCAAAAAAGTGCCGCTCGAGTTTCAAAGAAAACTTTTGCAGATGATGAAATTTTCCGACACTAATTATAAACGCAAACAAACGCTAAATGTCAGCTAAAATTGCAGAATGCAAAAAGAAAATTACTATTTAGTGATGCAACCAATTTACTTACGTTTAACATCAGGTGACTAGCATTTTATACGAATGCAAAGACAGAATCAAATCATTTAGATTTATGAGTAAAAAGAGAAAATTTCAATTGTAACGAGAACTTAAATACACAATTTGTTGTAATACTACAAACGTGCAATATTCATTAAAGAACATGAAAAAAATTATGTTGTGCTCCAACAAAAATGCCTTATGAATTTCCATCTCTCATTAACTTTCACTCAACTGAATTTCATTTCCGCGCTTGCTTGAGAGAACTTTTTGCTTCTTTCATTTCCGCATTTTTTATTCCATTATATCGTCGACAAACCTAAATATTAACCTGAAACTTCTTGAATTGAATTCTAAAAAATTACTTTACTAATGCGCCTTCTTCAAAAATATATATTTACGATATATTTTTGCTGACAACTCTCAGTAAAATGTAAAATATAAACGTATTGTGAATTTCGGCTGAGGGCGACTTTACCAAAAATAACTAATTTTTCATTAGTACAAGAAATTATTCATGTTGAGGCAACGAAAACTAAGATAAGTACGCTGTTTTGTGAATTTTGATTCTTGTTATTCACTATGCATATTTCATTTTTTCCAATACGCGACTTAATACAATATCTTTCTAACTTTAATATAAACATTTTAGAACAAGATTAGACTTAATGGAAAGAGAATCCATTGGAAGTTATGTAATTAGGCTAATATTTTAAAGAAGAATTATTTTTGAGAAGAAATTGGATAATTGCTCTGCAAATTAAGGGTTTAACGTTTTCTGCCTTTGAAATAATCTAGTTTAGACTGTAGAACTTCTTACTTAATAAAATAGAAGAATATTTCTAATATTTATCTAGGGTTATTCGTGATGAATTCTATTTCTTTAATCAGGGAATTAAGAAAGATATTTAATAGTATGTTTTGTTACTAACCATTTTAAATTATAGTATAAGATATTTGAAATTTCAAAGAATACTTATTTCAGTGAATATTCGGCCGAAATTCAACACTTTGTTAAATTTCAAGATAATTAAAGAGTTGTCTCCCTTAATATCAATTAAATAAACGCAAATTCTATCTTCAGTGCCAAATCATCTGTTTTGATGGTGTTCTTGTTCTTTACATTCCGCTGACGCAACGTAAATTGATACGAATGCAAACTATGCCAAGTCAAGCAATGAAGTTGTTATTGCTACGTTAAAACGTGTTTTCAACAATCTTTGTTCTATCCTCCTAAAGAATTTTAATAATCTACCGGTTTACATTTCACGAGTGAAATGGAGAAGATCCTCGAGGTTTCCTACCTGAGCGTGTGGAGGCGATGAAGATCTTGACGAGGCGCGGCGTGGGCCACTTGGGCGACGTGAGGTGGCCCTGCAGCACCTCCTGGATAATCTCCTCGTTGTTCATGTTGGCGTTGGCGGTGGCGGCGGCGGCGGCTGCCCGACGGGGCGGAGAGGGGGCGTGGTGGCGAAGGTGGGGGCGGGGCGGGGCGGGGCGGGCGGCGCGCGGGGCCGGCGCCTAGCTCCCTGCAGCTGCAGCGGCTGCTGCTGCCGACGCGCCGCGCGGCGGCCGCCGCCTGAAACACAAAGCGTTCATGGACACACGTTCACGCAAAAGTATTTACTACTTACTAATGCATTGTCTCAAAATACATAACCTCTTGTAGAATTCAGGAGAGTAATATTATCCTGTGGACCTGTTAACCCATAAAAGAGACATGTCTTTTGTTTGTTACATATGTATGTGTTAGACACAAATGTACAGAGACGATGCCACTTCATTAAAAATATAACATTTAAAAATATACACACTTCGGCAATTGATTTTTTATTTTACAATTTTTGTTTATAATTTACAATTGTTGTATTTAAATTGTCGTATTTAAAAATAATGTAAGTTTCGTGCCATTAAAAACTACAGTGAGACTATATTTGTGCTTTCTATTTACGAGATTGTATCACTACCTATTAAAAACTCTTCCGAACATAAAGGATGAAACTAGTGATATTAGTGCAGCACATACTTTGTCTTCTTATTGCTAACAATTTCGTAATATTATAATATGAGGAGTCCGGAGCTTTCGGGACAAATCTTCTGCCTAGAGCTGTACAAATTCAGCGAAATGCTACTACGACAAAAACTACCATTGCTGCTAATAAAACAAACAATAAAAATAATTTTAAAATTTCTTACTTACTCTACGGCTTTCACTAGAGAAGCTCTCAAAATGCTCTCAGAAATCACTACTCATATAATACCATTCATACCATGTAATATCTAATATTGTAAAAAAGATTGCACTAAGAAAAAACGCGAGCTTGAAATGTTAAGATGTGGAATAATTTTCAAAGAAGTTGAACTTTGATAGAAATATTATTTAAAATTACGAGAAAACAACTAATTTTTTGAAGATATAGTACGTAAAATGAAGTAAAGGTCTAATATTGACAAATAGATTGCACTGAGAATGTAATCTCTAGCTGTAATATTATAAGCGTTATTTTCAACTTTAAATACGCAAATATAAGCTTGCATACTGCTTCCCAATATTAGGTATTCTTGACACTAGTAAGAAGCTGATGCGTTTCTAAATAGTTATCTCTTCATTTCGTCTTATTCATTTCGTTTAAGAATGATAATTCAATCAGTGTCATTGGGAGGGGTTGGGATTCCTACTTTATTCGAATGTATAAATTCCAGGACACATACAAAAGTGCCAATTTACATTCAGGTTCTCGTTTGCTTACAGCACTTTGTGTTTCATTCGTATAAGAATAAACAAGAGCACAGAATAACATCAAAGTATGCAACAAGATTCAATTGCTGAAATTTACATATTTTGCATTTCTGTGCAATAAAATATGTAAATTTCTTGCACATGTTTTCTACAATTTCGTTAGTTTGCATTAATTTTTCTTAAATCACCATATTTCATAGCATTGCATACCTTGATACGGCGACCGTAAATGCGGACATTGGTCGTCGAAAAAATCACTTGCACTACATTGTTTCTTATAAAGAAGACACCACGAATATCCGTCTGGCCGTGTGTCCGTTTGCCCGACTAACCGTCTGTCCAACGTTAACGTTCCCGCACATAATATGTGTAACATTATATGTTTAACATTGACATGTAATATTGCATTGTCATTTTTCAGATTAAGAACAAATGATGGATATATCAAGTAGGAAAGTTTGTCAGTGCTGGAAAGGGATCATAACATCATTTCATTTTACGCTGCGCAGTCTGGTGATGAGAGTCGAGGGGTTTCATACACAGAAAACTATAGTTGAACTTAGGAAACCTATACAACAAAATTAATAAATTAAAACCACACAATATTTATTATAATGTTACGGACCATTTAATAGTGTCAAAGTACAAACTTTCATCAGAAACATTTTTTATTCTAATTCATCAGAAAATTATGATTTACGACCTGCATTGCTGCCTAAAGAGGATGGGACTCGAAATGTCAGTCACTATTACAGTATGTACTAGAACCTGCAGTAGAACAAGAATGACTCCAATGCTCATCGTTCTTAGAGGAAGGGACCCAGGCCACACATAGATGGCGCTAACGCTGCGGCCCGTACGCCCGTATATGGTTTACAGGGGAAGAGAAGCGAATCAAAATCAGGATTTAGGTAAAGGACATTAATACACAATGTGCTAAGAATCCACAACATGCCATAACACACAACATCTTTGCATTGTGCCGAATTCGAAAGCATAACCCCGACATTACGCGTACGTGAGCGCAAATGCCCCTAGCTCCTGCGCCAGGTTTGCCAGAAATAAAAGGGAAAGGATTAAAAGGTGATTAATGGAGTTTGAGAGAGCTCAGCCATGGCACACACGCGCTCATCCACGCCCTATGCCGGATTCGAACCCGCGTTCTTCGAATTCGAATCAATGCTAAGGAGATTAACCTTACAGATCTCCGCTATCCAGGTTGGCTATAGTAATACAGTAATTTCTTTTAAGAATATTTACTTGAATGAGTCGTGTTGGTCATATAAAGTTTGCAACTTTGCAAAGTGAAACTCTCAAAAATAAAATAAAAGTTGCTCATAAGTATTCCTATTAAAGTTCGTCAGTCACGATAAATATATTTTCGATTTCAATAAAAAGAATTGTATTATGCTCTATAAGTCAGATTTTTCTGTGGGAAGAGGAAGGGTGACACCAGTGAATATCTCCTCTGCGCCTCTCGTGTGGCAGCTCCGGAGGCGGCGGGCGCGCACTGTGCTACCCACCACGGCCGACGCACCTCGCACGTGTCCACGGCGCGCCAGGGATCACGCTGCTGCGCCGTGGCTGTCAAGCGCTCATGTACATAATAGAATTATAACAAGTGGATTAATAATAAGCACGTGCCTGGGGCTCCAACAGTGTTTTCAACAATAATTCCCAGTCTCCAATTGTTTAAAAACATACTTTGCATTATTTATAAGCTAATAATATTTTAATATAAAATTACTAAACTGCTTTAGTTGACTTTGTGTGTTGAACGTTTCAACAGTGTCAGGTGCCGCATACTTTGGTCATCCTTAGGGTCTTTTAATATATTTATCATGTTCTGCATGACAAGGTTAGTAATGAACGTTGAAACTTTCGAAATGAATGCAGAGGGGGAGTAACGTATTCATGTGGCCACTCTCTGGTGCTGCTTGCGCATTTAACATGATAGCCTACGATTAGGATTGAAACATCGATCACATATAATGAACTGATGCGTTTTCCAAACGTGTTTACGTCAAGAATTATTTATCACAATGCAAATGTTTATATAATTAGTTTTCACTTAAAACGTTCAATAATTTGGCGCAATTTAAAAAAGTGTTTCAACTTCTTGTCAAGTTATCCAAGTATTTCGTCAGACACGAGGAACTTAATTACTTTCATAGCTAGTTCAACATACTCATCGATTAAACCTCCCAAAAATCAACAAGCTACGATCTGCAAAAACTGCAGCGTGGTGAAGGTAACCATTAACTGACGGGACCATCGAATAGCGAAACGACCTGCACACGTTGTACTATCCCGGGGGCAAATAAACACTGCGGTAGGCAGACAAAGGGACGTGCTGTTTTCCATCCTGTCCGAGCGGCGGGCGCGGCGAAGCAACCCGTGAGGCCAGCGGGGACCATCACGCGGGGTGGGGCGGATAGGGACGGGACTGGGAAGGGAAGGGGCGAGGTGTGGCGGGAAGAGGAAAGTAGGGGCGTAGAGGGATGTGGAGGGGCGGGAAGGAGCGAGTAGGGGCATGGAGGGGTGTAGGGAAGGACGGGGAGGGGAGGCATGGAGGGAGGCGGAGCGGGACGGATAGTGACGGGGTCGCGAAGAGAAGGGTGAGGAGGGTCGGGGAGAGGCGAGGAGGTCGAGGACGAGCGGGGACCGCCTGCACGGAAAGGGCCCCGTCGCTGCCAGGGACAGCAGCAGCGCAAACACGAGCGCCCCATGCGAGCCGTTCTTCGAAACGGACAAGGGAAAACAACGCGGGTGGCAGTCACGCGCGGGGAGCTCATTCCAAATGGACTCGCGAAAATGCGCTGAGCTGTGAGGTGTGGCCTCTTCCTGAAGGACATTTGCCAAAGCCATAAATACTGCCATTGGTAAATATTTATTTGATAAATCAATAATACAAACAAGAAATAAGTATAAATTACTTGTTGAGGATAGTTAATAGTTTTCATTTCGGATGCTTGATCTCTCGATTTCAAAGTAATACATATTTCATAATGTGTAATAAATTGTTTACTTGATAGAAAGTGCAAAACATTGAGCATAATAAACATTTGTTTATAGTGACATCAACGATTTTGCAAAAAATTATAAATCTGAATTCTGTTTTCGCTTAAGAATAAATTCTAGTGGATAAAAGAATTAGGTGCGCATGAAACAATTAACATTTGTGAACTGTAGATTTGTTAAACGAATAATTTGCTTGAAGTTTACACAAATCGTCAGAATGCTAATATAGGACGAGCCTAATAGTAAATCAGACACGGCTTATACATTTACGTTTTCAGCAGAGATTACGATCTAAGTTTGTTCCCTTGAAATTGTAAGCAAGGACCATCTGCATTTCCGACCTTGAATATGTAAGCAGAGAAAAAAATTTAAGAGTGGTGGAGTCGTGAAGTTTGGTGTTTGTTTTGTCTCAATGGCAAAACGTTTCATTCTATTTGCTTTGGATTTCCTACAAAGCTGCATACAATGGTTTGGAGTGTCTCGCTTTGTTTGAAATCACGTTACAGTAATCAATCTCCTAGTCACTTAATTTAGCGGATTTTCTAACAATCAGAGCGATTTAATGAAGCTTTGAAAGCATGGCACTAGTGACCCTGATTATTTATTGTTCTGTGAAAAATATTCAAGTCAATAAACAAATTTTCAATCAAAAATCATAGTATTACAGTAATACAAAGCAGACACAAACTGTAAATAAATAGTACCGTACATACCACCGAAACTTTCTGGCACTGATTTATCTCTATTCATTAAAGTCCCTGCAAGGTCAGTAGAGCTCCAAATATCAAAGGCGTAGCTGAGACTGCCGTAAAACTTAAAAATCCAAATAAAAGAACTAAAATCCAAATAAATTTCAATCTTTTGAAAGCCCAAGCAATTTTGTCATGAAAGATCGTCGCTTGTAGTAAAATCCCCAAGCCTCCTAGATTCTAACTTGGCAACATAGAACGCTGATAGAGATTCCTTGAATTCGAATTGAAATAACTTTAGTGACAGTAAAAGGACGACGACTAACGAGAAAGGAATGGTAGTAATACGACAATTAATTTAATATTATAATTTGGGGTCACATTTTAAAAACATATAAAAATTTCCCATAAAAATTCATAAGAATTATCCTAAAAAAATTAAAAGATTCGTTTCAAACAAGCAGAGCCTCTAGTTTGGTAAGATCAAGGGGAAAATATCCACTTTTGGGAAAATATTGTTTATGATTAAGGAACAAGTTGTTCATAAAGAGTCGGTTGGATAGACTGAGGGACAACGAACTGAACTGACTGAACGACTGAACGAACTGACAGGCGTTCTGAAGAAAAATACATTTCTTTACCAGGTACTTCCCAAAAGATGTTACCGTCAAAATCTCGAAATCGATTTTTTTGCAGCATTATATCATTAGACTCCTAATTTTCTGGTGCGTTGCATATGAGATGGAGTAAACCTTATCAAACATCATATTCCGTATCATTCAGATTTGAATGTGAACGTGTAAGGGATGGACTTTACATGTTCTGCGCGTGCAGCACACCCGTGCGCCTCAGCAAAGTCAGCACGATCGGAAAAGCGGCAGAGAAGGAAGCTGCGGCCGGAGCAGAGAAGAGCCGGCAGATGCAAAGTCGGCAGCGGGGGCGTGAGAACGCGTGCGCGGAAACCGCAGCCTAATTCCGAGCAGCAGGCGGCGCGGCGGCGACGGCGGCGGCGGCGGCGGCGGCTGGCAAAAAGCGTCGGGGCCCGGCGCGGCCCGGAGCAGCGCGCGGAGTGAGAGAAGCCGCCTCGGCAGCTGCGCGGGAGAGGCCCCGACGACGTCAGAGCGCCCGCCGCCGCCGCCGCCGCCGCCGCCGCCGCCGCCGCCGTCGCACCGTGGCGCCGTAGACGGCCGCCGCTGCAGCGCGCTGCACAGTGGGCCCACGGCCGCCAAAACGACGCCGGCAACCTCTGCGATTTCGGATCAAACGTTCCAAACCACAAAACGTAAAGGAAAATATGATTACCTAGGACAGTGTTGTCAAGGTCGATGCCACGAGCGGGAGTCCGTTGCACGAGTGCCACGACAAAATCGCCCCTCCACGCAGTTCATTACCCCACCACCAGAGACAACGCCATCCCTATTGTAAAACGGGGGAGTTACTACTAGTTCCCTTTCCCGACGCTAGTTGCGCAGAGAAGCTCGTGGCAGGCTACGGTGCCACGACGCTCTCCACTGCCACCAGTAGAAGACCTTAACACCACTGATCTAGGCTATCCGGAATCAGGGACTACCCGCGTTACTGTTATGGTGGCTGACATATTGTGGCCTTCCTTTGTACTGTTATACGCTCTGAGGAAGGCCACAATATGTTGGCCGAAACGTCACCCTTCACGAAAGAAACGCGGCTCGTCCCGGATAGCCTACATCAGGCTCGTCAAACCACTTCCCCAGACCCGAACTAATTTCCCCTTAAAATTCAGAAAGGAGTGTACATTCGCCAGCTGAAGCGGCGCGAGGTGCTGAATAGTGGCTGAATACGAAAGCATGTTTGCCAGCTTTTTCTACCAAATAACCGAGAATTGTATTAAGTTTATTTTCTTCACTGCTTATTACTATTTGATGTTTATTTTCTTACTAAATTCTCCCTTTTATAAACATATTTGCTAAGTGATAGGAATATATTTGAATGGCGAATTCTTTCCTTGTTTTCGTCGAGTGCTATGTTATTAAATCATTAAGTTATTTATTGCATTTAGGAATATTGTGAAATAAACTAAAAAGTTTCTATGTGTTAACAATTCTCGCTTACGGACGGACAGCGCTTTTAACAAACAAGAAGATCGGTTTGTTAAACCTTCCAACCTGAACGTAGAAAGTTCATGCTTTTATATCACTCTTCAGAAAAGAGGATTACAAAATCAAGAGTATTATGATTCAAATTTCTTAATTTTACTCTCAATTGAGGATCTGAAATCGCACTCATTATTACTTCATTTTAATGGATCGTTTCTTTCCCTTAAAGAAAAAATGGAAAGTAATATAGCTAAATTTGAGACAATAACTGTCAAGTAACTTCTCCCAAATACAGTCATGGCCTAGGTATCCTGAGACGTACCGCCTCTACGAAGGAATTTGTACCACACTTACTTTTAAATCTCGCGCCAAATTCTCTGGACGCAGTGCCCGCGAGTTCTAGTAAGCGTGTTACCTTGCCCGCGTCCTTGACATGCCTGGCCGAGATAGAGGCTGCGGAAACTTGCGCATTCGTATACAGGAAAATATGTTTGTTTCTTGTTGGTTATTGATTCTCGATTCACTATTTGAATACATAACATTGTCAGAATTATTTTATACAATCAAAAAGGTGATTTCAAAATAAATCGTAATAAAATAATAAAATAAAATAAAATATTTAGAAATAGATGTATTCTCTTTGTCAGACTGTATTTGATATTTTACTTTAGGATAACTGTTCTATATATTATATGTAATTTAATATATTCTAAATATTATATTCTATATATTATATGTAATCCATAATTGCAATAGCAACGTTTCGGAAAAAAATTATTTCCATCTTCAGCCTTAAATATCAAAACAAATAAATATATTTTAAACAATGGTCTGATTTAAAAACAAGAATTACAGAATACCAAATCACTATACAAAATGCAACGAGACAAAATCTTTTGATCAAATAAACCTAAATGACAGAGAATAAGAGGAAGTAGGTAGTTTGAGAGGACATTACAAAATCAAGTAAGAAAGAAGTTAGAATTAACAGTTAATAAGAGAAACATCTTAATTTTGTGAAAAAATACAATAGTCCATCACAAATTAGTAAATTTATTAGATCCAACGTATATATTCAAACAAGATGTTTTGATATATAGCCTTTGTAACATTAAGCTAGGATACAAGACATTTTTTCAGGCTAAAATCTGTAACTCCTGGAAATTCACGTGATGGAATAATACATCAAAACATCTTGTTTGAATACACAGGTGGAATCTAATAAATTTAGTAATTTGCACGTCTGTACGCTTACGTCACCGGGAGGAACGGAATACCAGACTACAAATTCACTTCGTGCGACTGATAAAATCAGTCGTAACGAGAAAACGGACAGATGTAAGACGAGTAATTTGTGCGCCATCGCATTTATCTTGAAGTAATTTATGGATATGACTTATCGAAAACTTTTTAAAGTAGAAAATAGAAAAGATATGCCAGGTAAAAATTTGAACAGCTTTCAAAAAAAAAGCCCATATCACTCAAATAGGAAAGCAAGAAGCACTAAAAATGGCGGAAAAGAGCACGATCGCTTGAATCAGCACCTGTTCAGCTTATCAAGTCGAACAAGCTCAAAAAATTACCAACTGAGCGCTTCTGGTATGTCTGGGGCTGGGTCGGCGACTACTCTGGGGTGGTCGGAATACCGCGAAAGAAATGTATATTTTCACTCTAAGAATATGGTGTAGTAGATCAAAGACGAACTAACACGTGTCACGTATTACAATCTAAAGCATAGTTAATTCGTTCACAATTATTTAGGAACGGCCAAAATCACTATTTCCTCGTGATCGTTAATATTATGTAAAAGAATGTCACTTGTACCAATCCTTTGCCCTCTTTCACTCAATGAAGTACAAACTACAAAATATATCAATCATAATATATTTTATGAATATTCATTAATAATACTATTTTTTATTCAGATTTCAATTTATAATTTTCCCTACTCATTATTTTTTTCATTATTGAGCACTGAAATTGAAAATTGTTTTATTTTTATTTTTTAACCAGTCGAGATAATCTGCAATCAATCAAATTTGGAATAATTGGCTCATATATTTTAAAAACGGGCGTCTTTTCGTCCCTTTGCGAGCATCTCGCACCTGCACCGCAAGCTCTACACTCCAAACCCACTGTTCTACATCCCGCATTGCACACGTCTGCACCCAAGTTCAAAAGGCGGTCGCAGCTGGCGCGTAGAACAGGAGTTTGTTTATGAAAAAGTTCATGAACAAAATGTCAGTGAGAGCGACAGTGACTGACGTTTGCGCAGAATGAGCAGAGGGATATTATAAGTAGAAGTAATCTCATCCCCTACGTTCCAACCACGGCAGCTGATGTGTACCACGTAAATGCTAGTCCTTTAATGCACGTCAAGATTTACCCTTCATTGATAAGGGTGTAATTCACCCTATGTCGGTATAATGTAAACTGTGCCTATCTTATACTTAATGATTGGTTAATAAATTCATCTCAGGACAACAATAAAAACGATCGTCAGATTACACCAACAGACGATAGAGGCAATGTATGATACGATTCCGACATTACTATCCGTACGTTTATATTTTAACGAATGCATCCACAAATCCAAACAAATCTCACTTCAGAAAGAATGGTTGTCGCTCCGAGTACACACGCTATTCTTTAGCTATTATTTACCCAAGAACTACGTTTGGTAAACGTTTCACTCTTCAGTAAATAATTTCTTTGACAGTCGCAATAAGTCTCAAGAGCTTTGAAAACCACAGCGACTGATGTTCTTTGTTGGAGTTGTGGTTTCAATTTCAATTTCACACAAATCATGCGTGATCTGTAGATAAAACTGTTTTCTCACAATTTTATTGTTTTAAGACAACTACCAATACAATGTACTAATATTAGTTTGTATATATTTCATATTCATACGAAATGAATATATCAGATATACACATTTGATTACTGCTTTGGCGAGTTTCACAAAAATCACAATGTTTTTTTCTGAAAAAATCCTTAAACATACATTATTGTGCGTAAGTGTTGCTGATAGTTTTGAAAGCATCCTTTCTAACAAGAAAACTGCATTCTCAGAGACCGAGATCAGAGAGAGCGATATTTTTGATAAAACGAACTATAATACTTTTGAATACAAAATCATAGAATTTAATTGCCATGACCATTTGGACGACGATTTTCAGAAAGTCACTGGTGACCTCTGCAACGGGTCATAAACTGCGACTTCTTTTGTCTAAGGACAATTCATTTTACTAGAAAGAAATTATTTAACCCGAGGATAAAATTCGAAATCTACAAGTTTTAAATTTAATTAAACGATACGATACCAAATGTTATTGAATTTAATTAAATGTTACTTTCATACTAAAATGAACATAATATATAATCAAAAAATTGCATAAGCAATTAGAATAACTCAGTTCAGAAGAATGAAAGCAATTAAAAAAAACATCTGGTCAAGGACATACAACTTCAAACACGCATAGAAGAAAACATTTCCTCTAATACCACAATAAAAACAAAAACGATCAATTAACTTCTTAACTTACCACTAACAAGATGTGACATCCCCGATAGTGTTTATTGTAATGCGTACTGAGGCCTTAACCGCCCTCCTCTTCCCTACCCGCCCACTCCACGCATCGCTTTCGTAGGATGTTGCAATATGCGCCTGACGAAACATTTTTTGGGCTCGCGTGAGCGCATGGGCAGTTTCGGCGCGTGGCGGGGCTCCCTGGGCTGAAGAGCGCGCCGACGCATCGGAAGGAGGCGTCACAGAGGGCGCTTGTTGGCTGAAGCCTCGCCCCGACACAACGGAGATCCGTTCGCGCAGGAAGGATAAATAACCAAAGCGGCGCCCGCGTGCCTCAAGTGCGCCGGAACGCTTCCCGCCGCGGCGCGCGCATTACTTATTGATGAATTGCCTCATTGTGCCGCTACTTGGCGGTGTTGGTGTTTCCCGAATTTACGAGAATTTAAAGTTTTGATATAGGCTGTTTATTGTACGATATTTTAATCGTTGACATCAAAAGCATGAAAATGTATGAAGTTTGGAAAGTATAAAAACTATTAAGAGTGTATATATACCTTCATCACCTATTGGTCAAAATATGGATCACATTCCTTAACATACAGACTTCTAAGTAGGTATCTGAAAGTTTTAACGTAAATGGTGTGATATCATGTTATAAGTATTTTTCTTGCCCAAGCTTCATGGCGAATGTTATTCACCAGAAAATAACACGCTCAACGAAATTCGAAGAAAATATAAGACTTTGAAATAACGCCATGCTTAATTGCAACCAGAAAAAACAAAGAACACGAAGAAAACAGTAAGAAAGAGAGAGAAGGGGGAGAGAGGGTATGTGTGTTTGTAAGACAGGGAGTTGTAGGATGTTTTCTCAACAGTTGCAAAGGCACTCTCCGAGTACCTTTTCAGCATTGGGAAACTAAAAGTAGAATACGTTTCGATTACACAGTTCTTGCTTACGGCACCCTACATGTTGGTGTACACAAGGAAAATGGAAAGTACATGAGAGTCCTTCACGAATAAGGAAAGTTGAAATCCCGCTCACGTGAATCCGGTCGAAAAAGTAACGTTACGCAAATTTTTTTTCCCTATTCACTTTGAAGGACGAATTGCTGTATGACAATTTACTAAATTCAAATTATTTCCTTTAATAAATATATATTACTAAAATAAATTATGTTTTGTCTAAAATCTGTCATTTCCAAATTAACAATGAAAAGAGATCTGAAACAAGCCGAATCAATTTCTGAGATTGTAAATTATTTCAGTTTAATATTCAAGGAACAACTGCCTTCTCTTAACTTCATATGTTTCACAGTTTTTACAAATGAACCAAGCAATCTTGTACAGTCACCAGACAAAAATTCTAAATTTTATCAAAAGTTAACAAGTTCGTATAAAAAACCTACAATCATTTTTAACAAAACGTCTTATCTGTCCTTATCTAAACACTTTATGTTTAATTGAAATTAGGTGAGTATTCTACATCTTTTGTTGAATGAACCCAAAAGGTATAGAGGCTGTAACTACGAGTACATTAACTCAAATAAAACAAATAGTTACTCGAGAAATATAAAATGGATAAATTGTGAAAACTAAGTATTTCTTTCATTTTCTTGTAAAATAATCCTAATCTTTCCATTTGGCCTATGTTAACATAAGCGAGTGATATTTGAGCATTCAATGAAAATCATTTCATTGACATTCCTTCTTCAATATCTAACTAAGCCTCCCCGATGTATTATTACTAAGCTGCTGATTTTTTCCTATTTGCCGATTTTTATCCTTCAATTAAAAATGCATTATTTTAGTTTATTAATTGATTTGAGGCATTAGTAGTATTATATTTTAATACAGCTAATGCTTCAAAATGAATAAGTAACCTTAATACTGCGTTTTAACCTAAAATACTGCGTTTTTTATGCGTAAGCATAAAAATAGGCAAATAGGCAAAAATCCGCAGCTTAAGTATCACTTCATTTGCTTTCTAGAATCAGATTTCAATACATCATAATACTCGTTTCATCCGAAATGACTGACGAAAACTTGTAGAGATAGCAACGAAAATATTAAAGGATCATTTTCTCAAAACGCAACGGCTTACTAAAATCAATCGTTATCAATTCATGGGCCATTCTTGTGGCGTAATGACGCTAATTCCGCCCTTTCCACAGACGCAGGGGCAGTAAGAAAAGATAGTGGTGCTACGGAATGGCACCGACTTTTCCATATTGGTTTTCCATTTCTTTTGGTCTCGGCTAGCTATTCGGATTTGCCACATAATCTTACCAGCTGCCATCAACCGCCTCTCAAAGTACATTTTTTTGGCATTTTATTAATTTTTCGGTTTCTTAAATATAGAACGGAAATATTATTTTAAAAATATTAAAGAATAGTAAAACCGCATCCTAAATGGCAAAATTCTTCGAAAAATTTGGAGCATTTTTTTAAGAAAATTGGTTTAAGCGCTTTTGCAAATTGCAAAATTTTAAGCTCTTTTTCACAGAAACGTTTTGAGTGTTCGAAACACTTCAGTAGAAGTCATTTGAAGCACTTATATTCACAAATACAATAGTGTTTACAAATTGAGGGAAATGTGCATATTAACGGCGTGATAGATCTTTCAAAAAATTACAATTGTGTATTTTTGGTAAAACAAACAATACCCCAAAATTAACGTCATATTAAAGAGTTCAATTTGCATTATCCGTTCGAAAAGTTTGAAGAAAAAATTTGAAGCCATTCACGAGAAAATGGCGTTTGAGCGTTTTTGAAATGCACAATTTTGAGCTGGTTTTCATAGAAAACCGTTGAGTTCTCGAGAAACTGTGTATTACATTATTTAAACAACATGTATCATAAATATAATAATGTGAACAAACCACTGCTAACATAAATATTAACGACATGAGAGACAAGTCCAAAAAATTATATTTTTGTAAGTTTTGAACAGTGTCGTAGCGTCGGGGGACGCTGAGATATAATATTAATAAAGAACTCTAAATACTGTGTTGATAATCTTACAAATGGTTCATTGAGCGAAACACGTTTTGTATTAATTTTAAATTGATTTCCTATGATTGAATTCGGCGGGTTGTTGAAGCTGGCCCGTCTGTGATTGCTTGGAAGCCAAAATGCTTCTAGCGTCTGCCGCGAGATTGCGACGAGCAATGACGCATGCGCAGATGGCGAGTTCACCTCTCCCCTCTTCCCCCTGGCCCAGAGAAACCCGACTGCTTTACGCTAGCATCCACTGCGGAAAGAAGCTCGTTTGTGCACGAGAGCGCAGCACACTTCAGGCGGTCAGTAAATTCTCTCTCTCTCACTCACTCACTCACTCGGGAGTCCCCGCTAGGTCATGGGCACAAACTGTAGAAATAGTGCCTGTCTACTATTTCTTAATTAATATCCAAGAAATTGAATTGTACCTTAAATAAATTAAATATTATTTTAGTCTACAAGCGGTCTCATAGCCATTCGCGTATAAGAATTAAAGCTGAGCCATTGTATAATTTGCTTTCAAGACATCGGCAGTCCTGATTGCTGTGAGGATTTTGTGGGAAGCGCCTACCCCGTCGTAAGCGATCGAGATCGTGGAAGTAGTTCCAGTGAATCTGCCTTGTGTTGCGTTCGCCACAAGTGAAGTAGTTGATAGTGACATTTTGTGTGTTATGTTGAACATTCCCAAACGTGCCAGTCACGCTACGCCACTGGTTTTGAAATAACAAAAGAACAGAGCAACATGGCATTTATGTCATCTCATAGAGTACACTTAGTACTATCCCTACCAAAAGTTTAAAGAAAAAAATTGGAGCCGTTTTTGAAAAAATCTTGTTTTTGTATTTTTTTATTTGCAAATATTGCACGCAATATAGCGCGAAAACGACTAAAATTTTCAAAAAATGTGCATAATCATAATTAAAAATTCACATTGGGTAACAAATTTTATTTGAAGGAAAATTCTCTATCTGCAATTTTGCAGTTGTAGGAAAACGTCGAAAAATTCGAACTTTTGCAATTTTCGAAAATTTAGAATTGATCGTGAAAATTAGACCTATGCCATCTTCATAAGTCTACATTATCCTATTAAAAGAACTTTAAAGAAAAAATTTGGAGCCGTTTTTGACAAAATTTTGAAAAAATTTGACAAAATTTTGACAACGGCAATTTTTCATTTTGACAACGGCGCTCGTCATGTAAAATACCCCCAACTTTTGAAGAAAGTTTTTCAAAACGGACGGACGTTTGGAAAAGAACCACTGTTTCGGTATCAGGGGACCCCAAAACGTATATTTCCCTTAAAATCTCGAAATCGATTTTCCGCAGCATTATATAGCTTTCCCTAAACTACGTGTATTACTCTGTATATATACGTATGTATACGGGAAAGTAAGAAGCGCCAGCATCTACGTCCGGAGAGTCGGCGCGGGGGCGTCGTACCAGTCACCGTGATTAGCCCAGTGGCAGGCCTGCGCGCAGGAGACTCAGTCCTCATGAATAATGGCCTTGTCCACGGCGGACGCTCGGTGACACAGCTCTCCGATTGGGTGATAGGCAAACGCTCGTAAATCCACGTCGATAAACGCTCTGTTCGGCTGCATGACGTGTGAGCCGCTCACCTGACCCTCTCGCTTCCTCTTGAGAAGTCCGTGCTCAGACATATCCACCCAGAGCGTGAGATACTACGCTCTGTGATGTAAGGCGGACTCCTGAAAGGTGTGTTCCTTAAGTGATGGATGTTCGTTTACAAATAGCTCTTGTACCTGGTTGCGGAAAAACCCGTAGCCCATGGTAGGTCGACGCCAGATCTCGCTATTAAGCGCAGGATGATCATCGCCGACTCCCGAGCAAATTAAACGCACTACACTTACGGGACTAATGACCTTAGACGTTGACGCTCCCGGATTCACTAATCAATCACAAACAGCTCTCGTTTTCATGTGTTTGGGCAATGAGTAACCTTTCATTCGCGAAAAGGAAGTCACCCGCCTGTAAAGCGTTTCTTATTGGGCATTCTCTCCACCGGTTTAGGTTGTGAAAAACGAAATACAATGAAAAACGATGACCATTATTTTTTAATCATTCACTAAATCCACCATTTTTACAACGAAAAGGAGCATCAACAACATCGATAAACCAGTGAAATTGCACAATTACTAAGTCTCGAAAGCACACAAATCAAGTTGGATGCTCTCTATGTGAACAAAAAATTGAGTGTATGGACTGCCCTAATTGTGGTCACACGAAACAGTTGGTGCAAATGACCCTTGGCCACATTTCCCATCCCCTAAGAAAGCTGTCATATCGCGGCGTTTTTGCCGAAAATCTACGACTTACAAACCATCGTCCGTCCGTCTGTGAACAACGCTAGCGGCTAAACCTGATAGCCGATTTTCTCTAAAATTGATATTCCCCAATCCATCTGGCTGATATCGCGGCCTCTTAACTTGTGGTTCGATAGCATGAGAAACGTTTAAGATAATAGTGCAGGTCTCCTATTTGTTAAAAACCCTGATTTTTCGAACATTTCAATTTTTTTTCGGAGAGTCTTCCTACAACTAAAATATTAAACACTGATTTTCTCCTTAATCAAGTCTGTTCCTTAAAGATAGATTTTGAAATAAATTCGTGTACAATTTTTGAAAAATCTAAGAGCTTTTGCGTGAAAATACGGGCGAGAAAGCACATGCTGTTTTAGCACCACTAGTTGAATTCGAGATCCCGCTGGAGCAAATAATAGAAATGTTTAAACTGAAATGGATTTCTACAAATATGAATTTTAATATTTTTTTTAGTTTTTCTGTTGTGTCTGTTGGAATTGTGGGAGGACAAAATAACATTATTTAAAACCCACCAACGAATCAAACAAACCAACAAACGGAGGGGAGAGCTACTCGGGACGTAATGTCTGGTACATACACACGTGTATGTCACTCTCAAAATCCAATTCCGCCAATGACAGAATTTTTTAACCACAAGACGACATACACGGAACAAAATATCCACGTCGCGTCGTGCATATTTCTTTTCTGTCACTGTTCGAAATGAAATATCCACAACGCGATGTAGTTTAACACATTTGCTCAATCACCCATCTAAACATTAATTTTGGTATTCGTGCAAATACGAAACAATAAAGATGCGTATTAATTAATTAAAAAAGTGTTTTGGCGTAAAATACTTTGAAAATTATGCGTTGGACAGGCTCAAGGATGTTTTATGTTAAACGCGTAGATTTAAGGTCGCAGAATCGTCACGAACTTCAATACGCGTAGAGAAGCGTCCGTAAAAGTGTTCCACAAGAAAGTACTTTGAATAAAATGCGAAGGAAATTATGCACTGTAAAGACTCAACGATATTTTAAGCATAAAGGACGAAGGCCGGAGCCTCATCTTGAAATTTGACTCTGTAGCAAAGTGTCAACTCGCCTTAATAAAATGCTCGAGGTAGTAAATTCGACGCCAGTGCGCAGTTCGCATTTGCAGGTACGTGTCAGATAGGTATTGAGAAAATACACTTAACCGCAACACCTTGAGAGTATTTCAATTCGAACAATGGCTGAATAGAAATACCCACGACGGGTCGTGGGTATTTGCTGCGTTTATGTCACACTGTGGGCAAAAAATTCGGTTATTGGCCGAATTGTATAAAATGCGTCTTTTATCTGTGGAATCTGGATTCGATTCCAATCATTCTATGTAGTATTGGACAAAGAAATCTGTGTGCAGGTTTTCTCAAAGTTCTTCCGTTTTCTTTGCTTCTTGTTCCATTTCATCATTTATTATAATTTTTTATCACGCATTCATTTATTATCTCCTACAGACTTCAATTACCTTAAGAATTAAGGAGTTCCGAAACAAATAAACAAATAACATGAGAGGCTACGATTGACGTCAGTGAACATAGTTCTCTCAAAGTGTATGGAAACTTCCTTAATATTTTCTCGCGTTTCGCCTTCTGACTCACACTCTATCGAAATTGCACAGAGCGTTTGCTCTTAATAACGAGCAAACTTTTATTCCTACTTTCGCATCGCTGCTCGGGGTATATAGTTTCGTCAACTATCACTTCTACAAGTCGAAAACCTCTGTAAAACTCATATTTTTCCATTTCCCTTGACCTTGAAAGCAAAAAATTGCAAATCGGAAAGGAAACATTTTAAAAGTTAGGGTAGATTTCGGTAGACGCTTTACAAGAAAGGGCTGACGGATCAGCCTTTAATACGCTCCGATCCGCTGCTGATGCTCCGATCTGCCCGCGCTGTTTTGCGTGACAATCATGAATAGCAGGGAGGATACATCACTTTGTTCGGGAGAACGTTGAATTATCCACTGCCACGAGTTTACAGGCGCTGAAGAGGTGAACAACTGTTTGCCAGAGAGAGGATGATCTACTGCAAATCGCTTGCAACGTTTCGCTTTGTATTCGCACCATTTCAGAAACGGTGTGAATGAGATGCTAGACATTTCGAGAATCTGCAGCGTCCTTAAACTACATGGAATTCAAGTGGCATCATTGCCATGCCTATTAGCACATGACGAAACAGGTATATTGCATTTGATTGTGTTTGAAGTTCGTTGGCTCATACATTTTCGCCCATATTCTCAATACCGTGTAATACGAGAATTATCATCGTGTCCAGATAATTCGCGAATCAAAACAAAAATCCTTATTCGCGAGGCAGGATCGGTTGCGATTCGCGGATTAGACACCCCGATTTCGATCCGTGGGTTATACCTCCGATTTTGGCGTATAATTCGCGAATTGCACTTGGTTGCCATTGGCGACCCTGTTAAACAATACAGACGACTCCACCAAGTACAATTTGTTTGCTGTTGAATTTATGGAATGCGTTTGAATATATATAATGAAGTTTGAAATAAATATTTGCTTCCTTTCCGTCATCAGTAATATAAATCATCTGAATAGTCAGTTACATGCTGAATAATTTTGAATAATAATATTGTTTCTAGTAATGGGTTCAGCAATTATCATATTAATATTATATAATTTAGACTTATCATTCTATCAGTGCAGGTTATTTTTAATAAAATCACATTATTAGCTTTTGCTTTCAATTGAAGATATGGTCATAGTTTATCTTACTTTCATCTATTAGAATGTCTTTTTTAATTTTTACATTCACTATAGGAGATCATCAGAAATACATACTTGCAACACCCAAGAACAATGTAGATATTGTTAACATAATCAGGCAAATAAATTGTCAAGGAATTTCAAGTTAAATATTTGAATAAACTATAAATTTAAGTGGATTACAAGGGTTTACAGAAAGAATACAATAACAATTAGACAAAAATGCTACTAAGTAGATCCTTGGTTAAATTGAATTACAAGTTTTTTCATTTGAAGTAAATAAATAAAAACTGAATGAAATTAACAAATATTTTTATTTCATTAATGCACAATATTGAAACAGAAACATTTCTGGTAAATAAATGATAATTTTCACAAATTTAATGCCCAAATACAGGAATATTACTGAACCCTAAACATAAATACAAAAATAATACAAAATTATAAACACAATAAACAAAAATAAAAAGAAGAGTCGTAGCAAAATATGCTGAATGGTTTCAATGTAATGAATATTTTATTCCTTTGCTAACCATTTGGAGAACAAATATAAAAACTCAAATTGCTAAAAACAAACAAATAAAGGATGTAGTCCATATTTGATTCCATCACTAATTTAATGTGTAGACAAAATTTAATTTTTTTTATAGAATGAATTGTTCGTTCATCATATCTTGATAATATTCAAATTTTAGGTAGATAAACATTGCATCCTCAACTCATGTTCATTCATAAACTCAAATTCTTCTTAATGCTTTAAGAATGTGGAATCCTTGAGGTACTGTTTGCATTCCTGGGAAGTAGATACCATTCTCAAAATTTCTGGTCCCTCTCGCAGCTGCTGGTACTGATTATCTATCTCTATTCCTATTTGAAAATAAAATATTCAGTTTGAAGGATATCTTTATGAGTCCCTTATGCTAAATATCAATATTATTGCATAAAGAAAGGTTCCATTCATTGTAGACAATCAGGTGATAATAAAATATATTTCATACATGGTTGAAATTTGTACATAAAAAAAAGTTGGAGTTTTTACAATGTTTCAGAGATAATTTGTTTCCATCATCACAAATCATTTGTCTTCATCGTCAGGTACTTTTTGGCTCTTATATCCAATATAGCCAAAAATACCTGATGATGGAGACAAATGATCTTACCATTCACTTACTTAAGTAACTTATGATTTACAAACTTAAAACTTATATCCAGTATAAGCCAAAAAGTACCTGGTGATGGAGACAAATGATCTCTGAAACGTAAAAACTCCAACTTTGTTTTATGTACAAACTTCAACCTTGTATGAAATATTTTTTATTATCACCTGATTGTCTGTAATGAATGGAACCTTTCTTTATGCAATGAAGAAAGACAAACAATAAAAACTTATGAATATTATTGACATGAATATGATTGTAGAAATTGTAAAATAACTGGTTTCATCGCTGCCAACAAAAGTTTGCTGATAATAAAGAAACTTGTTTCGTTTATCTACAATGTCAACGATATGTCACAAATCCATCAACGTTATAGTTAAGATTACCAAAGATGAACTTCAGGAAACATAAGTGTCTCAATTCATTTACAATTGAGAGTGTAGAATTAGATTTAAAAAAAAAGAATAAATCAAAAAATAAATTCTGCACTCTACAAATGCTTTAAAGGATGGTTTGGTTGTTAAAAAAATTGATAATAAAATTACTAAAAATATACAAATTGAAAAACCAAAACAATTTTGTTTTAATTACTTCCCTTATACAACAAATCTTAAATTTTTTTAAATCCTAAGTTCAGAAATCCAACCCTGCAATCAGTCCAAACATAAATAATATTCTAAGAGAATTTTTGATACTGGAATCCCAATCTAATTTAGACTATGCACATTAACAATAAGCACAATATATTTATAGAAGTTGTATCAGATATCATAAGGCAGATATATAATCAATATTGATTGTTGACATTTAATTAATCTTCCTTTAAATTCAATGATATTGTAAAATGTAAATGAATTTTAAAATTCAATATTATTTATATTTAGCCTACATTACATTTTCAGTAACAAAGTAACAATAATCTGCTTCAGCTTCCAGAAATAGAAGGGTATTTTTCATTATACAAGTATATATTACTATGGATTCAGAGAAGCACAAAACATAAATATGAATTAGTACATTTAACAATAAGAGTTCATGAAAATGTGCAAATAATAGTTTTGGAATCTATGTGAAAACCAAAGAATATTTTATATACTATTTCACATTTATTTCAGTATGTCATACCAAAACAAAAATAAAATTTTATTTTGTTTCTTCTGAAGAAGAACAAAATAACTGACATCTGGGCAGGATTATTTCCAATCTTTGAATTTTATGACAATTATGCTGAATTTGTTTTTGTTTTATTATAAGACATGGTTTATCATGTTTTATTACATACATTTCATTTTAAAAAATTGTACAGGTATTACTTGCATTTGAATGTTTCATGACATCATTTTTTATTTGATTTTGTTTGGTAAAACCACGATTTAGGGAGGCACGATTCCTTTGAAAATAGTCTTGACTTCCAATGAGGTGAAATTATTTTATTAGTTGCACTAAAAACTACTGAAATAATGTTTGCATGTAGCCCTTCACCAGAACACAAAGTATCAATCAAAAATATTTGTAAAACTCTTGGTAGAGAGCCAATACTGTTGTTTTGAAAATTAAATACACAACTTTCAAGGTAAATAAAACATAAAATACTTACTTTGAGAATATTAACTGCCTTTTCATATCCCAACTCATAGTCAAATGCGATACGTTCTTCGGGCGGATGAATGCAGTAATTTTCCCATCCAATTAAGTACACAGCGTTGTAGCTGCTTCTATCATTGTAAATAGGAACTTGGCTGATCCACAGTTTACGGTACTTTATTATCCCGCCTGCCTTTTAAACCATTCTTTTCACGCCTTATTAGTTGTTCTTAAACTGCTGAACAATACTTACTGCGTTGAAATTCGTTTGTAGGTTATGTGATGCTTCTTTAATGCTTTTGTAACTTTGCTTACAACAGTATTTGCGTATTTGTCATTGACAATTGTGAAAATATCAATTTCTTAAATAGAAATATTAGATTGGTTGGCCCTGGATACATTACTTAGTACGCGAAGTGATATAACATTGGAAATCGCGTTTGAAGTGGGGCTATTACTAATGTTTACAAACAGAACCACGACATCGACTCCACAGCCAATCATATTTACTGTTACATTCTGACCAAGGGTAACCCTCGAATCCGCCAATACTCTGAAGACCGCGGTTTGTGAATAAGAGTAGAGAGTTATCCGAGTGTTAACCTAATCTGCGAATTCCTCGATTCACAGATTATTTTCGAAGTAATCCATGATTGAGAATACGGCCGTTTAAGTGTTAATCCGCGCGACTTTGGGAGTATTAAAACAAATCTCAGAAGCGTCGAAATCAAAATGCAGTAACTTAGATTGTGAGAAGTCCGGGCTTATAATCGAATCAGAGATTTGGCGCCAAATTCAAAAAATGGGAATTTCATTTAACATACAGTAATTTGTGTTGTCAAAGTCAGTCGAACATTTTTCTACGTCTAAAAATATTGCAAGAATGTAGTTTGACTTTTGAATGATTGTGGTCATAAAATTAGTAAGGCATAGGCAAATGCAATTGGTATATTGATGATTTCACGGAATGTTTACGTCTTATACGTTTTTGAAAATTTTAGAACAATGAAAGGAGTTGATCTAAAATTTGTTAAATTTCAACGTGTTTTTCCTGTTTCTGGAATTGATGTAATTATTGTTATTTTTAGGAATTTGGAAAATAATGTTAAAACATGCATTATAAATGGGCGTTGGTGCAGCTGTTGCAGTTTAAGAGAGTGCTTGTGGTGTGCGGTGGGCGATCTGGTCTATTCCAGAGCGCCGAAGAAGATCATCACAATTCTCGACTTCGGTAGCATAAATGAGGACTTTCATTAACCTCCAGCTCCAAAAGCGTTGGGAGTACCTGAGTTATAAAATTCAGGCACCGTAGCCTGCCACGAGCTTCTCTGCGCAAATAGCGTCGGGAAAGGAAACTATTAGTAACCCCGCCGTTTTACAATAGGGATGGCGTTGTCTCTAGTGGCGGAGTGATGAACTGCTGGGAGGGGCGATTTCGTCGTGAACTCCATCGACCTTGACAACACTGCCTTAAAAGCTCGGGTAAGAAGTGAGGATCGAGAATACATCCATCCATAATACCAACCGACACATTTAAAAAAATCGCTCTTGATGAGCGTGCAACGTACGGATTTCCTTCACCCTCACATGCAAATTGTGCACATTAATTATTTCAGTTTTTGTAAAACACGCTTCACCTGAGCAAAGAATGAAATTCCTGTTTTTCTTTGCATTTGCGCAGGAAATGCCTAGAAAATTGAAAACGATGTTATAAGCCTTTACTGCGCAAATGCTGCATACGTTCGAAGTGGAAAAGTCGTACTCTCTCAACATGAATTGTTAGCCAGACGACCGACTGTGATGCTTTGACCTCGCGCGCTTTTTGCTTTGGGCTTGCTTCTGGGGCTTTGCGGATAGCATTAGCAATTGAGTTTTCCAGAGAAGTGGCGATCCCTAATACAAGGTGAAGCCACTCACTCACTAGCCGTAGCCCATGTTACATGAGCACAAGCGCATAGTCCAATGTTTAACGTTAATTATTTACAAAACTAAACAAAGAAGAGTATCCATTGTGTTAAATTCAGTCTGTATATTACATATGGGATAAGGTTCCGACGTATTAGCAACGAGGACTGAATCATCCTGTATAAGTAACTTAATTGTTATAATTAAGTAATTATATTACAATTTTTAATGTACTTTTATTTATATCACCCCCTTTTGTACTTATTTGTATTTACTTTATATTTTATTTATATTTGTATACTGATTATGACGGCAAAGCAATCGACAACCGGCTCTCTAAATCAATCTATTAACTTGACGGCGATGTCTTCCATTATTTCATCGTGTAATTACGTCTAAAATATCATATCAACGTTCCCACAATGAGAATGGATGACGAAGTCTGGGGAAAGCCAGGAAACACAGAACTCTCTTAAATGTTGAAAATTATTCCTCGTTGACCAAAATCAAGTTGTATCGAAGCCTGTTTAATTGACTGATTGACTGACAGAGAGCGACTCCAGGCGGGTCAACTGTTGAAGACCATTAATCCCTAAGAATAGTGCACGTTGTTTCCTCGGAAGGCGGGGGAGGGGTGATCTTCCTCCGCTGGATGGCGAGATCTGGCGTCGACTTGCCGCCGGCTAGAGGGGTTTTTCCAAACAAGGTATCTCCCACCAGCGAGACACCACCCTAGGCTGAACGAGCTTTACGCCCCCGACCGGTCTCCCTACACTTGTGGTAGTGTAGTGCATCTTAGAGTAAGTGTGGATAAGTAAGGGGCGAGGATAGGACAAGGAAGAGGAAGGAAGGATCGTGCGTGGTCCGTAGCCCGTTTGTTAGGGTACTGCTCCGGCATTCGCCTGGTGTTGATCAAAGAAACCACGGGAAACTACCGATCAGAGCAGCCCGCCTCCAGAGTTTTCTTCCAGACAGCGACTGAATTCGCCTAGCTATCAAGCTAATGTCGAAAATCTTGCCACCGTCGGAACTTGGGACCTCCCGGTCAGAGGGACTACAGTGACATCAGCTGATGTCTTGAGCCACCTCTCACGGTCGAAGAGTGTTATAAAAACACATCGGTAACTAAATGGAATTTAATTTCGTCTCATTTCCAGAAACAAATTTTGAAGACTTTTGGCTTGCGGCAGTAACGTCGCTGTAATGGGATTTTTGAATGAATCTGAGATGATTACTTCAGTTAAGGACGAGACAGCTGAAGCCGATCAAGTTGATCGAGATAACTGCATCTGACCTCAAAACATATTATAGATGCAATCAAGATTTTGCATACATTCGCAGAAAGAAGCAGTGGAGTAGATGATGACATTCTCCTCGCTGAATATCATGGAAAACCTTGCTGCATGTTATGGTAGAATCTCAACGTGATTGACTTCTCCAAAGTAAATTAATTGATTTTTGTCATTTTTTTTCGAGATATCTACGCAAAAAATGTTTGTTATGTTCGTAATAAAAGTTTATTAAGCATGTATAACATACGTAAACATCAATTTCATTTATTTCACTACTATAATAATTTATCCTTAAACATGGTACATAAATCTGTTTTAAATTCTAACAGTCAAATGTTTTAATCAGCCACTTCTGTAGGGCGGAATAACTATAACTTGCAATAAGGTTTATCAAAATTTTAATGTAACTTTACAGTTTAACACTTTTGAGCATCACTGCCCTTTGTCGAAAAACCTCTGCGCTATATCTTCAAAATAATAAAATGGTATTCAATAAACTTCGTTTTTTAACATCTATTCAAATTACAAAATACCGTCAAGGCTGAAAGCAATGAAAACAAAAGACACGTTTCAATGAAAAACATTACAAATGGATCTGAAAACTTCATATAGAATACCCCATTAAAAGAAAACATGATTTTGCCGTTATTATGACCAACCATTTGCAATTTTCCACGTTCACCCTCATTGTAACCATTTTCCTAAACGTGGGTTTACATGCAGGAATATAACCTGCTAATATGAACGTTATGCATCGAATCGCTTAAAAAGTAGAGAAACGCATTTCCAGCATCGAGAAAATATTGCATGACTATAAATCAAAATTCTGTATTAAAGGACTTCCGCGGCATCCTACTGAAAATTTCAGTTGTCTTTTGATATCAACACCTACTCAATCCATTGAATTATATTTTTCCTACTATTAGAAAAACAACCAAAACTTCGAGTGGTATACAGCTTGTCCACCCACGAGTGCACCGCAAAAATTCTAAGCGTCTTGCGAGGACAAAGCAGCAGCCCACCTCCTCTGCTGCTGCTGCCGCCGCCGCTGCCTCCGCGGAGAAAGTAGTACGCAAATCATCCCCATCGATTGCTGTGGATCGCCATGTTGAATTTATTATCATGCACAAGCAGCCTGCTGCAATATTCATGGTTGAGGCTGCCGCGCCGTCTGCGCGCCCCGTCTCGGCTTGCGCGGGGCCGCTCGCCCGCGCCGATATTAAAAGGCGGCTCTCCCACTTGAGGCGCTCGCTTTGGGGGCTCGCGACGGAACTGGGAAGTTCAGCGACCGCCGCGCTTTTACGTTTCTTAAGTGGGGCACCTACGAAGCTAGGGAGGTTTTGTTATCCTTTCGGAACAGCACGTGAACTGCAATCAAGACCCGCTACACTGAATCTGGAAATGCTCTACGATTCCGTTTCATGTGGAGAACTTATATTCCTAGCACACCATACATAAAATAGTTGGGTTTTTTTGGCCCGCGAATAGGTCGACGCGGACCACGCGTGCATGCATCCTGCATTTACCGGGGCTCATTTAACATCATCTCTGTGGCAGGTGCATGTAATTTTTCAATGGATCCGATTTTTATCCCCCAGAGTTGTTAGCCCTGGGGGTATAGAATATGAAATGATGATGGTAGAGAGGGGTGAAAGGACGACACACATAAACACACACATGCCTGAGGCGGTACTAGAACCTGCGATCCTTCCGTCCGATATCGACACAGCTCTACTGGCTTAGTGATCTCAACTACCGGGACCAGCACATAAAACTGATTATGTAATTTTTGTGCTTCAATTTCCTTAACTTGTACCATAATCATTATCGGGCACACTCTGTAGGTCAATCTCATCACGTCATGGATTTGCTACGTAGCCGAAAATGTTGCCCAAATTATCAATTTTGAACTTAATTTGTGAGTAAATTATAAGATGCGGGAGGTTAAAATGCATTCAGAATCATTATGTTATGAGCCAAGTTTCATATTTCTTTCTCGAAGTTATTCAATGTAAAAGTTTGCAATTTTTTAACAATAATTTGTTTGTGAAAGACTCGTTTATTAATATACATGGGTAAATTGATGCAGAAAAATAGTGTTAAAAGTTCATTATTTTATTAACGAAGTCACCTAATATAGTTGTGAATATTTGAATGAACTGCTCGTTATTTTTTATTTATTTGTTTGTTGGAGACTGTGCAATACAAAGATCAATGTATAACAAAAAACATTAGATAAGATTGCTTAAATCTACTTAAAATTTATGTATAATAATTTTTCTTACTTTAAGGGGATAGATGTAGCTTAGATAGAGAACTATTTTGGGTTGAGATCTGAGTATTTGTTCAGAAAAGTGTGGGACGTGAATTTATTCTTTATTCAGGTTTTTTGGGTTGGGTTTTTGTCAGTCTTAAAGGGTTAAAGTGGGTATGTTTGAGATGTTTTTGGAAGAAGTGTGTGGGTAAAAATAATGTGATTAGTGAAGAATTCGTACAGAAATTCTTTGTAAGGTTATTCATTGTAGATGAACAAGAGCGATATTAATGGTGTGGAGAAACTTTTTGTGGACTACTTGAAAGTCCCGCAGATCAATTCGGGATACGATATAAAAGTAGTGCTCTTATGAGGGTTATATAAAGTAGCAGAGTGGCATTTTACGGTTATTTTCATGATTTATTGATTATGCTGTAGTTTAATTTTTTCTTCCATAACTTTATTATTTATGTTGTTTTTCAATTGAAATTGGAGTCTTAAGTAATGTACATCGTCAATTTTAATGTATATTGTCAATTTACGGGTATATTGTGAAGATATCAACGTACAAGTTGTTGATTCAATGTTAAAGAAGATGGGGAGTGTGAGGTCTTTGGAAAATGTGTTGTTAAGAAAACAGCTGTTTTTGTCGGACAGATTTCAATATTGATTTTGGCTGGCCAGCTGTAGATTAGGCTTAAGTATAATTGAATATTGGTTTTACTAAATGTGTTTATGGATTGAATTATGCATTATGTGTGAATGGATATCCGCATCATCCTCATATTGAACAATTTTTATATTATTACATTTTGGAAAGTCGGCTACATACTACATATTATATAGGTCACAGGATAACAGAGATCTTTGAGATAGGCCTAACTTTACTGCTCTCGAATTAAAGTGATGATTATCACCTGTAACAGCAAAAGTTCTATTGTTGTGAAAGCTAGAAATTATTCGAGTAAGATTGTACGCTGTAAGATATTGTTTGCACTTTATAATTTAAGGCAGACCAGACCAACTGGCTTGAGACGAGCACAAACGCCTACGATGGCTCGCGGATCGGCTCACGAGCTGAGCCTGGAATTCTTGCGGCAAAAGAGATGCTTGGGATGAGCAGAGAAGAGTCCAGTGAGTGCTGATCAGGCAGGGGCAAAGGGTACACAAGTGACCTTCAGAAGGCTTAAGCCTCTTGCTTCGCGGACCCCATGACAAGTTTGTAGAGACTGGGATTTCATTGGATCACTTATTACATTATACATACATTTTAATATTAATTGATAAGTAAACAAATAACCGAACTTTCATTAGTTATTCAAACATTTTTCAACTTAAAAAAGGGTTTAGGCGGAAATGCCAGTCCAAAAGGCTACATAAAGTAAAACATGTAAATAATGATTTGATTTAACATACATTTTCAATTAGTACTTACCCCACTCATCCACAAAAAAACCGTTTGTCACATTCTATTTTTAACGAATGTATGCTTCGTACTTTTTAAAATAAAACTCTTCAGAATAATTTTTGACAAATTATATTCCTAATTCAAATAAAAATTTATTTCCTGCAACAAATATTTTCAAAATTTATTTTGCATATATAAAGTTTTTACAAATTGTTTTTAGATGCATGGCAGTCTGAAAATTGGGAACTTCACATTGCAAATGATCTGACTTTTACGATGTCCACAGCAAAAGGATTTGCAAGAAATGCAATATTGCTATTCATGAACTTCAAATCAGTAAACCTATTTTAGTGCTTTGGGATTCGAATCGCGCAGTCTAGCGCGTTTGCACACACTGTCCTCTGCGAAGGCCGGAAAGCGAATAAAAATTCGCGTTGGCCCTGTATCATGCGCTCCGAAATTGATGGCAATAGGCGTTCAACCACCCTGCAGTCCCCTCCCGAAGTCATTTCCCCTGCCGCTGAGTGACGTTCATCCCCTCCCCAACACAACGCAGCTCGCGGATGAATTTTTGAGCTCACAAGCCGAGAGCGGCTCGTGTAGCCACTGAGTTGATCAGGACTGGTTTAAAGCTGGAAGCCATGTTCTATCAAAACCTTGAGAAATCGAATAAGATTGTTATTGTGTTGTTTTAGAAATACAATATGAATATTTTCGAGTTGCTGGTGATGCCTAGGTACTTTTTTGGTGAATCCCATTTACTTAAAGGGAATTAACTTTGAATAATGAAGGTAGACTTTAAATCGTTTCCATATTATTTTCTCTAGTAGTTTTGATAGTGCGGGAAGCAGAATGATGGGACGATAAATGATGGTTAGAGGTGGTTCTTGTAATAATTGTATGTTTTCATACTTTGGAAAAATAACCTTATCTGAGGTAAGAATTGTAGATATTGTTCAAATAATCAATTGCTATTGGGGGTGGTTTCTAAGAGCTTTTTTAAAAAATTCTATCACGATCAGGGGTACTGAAGTGGAGCTGGCGATGTACGAGAAGTTTCAAAAGTAGAACGTGGTGAAACGCAGAAAGTTAAAAGGAAACTGTTATCAAAACATGTCAATTTTTTTAATTTGGTACTTAACCTCAAATAAACAATTATTAGCTCTCGTTGGCATAAATTTGTACTAGGATCGTGCATTTCAAACTTCGCGGGTTCAAGATGGTTTTGAAGAAACATAAACCTCTCTTTTATTTTCCCACCAAATGCCAAACGACTATTTCAATACCTCAACAGACGCGTTGCAGAAGATACATTCACCCTTAACCATGGAGAATTGGAGTAAAGAAATGAGTAAAATAAAAGCAAGATATCAGGTCAAAATTCAGTAATTAAAAATGCCAATAATTTCTTTACTATTAATTGCATGTCACACATTTAAGCGCTTGGATGTAGTCTATATAAACAAAAAGTAACACTATTAAAATAATCTATTCAAGAGCAGTCAGCCTGCACATAAAACTTGAAACGATCTCGTGATGTCCATTCTAGCATTTAAAACTAAGCTGGGTTCAGGTTCGTACAATTTTAGCGACGGATGTTGCTACAGGAAGGAATTGCCAGAAGGAACGATAGAGGAACGCAGTTTGCGTCGGAACCACGCATTCCGAGTAAATTTGGTAGGACAGGGCGGGTTGAGAGCAGAGATGAAGCCAAGGAGCTGGAGTGTAGACTTGGGTTGGTTAGTAATGAGCCCTCGGTATTAGTGACCGAGGAGGCGGGGCGGGGCGACGCCAGGACTGGGCTGGGCGATGGAGGCGGCTAGGGAAGCATTAATTTGCCTCCGGAGGTAGATGGAGTTTCCAATTGCGTCTGATCGATTTCCCGCTCGGGTTATTTTCCGTCGCGCCGCAGAGCAGACCAGAGCGCGAGGCAGAGCGAGGCGTGGCGGGGCGGGGCGGGGCGGGGAGGGGAGGGATGGGGCGCGGCGGAGCGGGGCGGGGCGGGTGGAGCGGGACGGGGCGAGGCGCGGCGGGGCGGGGCGGGTGGAGCGAGTGGAGCGGGTGGAGCGGGAAGAGGCGAGGCGAGGCGGGGCGGGGCAGAGCAATCGGATGTCTGGCCGCCTCGAGGGCCTCATCGCCCGACCGCGGCACCGCACGGAGTACGAGAGCGTCGGGAAGGGAAGGGGAAAGACGGTCAGCGAGGACGGCGGCTGATGGACCGCGAAGGACCGCAATACAGGAAAGACAGAGCGGAAGGAGCACTAAAGATTCAAAGAGGGATTCCAAAACAACGAAGGATGGAGAGGGGAATTCAGGTGAAACTATTATAACAGGTAGTTAGAGTCGGCGTAGGGCAGAAAGGAAGTAAACCTACAACAACAAACCAGGATAGAAAGGGGAAAGGCCAGAAATGTTTTGTAGTGGTGGATAGGGGTAGTAACCGTTGAGAGGGCTGAAGGATGCTGGAAGTGTAAAAAAGCATCTGAGCTAGAGAATGGGAGTTGGTGTGACCCTGGATGGTGGGTAGGGCAGGGCAATGCAAAACGGTACCGTTAGGCGAAGAAAGCAAAAAAGAAGACGGAAGGAGCGAGGAGAAATCGAGGAAATGGACGTGAAGTTAAAAAAGGAAAAGGTGGCGATGTTGAGAGGGACAGCTGATGCTGTAGGTGCAGTGGGGAAGACAAAGCAGTCGAAGGCAAGCGACAGAAACGAGGAATGAAAAACGAGAGAGTGGGAAAAAGAAAGAGCACCGACGCTAGCAGGCAAGACAAGAGCAAGCTGCAGCGAATTGAATGTGATTGGCATGGCGGTGGGGGGAAAATGTCGCAGAAAAGAAAGACCAAATCCGCCGGGCACGAATGACTTTTAGGATTTGATTACGGCTGCACGTGGAGGTGACAAGGTTCCAATGTTCAGGATAAAGTTTCCTCTGATTCTCATTTTTACTCTGTATTCTTTTATTTCCCTTCGGTGTTTTCTCATTTTTCAACGTTAGGCGCTGTCAAACGTCTAAGGAAAAGAATATAGAAAGCAACGAACTTTATCTGAGCGAAGACAGGCTGCTACAAGAACGTTCGTATTTCCATCCAGTAGTTGTCATGCGAATAATGTCACATAATGAAATTATTGACCAAAAGTCGCAACACAACTTTTTTGTATCTGATAATTATTCTCCATTTATAATAAAAAAAGTCTATTCAAGAATTATATACACACATATTCAGCATTTTAAAAAAACTTGTCGTTTACGATGCACATTTTGTATTACTGAAAACCTTAATAGAGTTCCCTTCTTTACTGAAAACTTTAATATGGTTCACCTGATTTTGTAGGTGTATTTTCTATCAATAATACAATATTCTTATTCTCTAACGTGTTTTCTTCAGTTAAGTCTCTTTTTCTTTTCATTGTCTTTACTGTCAACATTTAAATTTTGGAATTGTGATAACGCACATATAAATATCACAATAAATACGTTTGTTGTTTAGGCAATTTTTTTTCCATTCATTCAGGCATGTTATTTTGTCCGATGTTACATGAGCGATCCCTACACACGCACGGGAGATTTCCACACGTCAAATAAAACTAAAAGAAATGCTCTGTGATCGAAAGTTTGATTAAGAAGTCACTTTGTTAAGTTCACATAATCCCAATACAAAACGAAAAAGTTTGGAAATCTTCGTTATCTCGTTTTAGTACATTATATTCGTAACTCATACACCACTTGGATTAAAATACAAATACCTTACCAAATTGTTAAGATGTCAGTCATGTGTTCACGTATTTTTAAACGATAGTAGGAAGGTCCTCATGTATCAATAGATGTCTACTCTTTTATTATTTAAAAAATGAAGCTACTACATTCACACAAAGCCAGAGAGGCTACACGTCTAGAGAAAGGGAATGGCATAACGCTTTTTTGCAACTGCGCCGAACGCGTTTAGTGTGCATCTTTTTGAAAAGAGAATAAGCCAAGTTAAGGACCTATTTGTTACTAATTTTTGTTTTTTTATGTTTGTTTTGTCAATTTCACTTGCATCTTACGCTTTTCAGTTTCCCTTTAAACAAAGTTATTAATAGTATATTATGAAACGATTAAGTAATGATGGGTATTAATACAGAAATATGACGTAAATTACGATCCTAGCGAGAATATACGAGCGAGTGTTGTAAACTTTCTTCGAGTCTATTATTGGTACCATAACACGAAGTTTACACAATGCTTTTTCTTCTACAAATTAATAGAATTAATAGAATTTGCAAATTAATAGAATTTGAACCTGGTCATGTCTGCCTCTTCACGCCCTTCTAGCGATATCAGTTTCCCTTTCGTTCAATAATAAGGTACTTCGCTCCGTCGCAATTTACCTACTTTTACCGCAGGTCGTCTCGACACTGCAACTTTGATGTTACATTCAAACATCAAATTCGACCATTGACCGAATTTTTTATTCATTTTTTAAATTTTTTATTCAGGGTAAGAAGCCCATACGCTTCGTTCATAAACATTTCTGTCGGTGTGGCGTACACGATCAAATACTACGCTTACTAGAATGAGGATCAAAGATATATTGCGCCTCAGAACTTAGTGAAAAATCATGGATGTGATTGGCCACAAACCTGTACTTTTCATGAAGCTGTATCAAAATGCTAAAAGAAGATGCAGTCGTCTAATAAGAGAATTACACACTGTCAATAAAAACGATATTACCTTACTCTTAATTACGAATGTATTGTTTGAAACATATCTGAAAAAATAATGAACGAATAAATTACACGAAAGTAACATACCAACTTTTGTCACACCATTACCTGAGATTTTTATTTTTTCAAAGAAAGTTTTTTAGTAACTAAAATCAAATTAATTTTAATAAAACGAAACACCAAATACTGGCGTGGATTCAAATTATATTTTTAAGGCGTGGTTACGTTCTTTTGAAGCACAGAGTAAGTATGTATAGATGGAAGTACGCGTTTAAGTGTATCTTCTGTATGTCATTGTGGGTGTATTACACTCAATACCGAGAAAAGGGTATGCATTCAGTGACGAGGTGGCCTGCGGCCGTGTCGATGACAAGACCCGTGCTTTCGCAGGTAACGACGCTGTCGCAAGCGCGTGGCTTGAGCAACGGGTGCGTATCGACGCCCCGCGACCTACTTCCCCCGCCGCACACTCCCCTCCGCCACTTGTCAGTTCAACCCCACCTCACACCATACCGCCTCACCCCACGCCGCCCCAGCTCTTCTCCTCACTCACGACCACGCCTGCTCGCTCACACATTCATTGCCGCTCTTTTTTCCATTGTGGTAATGAATCAGAGGAAACTAAGAAATGGAAACTAAGGTAATGAATTGAGAGAAAAGAGTGCGTGAGAAAAATGAAAAAATATGCGTGAGACTTGAGGATTTCATGAAGTTTATATAATTACGCTTGAGTACTGTGTCATACTAATTTCAAGAGAAAAAGTTTTTTTAAGATGGCGGGACAAAATTGCATATTAAAACTATATTTTCCTCAATCATAAAATATGAAAGCAGCGTAGCCTTTATCATTACAGTATCATACAGTAGCAATAGATTAAAATTAGACGTCCACCGCAACAAAAATGCTGCTGAGTGCAATGCCACAAAATTGTTTTCTATAACGTAGCGCACACTCTGCTCAAGAAAAAATGCAATAAATATGTTAACGAAACAGTCATCAGGAATAATGCAAAACCTAATGCAGTGTCATTTAAACTGTAAGGCGCACCTCTTCAGGGAGTCACGACAGTTTCAGAGGGGAGGGATGAAAACTTCGGGTTTTCATTCTTGACGGCCATCAAGACAAAACGTAGATCAAGAGCAAATCTCCAGAATGGGATGCGTGTGGCAATTTCTAAATTATTGCCGAGGTTTCATTAACACGATTTAAACTCAGTAATTACAACAGTGCACAATAATAATATCACATACAATAATTATTTTGTACACTGTAAATCTATAATAAAAAAGTATACAAGAAGGCCTTACTTCAAGAAAAAATATTTAGTTTCTATTAACTATTTAATTTTAATTAGGGGAGGTGTGTGCAGAATTTGTTACCTGAAGGGAGTCACGGTAGCAAAAAGTTTGAAAATCAATGACCTAGTGTATATATACTGTACAACAGTTCTTTACTCCTCAAAAATATCAAAAAAGTTTATATTCTATAACACAACATATGAGTAGCAAATATTTAATGGCGAGCAGATTCTTCCCTGGAGCTTAGATATCTCATGATGACAGCTGTGTCGTAAGGAGTGTCGCACGGAGTGCAATAATTGACTCATCACGAGCAGTATGAAAATAGGCAGAATAACACAATAAAATATTTGCATTTTTCAGTCGAAGTCGAAACTGTTTCATTGTTTTTTGAATTTACCCGAGTTCCTGGATATCTTGCATAACCACGGATACCTCTCACGCATAACCATGGATACGTCATGGTCGGACGCTGCGTAGGGTTTGCTTTTTGTTTGTTTGTTTGTTTTTTTCAATTTCTGCGTTCATTTGAAATAGTTAATTTAGATTTTAATATTATATAAAAGTATTTCATTTATTTTTTACTTATTTTCACAGTTCGTTGATGATGACTCTCAAATTAGGGAATGATTTCTCAGAGTTCGAACAGTAAAATTTTTGCTTTAATTCTGTTTATATCTATACTCCTAATCTCACTGCATTTCCACTTCTCATTTCAAAACGCACTCTTTTCTCTCTGGCCGTTTCGCCTCACATACTTCCATTCGTCTGCTTCTAGTTCTCTCCTTCGTGCTTGCCTAGCTTTTATTCCCTCGAGTCTGCTGATCCAGCAGGGGCGTGGACGGCGGCGGCAACAGCGCTGCATGCGCTGTCCATTTATTACCTTTGTTTTCGCAGCGCCCCGCCCCACGCCTCACGGGTCGGGGGCGCCGGAAGCGCTCGGCGGACGGGCAGAGCTGATGGCCCGTCATGGCGGCGCGCGGCCCTTCCCTTCGTCAGCCCCTGCACGCCTAATGACGGCAGGAGGAGGAAGCAGGCCACCTTTTTCCCACTATTTCCCCTCCACAGTATCCCTGAGGAGGCGGGAATTTATTTTCTTAATTGGTGTGCAAGTAGTCTGCTGCCTTGCGGTTTAAGCAGCTGAAAGGGAGGGATTTTCTTAACGATTAAATAAAATTAACTAAAACTAACTGAATTTTAGCTTAAATCTAATTTACTAGTTATTAACGTAGCACTTTGGCTACGAACTTAGGCAAAACATTTTATTATTTTTTTCTTAATCTTAAGTAATGTTTTGTTCAGTCTCCGTCTTGGTATTTTTTTTCTTTTTATTTGTTTATTTTCATTCACGCATCATTCTTGTTTCATTATATACATAATAATTCATTCCACTCATTCACACCCACTGCACTACACTTCTGTTCCCCACTCAGCAGGGCATCTCGCCCGCCTGGAAGCGGATTCGCGCGCCGTGCCCCCTCCCACATCCCTACTTCCGTTCTCTCTCCCACTTCACACCTCATTCCCTCTCCCGCCTCCATCTCAATGTACATGCATGCCATCGACCCTATTTCTGTCTTTCCACAATCCCTGCCCTCGTCACCATCTCAATGCTCTTCCTTGACCTCGGGGCGTCATCGATCCATTTCCTCCGTGCTGCTCCAATCTTTAATTTAAATCATTTATCGCAAAAAAAAAAAGAATGAAAAACTATGAATGGCATATTGTCAAGAGAAGTGATATCTCTGTACGTTTTCTTGAGTTCTAAGGTCCCAAATCTAACTCATACTCATTAAGTTGAATACAGGTAGCAAAGAACGTTTTTGGCAAGAACTGACAAGAAATATTCACTTCCGTGTAATGAAAACCATTTGCAAAAACTACCTGTAACCGTTTCGGTTACAGGTTTTTTTTTTGGGGGGGGGGCTATAATGCCTTATCGTGTCCTACATGTAGGAATCCTCTTACTGACTCACGAACATGGAGAAAGATTACTTGAATAACTGCAATCACCACTGAACTCAAGAAAATGGGCACAGATAGGTACATTTAAGTTCAGAAGCAAAACAAGGGGACATCTCAGCATTTGCTCAAAGGGTCAACGAAACTGAACGAAAAACTTGATCGAGTTGGTGGTCATTAACCGATAAAAGATGAGGTATAATAGATGTTGCAGGCATATTTAGTCTTGTAGAATTATAAATGGAAACTAGTTTATTAAATATTATTGGAAAAATAAATATTATTATCCTTTTTGATGCTCAGTATAGTCTCTAATTGCGTAAAAACAGTTATGCAGCAGAAAAAATGTATTTGCAACTTATATTTATATATCGATTTTAGTTGTCTTATGTCATCAGGCGGTGTGCTTTAAAATAGTGTACACATACTTTTGTAATTTTTTGTAGTAAGCTGCTGATACTGACACTAATACGTTGAGTATTATACAATGATGATTACGAAAATTTCAACACCAAGAAAGAGGCATATTATTACAATGAAATTTATACCATAGATTAGGAATATCACAATTTACGTACACAAATTATTAGAATTTCCCTTATCCGTTGAGAAAATGCTGAGATGGACCCTTGTTTTGCTTCTGGACGTAAATGTAGCTTCACTGTGCGCACGTTTTGTTGAGCACTCCATTTGCTTGTAGTGGTAGGAGTAGAACTGATGTTCGTTACTATTTTGTTAGCAATGCAGAAAAATCAAATCAGCAGTTCATTTACCGTTGAAATTGATTTTCTATAACACGGGAACAAAAATTGTTCTAATTTTTATTTTTCTAAAATAATGTTTTTTCTAAATTTCTATTTTTGAAATGTTGCTAATTTCGCGTTTTTTTGTTTTTTTTATTTTGCGCCTCAAGAAAATGTGCGCAGGTAATCTCTTTCCCCATACGTCATATACAGTTTTTACTGGATTTTTTTTACCAAATAAATAAATAAATAAATAAATCTCCATTGACTGAAAATATAATCCCACCTTTGAGTAAGTGATTTTTTTTACAAAAGCCGCAAAGCATAGCAAGATGCAAAGTAATGGTAGATTTCCTAGCTTAATAAATAGAGGATCGCAAGAATCACGTGGGTGGAGTTGACTAATTATTCATACAATTTTCTGTAATCTATAAGGCTGTGAGCCTTCGCGAGTAGCTCATTGGTCAGCATGTTCGCTTTCCATGACGGGCCCTGGGTTCGATTCCCGGTCGGGCGAGATTATAGTGTGTGAGCTTTCTTGAAACATTCCAGTATATGTTGCTGTGTGACGATAAGAAAGCTCACTTCTCAGATTGAGAAGACCAGAATACGGAGTAGGGATGTCTATGTGCTAACCACACGTACCCCGTAAACTCTTGGCCGGAAGGCCGGGACGCCGCTGGTAGGCCCAGGCTTCGTCACAGGCTGTTGGCTTTGTCACGGGATATGGGATACGTTTCCCCAGATTATTATGCCGTATCTCAGGTGGGAATAAACATTCGCGAATAAGCACAACGAGCAGGACGAAGGCCGACTGAATTTAAAAGAACTGCTAATGTGTAGCCTAACGAACTTAATTTTGTGATTAATTTATTTAAATGGTCGTTACACGGTTTTGAGGTTTGATTGCACTAAGAGACTCAGAAAAGTTGTTACCTCAACATCAGTCAATTGTATATTGTTCATTTTCATAAGAGTATTCAAATCTTTATTTGAAACAGAAAACTGCATTGAAACCGTTTTCTCTTCGTTTACTATTAATTTATTACAAAACCAATTGGAGCCATAATATTATACTATTTACTATTTCTTTATGGCAAAGAATATTCGTATCACCAGCGAGAGACTTTTTCCTTTGTGAATCGACACGGGCATATAGTTTACGTATAGTAAGGAAGATAATAGGGCCTAAAATCGATCCCTGAGGGACCCCGTGTGAAATTGGCAAAGAATCGGAAAGATGAGAAATAATGTACCTTCATAACCGTACCGAATTTCTCCTCTCTAAGATAGTTTTTAAAGAGAATGTTGTTTACCCTTGTTACTTTTCTAAATCATGATTTGTATTTTTGAGAGAAAAATTGGCAATCAGCGAAGTATGCTACAATGTTTAGAAATGAAATATTGAAATTGTTCGGCTTTACATGATGTTATCCAAGTATCGCTTTTTCTTGAAATATTTAACTTCCTCTTTTTAGGTCGAAAGCACTACTTCAAGTGAAATAAAAGCATTGAAAATAATTAACTATATTTATCGTTTGTTCTTTTTGGGTTCTCTGGTCATCTTCAAACGCCATCGTATTCTCCGGTTCACTTCACTCGAACCTCTGTCATCCTCAATTTCTCTGACTCTCCGTATCGCCTAGCAGCCGCTTTCTGATGACCACTGTCTTTCGCTTACACTGCGTCCAAGTGTAGCGTGATTCCGTTGCTGCAAGAATATTTTTGCCACAAAACTACTACTAATCTTTGTGCAGTCCGTGTCCTTGCTACTCCGAGCACGACACATTCATCTTCTGTAAAGTTAGTTTTTCTTTGTTCATACCCGAGATTCATTTGCCTTCGTTTTCTTCCATTATTTAAGAGTTTCAGGTTTTAAGAGATCGAATGATTGATTATATTACTACTCATTTCACTCTCTCCATTCAATATTTATTGCAATATTGTAAGTAAGAGTTCAATGCATTTATTACAATGCAATGATTATTATATTATTAAAGCCAGGGTATTATTGTTTCTTTTTCTTCTTCCTACATATACTTCATTACTTTCTACACGTTCTATTATTCTCTGCCTCTCGCCTCCTCTCCCTTTCACTCTTTCTCTCTCACACTCTGTCATACTGCCATACTATCTTGCCATCGCCTCTCCTTCATTGATCTCTGTTCACATCTCTTTCCTATTCCACGTAGTCTTTCCCTTAGCCACTTCCCTGGAGCTGCTGTTGCCGGGGCGAGCGGCGATAATGCTCTCTCCGCCACAAGCCAACTTCCGCGTATAATGCGGCTGCTTCCGCTCCAATGGAACCATAAATTCGCCTGTTTACACGAATCGCGGCAAGTTCAGCGCACTGAAAATGGGATTCGCGGGCGGGCGGCCGGATGCAGACCAGGGCATAATGCAATAAATTGCGGGCGCAACGAGCCGATAGCGCGTGACGCGCGCTCTGGGTCATTCGGAAACAGGAGCGAGCTTTTTAACGCGGTGATAATACGAGGAGAGGCCCAATGTAGCTGCCCCAAACAGAATTATAGTGAGCAGACAAGGAATGCGACAGATTTAATACGTCTTGTGTGTGTGCGTGTGTGCGCGCGCGCGTGCGCAAATAAGAGAAAGGGTTTCTCACATAACACATATATAATAGAAGTGAAAACGAGGGAGGAGGGAATGATCTTGGCTGAGGAACCAGACCACCCCTGAGGAAGACTATGATAAGATGGTCTAAATGTCGGTAACAGCCTTCGAAGCGGCGTCACCCGGACAGCCGAGATCATTCAGATGACTCCGGCCGCGGAAGCCTACGACGAGGGAGGAGGGAGTTGATAGAAAAGTCATACTTTCATAGCAATTGTATGATTGAATGTATTAACTTCACGTTAGAGATGTATTTAAAATTAATCAGAAATATATCAAGTGATTACATTCAAAAGCTCTACGAAATTTTACTCAAATATAGTGAGAGTATCTTTTTGTAATTCAGCAAGTTAGAAGTAGAAGAGGCTTGGGTATAAAGTGTTCCTAATGACACGAACAGAAGGGCAAAAGAAAGTTATCTATACCACGTGTCCGAGAGAGTAACAGCCGTCATGAAGAGACGAATTTTGACGGCAGCAGTAAAATCACGATGGTCAACGGCGCAGGCGGCGGCGGCGGTGGGCAAGGCCCCCTGACACGGAACCCGCGATCGGACGCGCGCCTCCCTCCGCTATCGACCGCCGCCCCCGCGACCCTGCGAGCTCTCCGCTGCCCGCGGCCGCACGTGCCTTATGAGCCACGGTGTAAAATGCCGGAAGGAGTCTCACGAAAAAAATCCTAGCTGCTAGGTTCAAATTTTAAAAAGTATTTTTTCCATTGTGCATACAAAATAAAATCAAGAAAACGACTCATTACGTTTGACATTTTGCAATGTGTTTTTAAATAACTGCATTCTTAAAATGTTCGGTTATTTCTCTCTCATTTCTTTTCTCCGTCTGTTATTTTATTACGGTTCTACATACCTTACCATTCTTTACTACGTCACGATTATTCTTTCTTTGGTTTGATTTCGCATTTTTTAAATTTATTATTGGATATTATTTACACATTCCAAGCATAGAAACGTGTTTCAGTCTGCTTCGGAAAATTCCTCAGATGCCAAGAGTCTAAATGTTACGTAACTTAGATTCATGTGTCATTTTTCATCGCTGATCTTCCTCCACATTGATACGGAGTTTTATAGCAGTCGATATGCCAGCAACGAACATGCCATAGCTGCCCTCTCCGAAGATTCCTTACCGTCATGACCTTTTACAACTTCATATCCACTTCTCTTCTCACATTTCTGGAGTTTCCAGGTTCCACTTGTCTTCCTAGGCTTACTTATTTAGAATATTTCCTGCTTCTAGCGCTGTTCTCTTCTCTTTCGTTGTTTTCATTCAAGGTGTTACATGTTAATTAACTATCAAGTTGCTTCAAGAATACAGAAAATTGTTTCATTTACAAATACTTGAGTTGGACAGTTTCTGGCATTTAAACAAAACTGTGAGCATTTCAGTTCAATGCAAAATTTATAGAAAGGATAGTGGGGTTATATTACAATAATTCAAATATGTACAAACGAAAGTAGCAATTATATTGTAGAGTAACTAAGTTTGCACTCCATATTCACTTCTTAACATATAACACATCATAGAGCTTCTACTGTTCGATGTCCAAACTCCCGAAGTATCGTGTGTCATATAAATTGCTAAAAGAAGAAAACAGACGCCACGCTCTGTATATTCTTCTCACAGGACGACTCGTAGTAACTTTAACACAGATTGCAAAGATCAAAGAACATCAAACTTTTTACCTTCTTCAACAAATATACGAATAATTTTCATTCAGTTCGTTGCCGGTACAGTACATGCTTTTGTAACAATAAATCAAACGGAACACGATACCATGGAACTTTTTCATGGCTTCGATACCATGGAACACGATAGTTTGCACAAATTTCATAATTAATGTCACTTAACTTCAGAAACTGACACAATTCACCATCTCCACTATTCCAAAAACAAGTTGATAACGATTTGTAAAGAAAAATCATTCCAGTGTCCAACATGACAACCCTTAGTATTAGTCAAGGAGTCCTAAAGGATCCAAGTGTTCACCGAGAAATCAATCGTACACGCCCGCAGCTACGAATAACTACCAGATACGTCTCCAGGAGGTGTAAATCTTCCGCCGCCCGCACGACCCATTGATGCCCCGGAGCGGTCGTAAAAGGAACGGCCCTTCGTGACGGCTGCGACGCGTGAAGGCGCGGGCGGGGAGCGGCGAGGGGCGGGGGCGGGGGGCGAGCGGTGCGCCGCCGCTTTCCCTTCCGCCCCAACGCGCACCGCCCCGCGCAACGCCCCGCGCTCCGCCCCGACCCACCCGCCCCGCCGCGCCGCCATCTCGGCGCCACCTTGTTTGCGACAGCGAGTTCGCAGTAACGTACTACAACTTTGGTGTAAGGAGGTACTAGTTTCAATCACCCTGCAAGGAAGTTGAATACACTGAGAAAATGATGAAATATTTCAATGGAACCGCACGGTTTGCACTAGTACATTATTTTCCTTTAAATAAAAAGAAGAATATATTTCCTATTCTTTCTACCTCTGGCGATATAACTATCTTATTATGTTTATATTTTTGTATAGGGAAAACTCGGGAGATTTGACCACAGAGGAGATTTGACTACCCTGCTAAAACTTTATTTATTGTTATGTTACATGATATTAAGTGATGCAACTATATAAGACCCACGGTAAGTTATTTTGTGCGATTGCTGGAGTCGTAAAATAATTTTAGTGCTTGGTGCAAAAGAGTTTATTTTGGTTTTTCTGGAAAAATAAAGGTAGCACATTTGGAAATGTTACTACACACCAATATAAATGAAATACAGGGGGATAAAATCAAATATGGAGAACCTCAACATACGTAGTAATGGCAATGCATTATAATATAGTGGGCCAGAAAAGTTTCTCCGCAGTGACATCATGCTGATGGAAGAGCTATCAACAAAAAACTATATTGGTATTACGAGCACCGGGTAGCGCCCCACCGTCCGTTGCTTAGTAGCAATCAGGGGAAGGGTGGAGGCTAGTGACGGCACGCACGCGACACTAGCGTCCCGCACGGCAGGAAGCTGGCCACCAGAGGGAGCGGCAGACGCAGAAGGTGCAGCGGCAGAAGCCGCAGCTGAGCCCCACCCCCTCCCCCTCCTCATTCCTCAGCGGCGAGTACTGATAAGGAGCGGCGGAGTGGGTCGCGGCCTCAGACCGCGTTTGCAATTCATAGCATAGTGAACAGTGATTATTAAAACGAGTCTTACAGGGCAAGTTATTTTCTTAGATTTTTCTATGTTTTGTTTATTTCATTCTCTTGAATGTACAGGCTTTGTCAGTGATTACAGAAATTCATTATTTCATTTTTTCCCTTTCCTGTATTAATTATATAGTGAATAAAGCCACCTACCTCTTACCAAGATGTTGACACACATCTGCAGTTTTATATAATACAGTGTATGTCCCATTATACGAGCCAGAAAAGGTGAATATTCCTTTATAATATAAACAATTATGAGACCCATCTGCACACGCCAAAACAATTGTTCATAATTAAAAGGATTGGTGGAAAAAATATTTAAACAGAGTGAGATACAAACCACCTGATACTACGTGGAATACTCGAACTATGCCGTTATTTTTTGCACCAATTTGTATTTACAACCATTTTCACACAATCAACTACTCCAACACCCATCACATCACATCACTACTCCAACACACATCACATCACATCT